>JARHVA010001046.1:942500-1132500 GCA_037957365.1 Torreya grandis | reverse complement strand
ATATAATATGATCATCAAGGTATTGAATAATATTTCACAACAAGTATTGGATAAATAACACTAAATATTATTATGGGTCCCCAAAAATTACCTACTTTGTGCCAAGTTATGCTAAATGATTTGAACTATAACATTATTTTGGGACAAATTTGGATACATGAGATGTATGCAATTCCATATACTTTACACACATGACTAAAATTCAATCATCAGAGATTCATTTATACATGTCCAATTGATACTAATCCTTTAAAACATTTTGAAATGATCTAACAAATGGATAATCTAACAATGCAATCTGACGATCATGATTTTGGTTCTCAATATTTGATCAAATACAAGTACAAAAGATAAGGGTTGGGTAAAAATGATCAAGGCATAACTTAGCTTATATCATATGCAATTAATAATAAACATCAAGGCTTGGGTTTTCACAAAAATATACAAGTCTTAAGTAAAATTCATGCAATATGACTTGTTTTCAAAAGGATAAAATATAACGCGTGTATAATTCTACAACATAAATCAAATTGGTCAACTCTCATCTGATTGATGAGACTGCTTCCCCTAAAAATTTGACATTAGATGAGTTTTAAAATTATGAATCATTACTAGTGTACTTAGGGGCATATGAGGATCTCCTTTCCTTTTATCATATGAATATGTTTCCTCATTCCACATCCATTCATGCTTAGTTTAGTGAGAGAAATGATATAAATGATCAACATAACACATCAAAAATTATTCCTACTACACCATTTATCATAAAGAGGTCTACGTTACTAAGCAAATAAACAATCAAATATAACTATAAAATAGATAAAGACCCTCAACCAGTTCTACTTTTTGAAATGATGCAAGATGATGAAGGAAAATCTTATCGATAAGTCCTTCATGATTTTCCCAAATTGTGTGCTTGGGATTATTAAAATATTTTGAGGATTGATCAATAAGTACCAATACATAATATATTATTGTGCCTTGATGAAAAGTTAGTTAAGAAAAGGAGTCACAAGATGCATCTTAAAGTGGTATTATTGGTAAAATATGAAATTTAAAAACTATTAGATATAGGATTTATAAGAGTTATTGCACATTCTGACTAGGTTTCCAACATTGTACCTATTACAAAACCTAATGGTGATATTTTTTATTACACTGATTACCATGATTTAAACAAGGCTTCTGCAAAAGAGGATTTTCCATTAACTAATATTGACATGCTTATCGATTCTACAATTTGAGACATTTTCATTCATAGATGATTTTTTAGATATAATAAAATTAAAATTAACCTCATGTATCAAGAAAATATAGGATTTACTACACTATGGGGCACATTTTGTTATACAATCATGTTTTTTGGACCCAAAAATGCTGGATCCACATACCAAAAGGTTGTGACTCATATATTTCATGATTTTATTCACAAAACTATATAAGATTGTGTCAATGATTTACTTTTAAAATCCAAACATCACCAAGGCCATGTTATTGACCTACGAAAAATATTTGAATCCCTATAAAAATTCAGTGGTCAAGTAAATCCCAAAGAAAATGTGTTTTCAGAGTATCTTTGGGGAAGATCCTTGGGTACATTATTTCTCATCAAGGCATCAAGATTGATCTAAAAAATGTACAACCCATTGTTGAGATGCCACCACCAACTAATATAAATTATTTATGATGTTTACAAGGTAAAATTCAAGCTATTCAATGCTTCATTGCTCAATTTTTTGATAAAATAATTTTTTCATGTGGTTGCTAAAAAATGATGTAAAAGTTTACATGGGATGATGTTTATCAACAAAGTTTTGATAGAATTAAATAATATTTATCAAACCAATTAGTACTCATGCATCCTATTATAGATAGAACATTAATTATTTATATCTAAACCACTTATGAGGCCCTTGGAACCCTATTATCATAATATGATAATGATCACGAAGAGAGAGAAATTTATTACATTAATTGTCAGTTGGTCGATTATTAATGAAAATATATAGCAATGGAAAAATTATGTTTAGACTTGGTTTTTGCTACCCAAAATGTATGGAATTATCTACTCAATAATGAGGTTTATGTTATAATTAAATAAGATCCATTAAAATTCTTTATGAAAAAAACACCTAATTGGTCGTATTGCAAAGTGGGTGATGCAACTTACTAAGTTTGATATTAAATTTGTATCCCAAAATTTAATAAAAGGTCAAATTATAGCTAAATAATTAGCTACATCTCCCTTACCATATTCTTTTCCACTCACTAAAACTTTTTGTGATTAATTTTTGGCATAAAAGATATCTTCCAATCTATGGATAATGTTATTATATGGATTTATATGTAGAATAGGGGTGGGTGATGACATTGTATTTTTCACCCTAGAGGAAAATACATACCTTTATCCTATAAATTAGCCTTTTTTAGCACTAACAATATAGTTGAATATGAGGCCTTAATAATCAGGGTATCCATAGCACACAAGCTTCATATAAAGGACATTAAAGTTTTGGTGACTATAAATTAATTATTAATCATATTACCAATAATTACCAAACCAAAGAGGAGCATATTATGCCATATAAATAAATGATGGATAAGCTAACAAAGACATTTAATATATTTTCTATTGATAGTATTCCCCATAAAGATAAATGATGCCTTTTGATATCAATGATGATCATGTGCACTTACCATACGATAGTTATGGGATCCTTCCATTTCTTATTATAAAATAGATGCCTTAGTTGTTCTTTCTATTACTCACAATTATATAGACATAGAATTATACAGTGATATTTATAATTTTATTTATCATTCTTATATACCATACCACTTTACATCAAATGATAGTGAAAAATACAATGGGAAGCAGTTTGTCATGTTATTATTGGAATGATTTTTTTTAATGAGGTTTTGATTGGAAATTACTTAGTTGTTTAAAAAAAGATGAATATTGCATTGCATTCTTATAAATGTGTAATAGAGAGTGTGGTGGGCATTTCAACGGCTGGGCCATGTCCCCAAAAATATTACATCAAGGTTATTATTTGTCTACCATGAAAAAATAATGTATTGAACATGTAAAATTCTATTTATAATGCTATAAATATAAAAATTTAAATAATGCATTGACACATGAGTTACAATCGATTATTTCACCATGGCATTTTTCCTTGTGGGGTTTTGACTTGATTAAAAAGATAAATTCAGTGTCTACATGATGACACAAATTCATAATAACAAATACATAATATTATACAAAATGGGTGGAAGTAATTCCACTTAATTTTACCATAGGGGATGACATATGTAGGTTTTTGATAACTAATATTATTTTTCACTTTGGCATGCCTTTAATTATTATTTATAATAATGTAACATCATTTAAAAATAATATGGTAAGATGATTTTATAATAAATACAAAATTAAGCATACCTTTTCTACACGTTATTACCCATTGGGTAGATAGGCAAAGGCAATAAATAAGAGTATCATCAAAATACTTGGCAAGATAGTTAAGTGATACAATATTGATTATCACCAACAGATGGTGTATGATATATAGGAATACTACACTATTGTTCACACACCTATTGAGGATACATATTATTATTTATTATATGGTACATTGGTATTTTTACCAATTGATCTTGAGATACCTTCTTTGTGTGTTTCTCTCAACTACATTATCAAAGTTAATGAATAATGTGAAAAGAGATTTCATCAATTAAAATATTTGAGTGAAAAATGCACCTAAGCTATTGAACACTTACGATTTTATCAAGATTGCATTAAGTGAGCATATAATAAAAAGGTTGGGCCACGTGACTTTGTTATGGGTGATCTAGTATTAAATGAAAATCAAAAGAATACCAATGTAGAAAAATAAGAAAATTAAGTTCAAACCAAATTGGTTAGGACTATTTATAGTTATAAAAAATTAGGAAAAGGCATATAACACCTTGATACACTTGAAGGAAAACATCTAAAGATCCCAATGAATATGTTTACTTGCATATAAATATATTACATAAGATTCTTCCAATATTACAAAAATTAAAAAAAATCTAAAAATATTTTTGACATCTACATATTCTACTGGATCCTTGGCATCTATTCATTAATTTCATGTTAATGGATAGCATATTGGTTACTTATACATATATGTATTTCATGATTTTATTTGAGTGTGATACAGACATATATAGATACATGATCTATGCACTTATGGATGTTGGGACTTCTCTCTTTGCATGTCACTAGTACATTGGGGGCATTCACCTTATTTGATCACAATACTTCTAGTTTATATAATTATATGGTCACTTTACATTATCATGTTTGAGCTAATATGTACTTACACATGCCTATATCTTATATAGTGTATCTGAAATTCAATGTACTTGACATTTTTTTTAACACATTGGATCCATAGGCTATTATGATATGTTTATGTTCATTAATTATGATTTCATTTATGCACTTATTTGAGTGCCTTGCATTGTTATTGTCTTACTTATTTGAGGATTTGAATATGGGCCCCCATGCCTTTGTTTACCTCTTTGACATCTGAATATGTCATTACTTGTTATATGTTCACATTTGAATATGTAATTTTTTACTTTATGGACATTTGAATAAGTCATGTCCCTTTGATTGTGTGACATTTGAACATGTTCCTTGCTTGCAGTCTCCTTGGACCATTATCTATTGACTTACTTTTGAGTGCTCTTGTGCATGTGCTTGGTTTCTTGTTGATTTTGTATTGTTACTATCTAGATGTTGTCATGATCTTTATCATGCATCTTAGGCCTTGATTTTCTCACATTTTATGCACTTCAATGATGTATTTACCTAGACATGTTCTATTATATGTTACATTGTTTATTCATATTTATATGGTTTTCTTATCCTTTTAAGGTAAGGTAACTACCAATTCCTATTATTCCATGACCTCAAAGGAGGGACATATTAGTGGGGTCATGTCATAGAGTCATGGCTTCCACACAGATTATAGTTTTAGATTTCGTAGGGGGCATCTCATAAAGACATGGTTTTCACACATTTGTAGTTTTAATTATATAGTGGGGGCATGTTTTGGAAACATATTCTCCACACTTATTTAGTATTTATCATACCCATATCATAGTGGGGGCATGTTTTTAAAATATTTCCTCCACATTGGCACTTATATTTTTTTTTAATATTTATCCATATATAGTTGGGGCATGCTTTGGAAGTATGTTCTCCACACTTGTTCAAATTTATAGATTGGCTAGATTACATAGTTATATGATTCAGATACACATATGTGGAAAAAATTTATACATTGGTACCAGTGTTATACATGATTTTATAATGAGACATATCTAAGGTGAATATGCTATGCAATTTGAACCTAATATTTCAAAATAAAAATTAGTTTTAGATTATAAAGACTCTCAGGGACTATTACCACCCACCAGGTCAGACTTTTGCAAACTATATTGAGACAATGTGTTGTAATAATTGGTTCAATTTTTCATATGGTTGAGATGATTAATTCACTCAATATTTCCAAGATTTTAAGTTGGACTTTATTGTATTATCCAAACTCACTAGTTTGATAGTTTGAATTGACTTAGTTCACTCACATCCACCAAGTTATAATTATGTTTGGGTTGTAAGGTTGAGTTAGTTTCAACTTCCAGGTGGCATCCACCTTTTTCTCCAAGGTTGGGGACATGGTCCCTCCTATATTTATCTCTTTATATATCTCTTTATGT
This sequence comes from Torreya grandis, assembly GCA_037957365.1. Lineage (NCBI taxonomy): Eukaryota > Viridiplantae > Streptophyta > Pinopsida > Cupressales > Taxaceae > Torreya > Torreya grandis. Next base: position 1,126,728 of record JARHVA010001046.1, on the reverse strand, counting down.
ATATTCACTTTAATATTTATATATTTGTCATAATCTTAGTTTCAATGATTCATAATGATACATCTTTTAAATCAAGATTCTAATAGGCAAGACACTTACATTAATACATATGTGTACTCGTAAACCTTTCTTTTTCAAATTTAAATCATTTCAATACTTCAATTTTAGATTTCATGCATTGATTATATACTATAACATGCTCTTAGTCTCAGTTTAGTCACTATCAAAGCACTCAAGTTAGACTCAAGTAAAGTCAATGTGTGTTAATACACACCTAGGTACTATTCCTTTTCCTTTAAACTATCAATTTCATAAATACATTAAGTGGGGGTAAATGTAGACATTATTTTTGAATTATAAAGAACATCAATCTTGTACATTTTAAAACTCAGACATTGTTTGTTCCTCTTAGTTTTATACCTTTTATACTTTCACAAGTCTCACATCTACTCTCTCTTGTGCCTCTTGGCCTATCTCTTAGTCTGACTAGACTTATATTAATGACCTAGGCCATATATCTTTCCCACAATTCTTAAAACCCACTAATATTATTCCTCTAAAATTTTTGAGTCTATACATTTTCTCCTACTCACTTTAAACTTACATCCTGAATAGAAATCTGCATCAATGCAGGTGGCATGATCTAATGCAAGTGTCTAGTACCCTAAATTCATCCAATTTGTAAATGAAACATATCCTAATGGTTAACCTAAGTGTGTTAATTTGAGTTGTTTCTCTAAAAGGATTGGTATAAATATAAAATCAACCCTCACTCATTTCTCACCTAACACAGACTAAGGCAACTTATCAAAAGTGTTTAATCAAGCACTCAATAAAGTAAATCTTTCCTATTTTATCCTACTCTCATATTAGTACTAGGAACAACACATACATAGGTATAAATTATTAAAGGATCATCCCAAGAGCCTAATTTTCCAAGTTATAAGTTAGGTCGTTATTATTATTTTTCACATATTTCATAATTCACACACAAGCCAACATGTAGGGAATAACTACATAAGTATAAGGCTATTTTTAGAGTATTGTCTATGTAGGAAATGATCATTGATAGAGGGTATTTGGTGCATATTAACACTATGTTCTCACTAACCCATTTCTCCCACATACACTATGAGGAGGAAGAACTAGGGTTTTGATATTTGAAAAGGAGCAACAATACATGACCTAGATTTGAATACACCAGAGTGAAGGTGATGAAAAACCCAAAAGCATCTAGGTGATTACATCATGTTCCAATAGGTATTCCTTATATGAAAACTATGTCCAACCCAGACACTAGCATCAATATAACTATCCAAAGCTGATGCAAGTGTCTGTGACTATAGAGGCACTTAATCCAAAATTGGGCAACTATTCTAGAATACTCTTCTAGATAGCTTCTTAACTATTACAAATCTAGATCTATATTAACATAAAGATTAGCTAATTAATTTTTTTAATTATCATTACAACATCTAGAAAATATTTACTTTCTATTTATAATATATCTCAGTACAATAAATTTAGTATATGTTCTATCTAAGTTTCACAGCATACTATAAATCTATTGTATCACCCTTATGTTTATTCATTTATATATTCTTTAACCCTATGTATCATAACCAAGATTTTAGGGTTAAATACACTCCCTCATCAATTCTTGTTATCCCTCATCATCCTTCATCATACCTACTCACATTATCATTAGTACTCATCATCCTTAGTCATTCCCTCATTATCCCTCATCTTCTCTGATCACTCCCTCATCATCCTTAATCATTGTCTCATCAACCCTCATCATCCTTCATCATTACTAATCACTCCCTCATCATCCCTAATTATCCATAATCACCCCTAATCACTCTTTAATTGTCCCTCATTATCCCTAATCAAAACCTCATTGACCCTCACCATCCATCATCATCTCTAATCACTCTCTTATCACCCCTCATCATCCCTAATCACTCCCTCACTGACCTTTCTCTTCCCTATTCACTCCCTCATTGAACTTCATCATCCCTAATGACTCCCTCATTATCTATCATTGTCCCTAATCATCCCTAATAACTCCCTCATCATCCCTCATTGTCCATAATCACACCCTCATCAACCCTTATAATTTATTTACCATCCCTAACCACTTTCTCATTGAACCTCATCATCCCTATCTGATCTCTCATCTACCCACATCTTCCTTAATCACTTACTCTTTTTTCCTCATACTCTATCATCATATTTAATGACTCCCTCATCATTCATCATCATCCTTAATCACTCCCTCCTCATTATTACTCATAACTCATCATCCATCATCATCCCTAATCACTCCCTCATTATCTTTCATCATCTCTAATCACTCCCTCATCAACCCTCATCATCCCTAATGACTCCCTAATCATACCTAATTAATACCTCATCATTCATCATCATCCTTTATCAACCTTGGTCATCCTTAATCACTCCCTCACCAACCTTGGTTTCCCATCATCATCCATAATCACTCCATCATCCCTAATCACTCCCTTATCATACCTAATCACTCTCTCCTTATCCCTCATCATCACTAATTAATCTCTCCTTATCTTTCATTATCCTTAATCACTCCTTTTAATACCTTGATTATGGGTGAAGAGGCTTGTTTCTTGTGCCTAATTGGATTATATTATAATTATAAATTTTAATCACTCAACTAAGGCTCAAATTAACTCTTATTTCACCCATCCTCTTTCACTCAACTAAGTAAATATTATCTCTTTAAATCCCCTTCACTCATGCATCAATATATAGTCAAATATTTAATCATCTACCCATTATAGATATAGATATAGATATAAATATAGAGTAGGGGCTCCCTAATGTTACCAAATATATATAAGGGACCATAAAACTAGGATTATGGATGCATACAATTCAAAAACCATAAGTGATTAATTATGATAAGATAAATGAAGTGTTATTCTTTTCATCTCTATGTTTTTGAATCAATCCTATCATTTTGGATCTAGAAATTAATTTGTTCCTTATCCCCTCTATCACTAGCTATAATATCTATCATGATTGATAATATTCACCAAAATATCTATCATGATCATGATCACCACTATCACTATCACTATCACTAGACAAAATCTCTATCATAATCAAGAATATTAGGGATTATTATTAAATGTAAATCTCATTGGGTGATCTAGGTTTTTTTCCACATAGGGTTTCCTTTCAAGCTTATGTTGATGTAGACGACCCATCCCAGATACCCAATTAGAGTTTATCTTAGTGTGATTGAAACTGTGTGATTGAGGAATGTATCCATGATGAATGAAGTTTTTATTCAATCATAAATTGAAATCATAGTAATATGAATAAGTAGTTTTACTATGCATCAACTTGGTTTTGTCATTGATTGAGGCATTGATCATGGGCAAGAACACAAATGTATATAGTCAATTATGGTTGAGAACTCTCCCAAATAATATGGTTGGTTGGCTAAGTTTGATCTCCTCTCATAGGTGGTGGTCAAACCCTATTGATAACCCATTTTATATCACATTGGTAAGATGATTCATGTTACCATACTAGTGAGATATAAGTTGATTCATTATAGTGAGATCTAGGTTGATTCATTCTAGTAAGAAATTATGCATGTAGGTTAAGGTTATTTATACACTATAGCATATTCTCATTTTCCCTATGATATAATATTTTATAAATCTAATCCAATTGATGTTTCTTGACATTCAAGGCAACACACTTAATATAGGGGGTCTTGATTCATTCATCCATATCTCTATCCTGACTAATGTTTTTGGTGCATATATAGGGGGTCTTGAGTTATTCATCCCTATCATTATATATACCAATATATACCTAATCCCATATATGGATCCCTATATATAGCTTAACTAATGGCATCCATACCAAAGTTTAGAGCTTAATAACTCCAATATTTTAGTCAATTTCCAATCATTTTGTGATTAATACCTCTTATGTCCCTTAAAAGCTCAGTACCAGAATAAAATAGCATAGTTAGGGAATGCTTTCAAGGATGAAACAAATCCAAGGTAGTGTCAGGTGTCGATCAAAATAACTAGGCTTAAATATTTGAAACCAAGGAAGGTAAAACACATATTCTAATTGGTGATTCCTAAAAGACATTATAGTGAAACCTTAAATCCTTATCTAATTAGGGCCATGATATATGTGTGTGTGTGTGTGTGTGTGTGTGTGTGTGTGTGTGTGTGTGTGTGTGTGTGTGTGTGTGTGTGTGTGTGTGTGTGTGTGTGTGTGTGTGTGTATGTTTTAAATCCCTTAGTGATGGTAGTGCATACTCTAGACTAGGGGCACTCTTATTGATAACCCATTCAATATCATGTTGGTCAGATGATTTATTTGATATATATATATATATATATATATATATATATATATATATAACCCCTTAGTGATGGTAGTACATACTCCAGACTAGGGGAACTCTTATTGATAACCCATTCGATATTATGTTGGTAAGATGATTCATTTGACCACATCCATAATGAGGGTCAATGAGGGAGTGATTAAGGATGATGATCATTGATGATAGAGTTATTAGGGACTCTGAGTGATGATGAAGGAGTATTTATAGATGATGAGGTATTATAATGATAAATGAGGAAGTGATTAGTGATGATGAGGGATGATGAGGGATGATTATAGATAATGATAGAGTCACTAGAGATGATGAGGGATGGTGAGGGTTGATGAGGGAGTGATTAGGGATGATGAGGGATAATGCATAATGATGAAAATCAATAAAGGTGTGATTAGGGATAATGATGTCCATTGATAGAGTGATTGGGTATGATGGAGGATGATGAGGGATGTTAAAGAAGTGATTAAGGATGATGAGGGGTCATGAAGGAGTGTTTATCAATGATAAGGACAATGAGGGTTGATGAGAGAGTGATGAGGGATGATGAGGGATGATATGGGAGTGAAAATGGATGATGAGATCCAATGAAGTATTTATTATGAAGGATGAAGGATGATGAGGGATGATGAGGTAGTGATCAGGGATGGTCACAAATAATGATGGCTGATGAGGGAGTGAATAGGGATGATAAAGGATGAGGATGACATATGAAGGTCTGATTAGGGATGATGAAGGATAATGAGGGACAATAAGGGAGTGATTAAGTATGATTATAGATTATAAGTGATAATGGGGGAGTGAATAGTGATGATGATAGATGATGAGGGAGTGATTATGGACAATGAGCGATGATGATGGTGAATGAGGGAGTGGTGGTAGATCTCTAATTATTTGATTTGAAAGTATTATGATTTAAATTTATTTTGAGATGTTTGGTAGTGTAAAGGCCTCAAATTTGAGTTGAGTTTGAGATCTTGATATACTAGGAAAGGCTTAGGATATACTCAATATAGGCTTGAGATCTAAGTTAAGTTTAAGATCTTGATGTATAGTAGTGGAAAGGCCTAGGATTTTGGAAAGGCTTTGCAAGATGATTTTATTTTGAATTCCAATGTTTTTTAATAAGCTATATATGGATTCAAGTGGTAATAATCTACTATTGATTACCAGTGAGAGCACTCAACCACTTAATACTAGATACACTGATTGGTACTAGACCTATTGAGTAATGGCCATAGATAACACTCAAAACACTTAAATATAGATATACACATAGATATGTTCAATCACCAACATTAGGAATTTATGTGATTGACCACTCACTCCCCCTCCCACTATCTAGTATCTTCATATGGTTTAGAGAGATGGAGAGAGTGATATGGTTAATTTTAATATCAGACTATTAACATGTGATTTGAAAGCACCCACTGCCACCCCAAATAGTAGTGGTAGTGTCATATGTAATTTTGGAATGCTATGAGATGACTCTATTATATGCATGTCTGGAATAAATTGGTCACATCATGCATGTATGAGATTGGATTTGATGCATATAAGGATTGACCCAACTATTTAACATTTTTTTTGGAGTGAATGGTATATTTTTTGGATGACACTTTAATGGTGTTTTGATTCCTTTTATTTTAAATGGAGTGTGCTAGGGGTGATTATCCCCATTCATGTCTAGTAGATTAGGTAGATCCATGAGGTATTAATCCAAGGAGATTATCAAATTATTTCTATGTGGAAATAAGATAATTTCAAGTCAAACATGTTATTTAAGTAACAAACACTAGAGTGTTGAATATAGATCAATCGATGATGAAGAAAAAATGTTCAAATAATTAGATTCATGTCCACATAGGATCATGTGATTATGAATGCCCACTTAGAATCCCCTATTGGATAAAACCATTCCATTTCAATAATTTTATTGATTCATAAGCAAATGATCAAGTCTATAGTCCTACCACCAAGAGATTAAATCAAATCAATTTTGATCTATAGACCTAAAATTATATCTCTAGATTATGAGTCCATAAATGTTATGTATATCTACATAATTGGTTGAGTGATCAATAAAGTGCATAAATGATACTCTATCTCTATCTCCCCCATATAAATATATAAAGGTGACATGTCAAATTATATCCCCATTTATGGGAAGTGGATGGTGCATAAATTACTTAACCCAAGATATAGTCATTGATTAATTGCTTTACTCAATTGACCCCTATCATATAATATGAAAGGTTAATACACAAGTGTTATCTACCAATCCCATCATGATGTATCTATTATATATGATTCACATTATGCAAATAATAGATAGATCATACTTCTATCCATTTTCATCAATGAATTATTGTGACTGGTTTTCATGAGAGCTATGAAACTATATCATGAATATAGATGTTTTACATGTCACATGCTATAGGAAAATAATTTATACATATTAATCAACCTATTAATCAAAAATCCCAAAAATTATTTAGGAATTAATCTTGAATCCAACTTCAAGCCTTTTTTTAACCCACCATGAATAACATGATTTTGAGATGGAAATGGCATGATTTTTGTAATAGCATGGATATGATATGGGAATAACACCACATAAAATGGCATTAAAATTACAACCTAGACCATTAATATAATATTTAAATAAGGTTTTGATCATGGAAACCCTATATTATATATCTAGGAAGGGAAGGTTAGTTTAAAATGGTAAAATCATTGGTTTATTAATGATGTCATTTACCAATTAAATCAAGTGATCCAAATCCAAATCATTGATTTACTAAGAAAATATATATAGGTGGAAGAGTTATTTTATGGTCTAAATGTCATGCATTTTATTTTATGTTAATTATTCAACCTACCTATAGAGAGAAAGATAGAGTATCTAAAAAATGAGGGTTGAGGAAGTGCATTGACATAATGGGTTAGTGAGTGAATAGTCAATGAGTGAATTTTAAAAGTGGTAAAATAAGAAAAATAGCATATGATGTACTGGTAAATGGGGTAGTTAGGAAAAAACATCAATATTATTTGGGGGTTTATGAGTGCACAATCATAGGTGTAACATGTATGTTATACCTTGCCTATGTAGATTAACACCTATGCATGTTGAGGTTCACTAATGAGGGAACTAAAATTGGGTCTATATGATATAATAATCTTGTTTGTTTTTATTCTTAAGTGAAATGAATAGCCATATAAAAATAATCATAAGGTGATACTCACTCTATCTATATATCAATTTATGGAGTTACTAGAGTGACTCATTTATATCTATCTCTCTTCCACCTCCTCGTTAGTCAAATTAAATCTATGGGTCTACAATGACATTAGGGTGAAAAAATTATTTGGAGGTTTGGATCACAACCTAACTCTTCCTTTAGATTTTTTAATATATGATAGATTCCCCCAAATGTAGATAGTCGAAAGTGAAAATAAATAAGTGAATGTTAAGTTCTCTTATTTTTGCCAAGGGTTGGACTTATCAATCAAGATAGGTCAATACATTTGTACATGCTCCATCCCATCATATTATGTAGATTTTTAATTCATATTATGATTAATCCTATCTATATCATTCATACCTATCTTTATTTTGACTAATACATATATGATCCCTTATCTATATATATGGTGACCTATCTCTATATCAACTAGTGGCATCCATACCTACGCTTAGAGATTAATAACTCAAATATTTTAGTTAGTTTTCAATCCTCTTGAGAGTCATATCATTTGACTCCCTCTTAATCATAGTACTAGACCAAAACATGGTATTAAGGTGTGTCTCCAAGGCTGAAACTAAGCCAAAATAGTGTCAAGCTTAAGACCTAATAACTAAATTAAACTTGTGAAACCAAGGAAGGTAGTGCATAGTATAGGTGGTGATTCCTAAAATACCTTATATTGTATCCTTAAAACCCAAGGAAAATGGGTTAATTTTAAATGTATGGATATAGATTAAACTCCTTAGTTATGATAATGATTAGGGATGATGAGGGTCAATGAGATTTGATGAGAGTGATTAGGGATGATAAGATATGATGAGTGATGATGATGGATTGATTAGGGATGATAAGGGATGGTGAAGGTTAATGAGGTAGTTATTAGGGATGATGAGGGAGTGATTATGAATGATTAAAGAGTGACTAGGGATGATGAGAAATAATGAGGGTTATTGAGGGAATGATTAGAGGTGATGAGGGATGAGGATGAAAGAGGAGGGACAAGGAGGGAGTGATTATGGATGATTATATATTATTATGGAGTGACTAGGTGTGATAATATAATGATTAAGGATGATGAAGGATAATGAGGGACAATGAGGGAGTGATTAAGGATGATCAGGGACATTGAAGACCAATGAAAATGTGACTAGGATGATGATGGATGATGAAGGACAAGGAAGGAATGATTAGGGATGATGAAGGATGAAAAAGGTGGGATTAAGGATAATTAGGGTCGACAAGAGATTTATTTGGTATGATTAGGGATGATAAGGGAAAATGAGAGATGATAATGGATTATGAGGGAGTGACTAAGATGATGAGATTTGATGAGGGAGTGATTAGGGATGATGAGGGATGATTAAGATTGATGAGGGAGTGACTATAGATGATGAGGAATGATGAGGGATGATAAGGGAGTGATTAGGATTTATTATGGACATTATAGGAGTAATTAGGGATGATGAGGGATGAATAGGGTTGATGAGGGAGTGATGGTGGATCTCTAAGTACCATTTTACATAAAAACTAAGAGTACAGTCCTCAAATTACACTTGTAAGGATATACCAAAGTGTTTTTAGATGGAGGGCATTGTATATTTCATTTTCTACAAGTATCTAATTTTCTTGATTATTGATAGTAGAAAGGCTTACGAATTGAGTTGAGTTTGATATATTGATGCATTGTAGTGGAAAGGCCTAGGATTTTGGAAAAGCCTTACATGATGATGTTATTTTAACTTATAATGTATATTACTAATATTTAGAGGGAGTAAAGATATTCTAAGATACTATTGATTATTGATGAGAGCACTCAACTGCTTAATACTAGATACATTGATCAGTACTAGACCTATTGATTATTAGACATAGAGACCACTCAACCACTTAATGATAGATATAGATATATATATGCATGAACACTAACTTTAGGCATATATATATGGTTTAATCCCCCTCCTTTCCATATGTTTTGGAAGAGGGAGATAGTTATATGAGTGATTTTGATATGAATTTGATAAAATAGTGTTTGAAAGCACTCCCATCCACTCCAAATAATAATGGTAGTGATTTTGGTAGTGGTAGTGGTAGTTTACTATGTGAGTTTTGAATACTACAAAATTACTCTATTCTATGTAAGTTTAGAATAAAATGGTTAGGTTGTGAATGTGTTAGTTTGGAATTGAAACATGCATGGATTGACCCATCTGTTTGACATTTATTTCAGATTAAATGATATATTTTTTGGTTGACTCTTTAATGGTGTTTTGATTAATTTTGTTTTGAATAGAATGTATTAGGGTTATTATCCCCATATATTTTTAGTAGATTAGGTATGGCCATGATAGTTATTATAGTGATATTATCATATCATTACAATAAAAAAAAGAAGATAATATATAGTCTATCATTTATTTAAGTAATAAACATTGGAGTGATGACTATAGAGTGACTCACTTATATCTATCTCACTCCCACCTCCTCATTAGTGAAGGAAGATCTTTGGTTATAGATTGATATTGGGATGCAAAAGTGACCCAAAGGTTCAACCCATAACCCAAATCTTCCTTTTTCAATACTTTAATAGATGATACATGCCCCCAAATCTAGATAGTCTAAAGTGAAAAAATAATCAAATGAGAAGTTGTCATATTTTCACTGAGGTTTGAAGTACCAATCAAGATAGGTCAATGAATATGTACATACTCCATCCCATCATATTACGTAGATGTTGCATCCATCTTAGCATTGACCCTATCTATATCTTTCATACCTATCTCTATCTCACCAATACATACATGAGCCCATATATATATATATAGTGATATCCATACCTAATTACATAGAGATTAAAAAAATCCAATATTTTAGTCAAGTTTCAATCTTAAAATTATAAAAACTAAGTACTAACCAGAATGGATTTTGAAAAACTATCTTTTAATTAGTAACTCTTATAGCTATTAAATCAATTTCAAAAGATGTAGAGTGGCCCTAACTTATTATATTTAGTAAAATAAATTTAAAATATAATAATACTATACGTAAAAGTTTATTTTACTACATATATAATCTAAAACACAAACAAGACAAATAATTGTTAGTGTAGGACTTTATTTTCCATTTATTTATTTATTCAAGTTTTTCTTACACTTGAGTTAGCTTGCTTAGGTGTACATATCATATGGAGTTACTTTGGTATCCCTATTTAGATAGTGTAAGTAAATACTTTTATTGGCTATTCTAGGTATGGATTTACTTTCCTATTTCAGACTTTGATCACTATCCTAGGCGAAGTTACACATCTACTCACCTATTTTTACATCTATGTTCTTTAGCTATTCATGAAGGAATTTGCATTATTTTTATGCTATATTTGATTTCTTACTTAAATAATTATGTGTCTTCCATCCACAATCACTGGTATTGGATGTCCTCATTTATGGATGATTCTTACATGGTAATAGAGCATGGGTGATGGTAATGATCACTATTTTTTATTTTGTTATAGAATGTTTTGAAATCTTGAATTTGAAAAGAGACATTTTTTACATTAAGGAGGAAGCACATTTTTTACTTTTTATACTGTTGGTTGGTCAATATTGTTTGCCAATCACAACCTTTTCAAGGTCAATATTTAATATCTATCAAAAAATATCAAAAAAGGAGACATATTTATACTTGGTTCTTTAATTTGGATGAGTATTTTTATCTATGTATTGATCCACTTATGTGTCAAACATCTTCCTTGGAAAATTTCACATAGATTTGTGGTTTGTACAATGGCTCAACCTTCTTGTCTACATGTTGTACTTGATGGATTTTTCAAGACTCTAAATCCACCCCAGTTGTTGAATGGAATTTACCAAGCAAGGAGAAGATAGAAAGATCTACCCTCAAACTATGGTTTTGCCAAACCACCAACTATTCTAACTAGCTACCTACAATCAATGGCCCTATATATTGTTACAATATCCATTAAGAATCTTATTTCCATTAGATATAAGAAATGTCTCCCCACCAACCATGTTTTCAAGTGTGCCTATGATGAAGACTTATGCATCATAACCTCATTATCTTGACAATATTCAAACTATCATGTTTCACATTAGATCATTATTTTACCAATGAGTGGTACCAAGCACCTATCAAGGAGATTTTAAGTTGTGTTTATTTGGCTAATAAAATATAATTCAATCCAAGGCATAGGAACCATTCAACCTTTAATCTCAACTCCTCACTGGTCAAAACCACCTCTATTTGTCATATGTTATTGTTTTTAAAACTCCACCACCTTTGGTTTTGCCAAGTCATGTTTTTTAATACCATCTCATTTTTACTCAAAAGGTAAAAAATAATATACTCTATTTTAATGATCATTTTGATTTATTAAAATCTTTGGGTGGGTTTACTTTTGAACATGGGGGTGAATATTAAAGGGAGTGGAAATTTAATTAGTGGAGGTTTTTTTATTGTGTTTTATAATATTTTGTAATGAGGGACTTGACATTTAGCATGGAGAGTGCCTTAGTGTAGTTTTTTTATAAAACAATATATCATATTGAGAGATTGTAAGAGTGATTTGTAAGTTATTTGCTTGGTCTATCTCTATTTTGTCATTATTAACTTATCAAAGATAGAGAGTGAGGCCTAATTTGGTATGTGGTCAAACCCCTTCACAAGTAAATCTTCCTTTCTCCTTCTCTCTTTATTTGCTATTCAAATCTTTTTGTTTCTCCTTTTGAATGAATTTTCATTGGTAACCAAAATCCATTCTAGGGGTGACTTGTTTGACTAAAATTGGTGAATTTTGGTAAATTATAAGGGCCATGTAAACTTTAAAGTATGTTTGGTGTCAGGGGAATTGCCCCTCAACCCCACCCTATAATGGAATAGGTAATGCACTCAAGGCTCTATCCCTTGACCTCACCAAGGATTGTTTCCCCAAAACCCCCATGTCATGGCTCCTTGCTCACTTTTTAAACTTTTACTCTTCTTGGATGCATTATCAATAATGTTTGACATCCTCTTATTTCACTATTTTGATTTTCCACTTGTGCTAATATTTAGTGTCAACTATACTGATTGCTCACATTTGGATGTATTGTTAGATATGTCTAACATCCATTCATTGAGATGTACATTATAACTTTTGTACTATTTTCTCTTACTTAACTAGATGCATCATCGACTAAGTTTGATGTCCTCAAAATGAGCATGTATTTTACTTGAAAACTTTAGAATGGGGTCATTTTTTATTTTCTTAGGGGGGTTATTGTGGGCCCTACATTATCTCTCATGTGCACATAGTTTACTTGAATTAAATTCCACTTTGGTGACCATTAAATTAATTTATATTACATTCTTGGATACATTATTAGTTGATCCTAACTTCCATTCACTAGGTGTGCATTGTCACTTGTGTAGTGTTTTTATCATTGCACTTCTTTGGTGTATCTCTTCTCATTCATGTTGAATCTACTTTAGAGATACCAATTAATGAGGAGATTTGATTCTAAATTAATGGTTCTTATTAGAAATACCAAGTATGATTCTTGAGATGCTTACATGGAACACTTTCTCATTATAAAGGATCATATTCCATTCCTATATGAATAAATTCCTTCTCTCTCTAATCCTTTGGTAAAATAAGTGGGTTAATTCTTGTGATAAGGTTCTTGGTACCCTACTATTACATGTTTCCATGGATATTCATTATCATGTGAAACATACAACATATCCCTACATTGTTTGGAGTATTCCTCAGTTTCTTTTCAAATATCCTATTGAGATTTATATCACTCTTCCTCCTGCTCTTCTTGTTATCTCTTTAGATATTTTTATACTATCTCCTCCTATTTACTATGATGACACATTATTGATGGATAGTTCTCTTCTTTTTATTGAGCCACAACTACGAGATGAGATTATACCAGACCTTAGTTGTCCTATTTTAGATTATATATCCATTCTTATATAGCATGTTGGTCTTCCATATCCAACATAGATTTGCATTTTAGATAACTCTACTATTTTTAGTAAGAGTACACCCATTAATAGATTTTACAACTCATATGTTCCTATGGATATTCATAATGTATATTTGTGTGCTTCATCTATAGGATCTTCTTCATTTTTTATGGTTGTTGAGTTGAGCTATCTTCTTCACATGGGCATTCTTCTAGTGAATGTTACATGTCCTTCTTTTGATAGGTTCACTTTATTGGCATTACATATAGTTCTTATGCACAATCTTACTAGACCTATGCCATACCTTATTTTTGGGCCTCTTTCAAAAATATTCATACTATTGCCTTCATCTTCCATTGTGGAATGGGTAGAAATTCATTACACATATCGCATTCTTGTTTTGGCAAAGGGAGGAAACATTATTTGATGTGGATGGAACTTCTACAATCTTTAGGCAAAGGATCTTGTCATCAACATTAGTAATCTTATGAGTTGTACTTGGAGTGTTGGATGATTCAACATCATCTTTAGTGGGGAATTTTTCTCTCTTCTTATTTTCTCTCTTTTGCGGGGGTGGATTTTTTCCTACTAGTTTTTTCCTTTTATCTACTTTATGAGAGTTACTTTATACATGGGTACCTCATCATGCCTTATTCATAGGACCAATTTCCTCTACCCACCTAAAATAAGATTAATGTTAGGAATAAATTATTGATACTACATATTAGATCAATGAACTATATCCTACAATGCAAGTAAATAATGCAAAAAATAAGTTATTGACCAAATTTGACTTTTTAGTTGTAGATTAAATTTTTACTCTATGTTGCATTCAAATTTTTAGTCGTGCACTGCAATTTTGGTTCCTGCATACCTTGGTCGTGGAAGTAGAGTTTTGGAGTAGAGCGCGATTCTTTTCCATCTAAGTATCAAAGTGCAGTGGAAGTTGCCAAGTGGTGTAGTCTAAGCACAGGTTCTCTTTTCCCCTTTTTTTTGTTTTTTCCTTCATTTCATTTTTGCCTAAGTGTTGAATTCGAGCGGAGGTCATCAAGTGTAACTTCTTGAAACACAGAGCTGACCAACTGGCATCATTCGAGACCTTTTCATAACTTTCAAGAGGGCCACAGAATGTGCCATGTATACAATAGCAACTCAGAAGAATGCATCATGTGTTGGCATCTACATCTCATATTGGCACCTACATTTCATTCTTTTTTGGCAAAGGTTTTCAACAAGCTAAGAAGTAGGAAGAAGCGAAAAGCACCAGGTGGCAGTCACGAAAGGCCCTGGACTACTTTTCAGAGGAAAGCAGAAGTCACCACATGTCGGCACCTGAGAAATAATTGGTTCAACGCCTAGGTTCAATGCCTTGGTTCAATAATTTTGGTTCAATACCTTGATTAACGTATAAATGGTGTGCAGTGTTGAACTGTTGAACCATTGAACCATTTTAGTTCATCGAGCAGTTCAAGAGAGTGTCCCAAAGACCAAAGGGGTCAAGTACCTTTTTGAAAGGTAGAAAGGCATTGTTTCAATTTGTTTAAGTGTTGAAGAGTAGTGGAGGCTGCCAAGTGTCACTTTCTGAGCCCCTTTCTACTTCATTCTTGAAAGAAGCAAAAGATGCCAAATACCCCTAGTAGGAGAAGTGGAAAGAGCCGTGTGTCTTTGATAAATCAGGTGGAAAGTGTCAAGTGTTTTTCTCCAGTGCCTTTTAAGCAATAAGGAGAATTTTAGAAAATTGACTAAGTGTCCTCTTCCATTTCAATAGAACAGAGTGTTCTATATATCTGTTGCCTTAAAGCGAGATAGAGGGAAATTTGGTGGGAGTTATTTTTGGTAGATGAAATAGTTCATTGAATAGATTTTTTGAGTCTACAAACATTAAAAGGGCCTTCTATTTGTTCCCTATAAGTGGAGGTAGAATAGATAGTTACGTAGCTAAGCAGGTGATGGAATGAATAAATTTAGGCATGAGAAGAGGTACTAGTCATGAATCGACATATCATAGTCAGGACAGCCGTTCCACCCCTGCACGACCACTTCCTGATAAGACTAGGATACATCCAAGGCATTGAAGGCACCATTTGTTTGTCTTCTGTGAGTTAAGGGCAGAGTATAATTGTGCGGGAAAGGGGATGGTAGAAGGAGACATTCGAGGCTATAAAAGGAGGAGGAGGGGGGATTCTATAGTTTAGACTTTCTAAAGTTTTTGACTAAGTAATATCATTTGCTTTTGTCTCATTTTCTTGAGTTGTAAAGTTGATGTAACTGTGCATGTTTCTGTGCCTTTTATGTGGCTAAAAGAATTAAGAAGATTGAACTCTATGCCTTTGTTGATATTATCTGTGTCATTTGCAAAATTAGTCTATACTATAGATTTTCTAGAGTTGTGATTAGGAATGTCATTTGTTTTTGTCTCATTTTATTGAATCAGAAATTCTACATAACTATACATGTTTTTGCGCCTCTTATGTGATTGGAAGATTCTTACAAGAAGATTGAACCCTATGCCTTTGTTGACATTTTCTATATCTCAGCAAAAGAAGCCTCTGTTATGAGCCTCTGTTTCTATTGTTTCAATCTTTTACATTGATCATGCACTTGTTTGCTCTTAAATGTGAATGAATCCTACATATAGTCTCACTGTGCTCAAGATTAGGGTAAAATTACACTCAGGTGCATCGCCATAGTTAGGTTTTAATTCTTGCATTTGCGTTTCTATTTAATTTCCTATCCTTTTTCCCCCACACTTGATACAAAAGAAGAGACTAGCTTCTCTAAAATCTAGAGGTTGTTTCAAGCCACAATATTCCATAGCTTGAAACTTCCCATTGTTGTTGATTAAGATCAAGCACAATTTTAGGCATCAATAGTTTTTTGGCACACCTGGTGGGACCAATCTTGAAGTTTCTTTCAAGACCGCATGAATTAGAGAGCTATGAGGAGTCATAGCTATGGACCAGTCACCAGATCACAGTCTACTATAAAATCCAGGTATTCTTTTGCTACCTTTGGTGATTAGTCCAAGAAGAGTCAATCAGTATAGAGAGTAAATATGGGAGCTCCTATTTCCCTAAGAAATTATGCAAGCTAGAATGTTGGCAGTCCTTTGATCCTCCTAGTACCACCAGCTACTTATCCTACTCTAGTAGCGTATATATTGACTCCTGATGAAGAGGAAATAATCTCAGACTTTCTTCTCACTCTGCAAGATGATGAGGAAGAACATGGACAATTCTTGGATCATGTTTTAAATGATTTGTCTAAAATTATTGGGTCAGGCTATACCATTTTGCAAGATAGTTATGAATCAGTTGCAAATGAATAGAACAACATTAAGCCTTAATTACATGTACAAAATTATTGCACTCTCTCAGGATCATCCTTTCAAGGGTTTGAATTCATGAAGGAGAAGGATAATGCGATAGAGCTAGAGTTTGAAGTAGAAGAAGTTGAGTCAATAAATGATATAGGTCAAAAGGCTTATGTTGATGAGCAAACTATCATTAATTTCCTGGCAAGGCATACCAACATCAGGAGCTGATATTTGATGGGCTTCTAAGAACAAGAAGAGCTTATGGATGTCGAAAGCATGTTTGACTCAGACTCACTCAAATACAGACCAATCAAGGTGGAAAGCAAGAAGAGCAAGTCACCAGAACTCTATCCCATTTAGCCATTTACTTGGCATCACAAGTCTTCTTGTCATGAAGGAAACATCAAAAATTTTCCTTTTGATCTAGGAGGGAGGCAAATATACCTGGCTAGCTATATATAGTAGTTTTATTTCAATTTTGTTGCTCTATTTTCCCATTTTTTCTTTCCTACTCTCTCTTTTAAATAATTATTCTTTGAGCACATGGTCACAGCTCAGAATCTTTTCAAAATTTTCAAGACCCTTGAAACATTAAGTCTCTCCCAAATCTCTATAATTCCCTAGATGTGTTTGATTCATCAGTGCCAGAAGCAGAAGCTGTTTTGATCTAGCTTAAATTCCAATTGAAGGTTGCAGTTCACATTTTGTAGATTTTAACCTTGATTTGACCTTCAATGAATTATAGAGTAAGCAAGCATTATCTGATGAAGAGTGGTTTGCCTACTAGACAGCATTGGTGAAACTATGATTTTGGAAATTTTGATCTAATGGGAGCCGTGGGTTCTTTTTGAGTAGGCCCAAAAGTCTTGGGGGTGACCAGTAACTATAGAGTAAATTTTTACTCTACATTGCATTCAAATTTTTAGTCACGCACTGCAATTTTGGTTCCCACATACCTTGGTTGTGGCAGCAGAGTTTTGGAGCAAAGTGCGGTTCTTTTCCATCTAAGTATCGAAGTGCAGTGGAAGCTACCAAGTGGCATAGTCTGAGCATGAGTTCTCTTTTCCCCCTTTTTTTTTTGTTTCCTTCATTTCATTTTTGCCTAAGTGTTGAATTCGAGCAGAGGTCACCAAGTGTCACTTTTTGAAACATAGAGCCAGCCAACTGGCATCGTCCGAGACCTTTTCATAACTTTTAGGAGGGTTGCAGAATGTGCCATGTATACAATAGCAACGTAGTGGAACACATCACGTGTCGACATCCATGTTTCATATTAGCACCCACATTTCATTCTTTTTTGGAAAAGGTTTTCAACAAGCTAAGAAGTAGGAAGAAGTGGAAAGCACCAGGTGGCAGTCACAAAAGGCCTTAGACTACTTTTTAGAGGAAAGCAAAATTCACCACATGTCGGCACCTAAGAGATATTCAGTTCAACGCCTGGGTTCAATGCCTTGGTTCAATGATTTTGGTTCAATACCTTGATTAATGTATAAATGGCACGTAGTGTTGAACCGTTGAACCATTTTGGTTCATCAGGCAATTAAAGAGAGTGTCCCAAAGACCAAAGGGGTCAAGTACCTTTTTGAAAGGTAGAAAGGCATTGTTTCAATTTGTTTAAGTGCCGAAGAGTAGTGGAGGCCACCAAGTGTCACTTTTCAAGCCCCTTTCTACTTCATTCTTGAAATAAGTGGAAGATGCCACATACCCCTAGTAAGAGAAGTGGAAAGAGCTGTGTGTCTTCGATAAATTAGGTGAAAAGCGTCAAGTGTCATTCTCCGGTGCCTTCTAAGCAATAAGGAGAATTTCAATAAATTGACTAAGAGTCCTCTTCCATTTCAATAGAATAGAGTGTTTCATGTATCTATTGCCTTAAAGTGAGATAGAGGGAAATTTGGTGGGAGTTATTTTTGGTAGATGGAATAGTTCACTGGGTAGATTTTTGGAGTCTACAAACATTAAAAGGGCCATCTATTTGTCCCCTATAAGTGGAGGTAGAATGGAAAGTTGTACAGCTAAGTAGGTGATGGAATGAGGAAATTTAGGTGCAGGAGGAGGTACTAGTCATGAATCAACATACCACAGTCAGGGCAGCTATCCTGCCCTAGCATGACCACTTCCTGTTAAGACTAGGATACATCCAAGGCATTGAAGGTGTCATCTATTTGTCCTTTGTGAGTTAAGGGTAGAGTAGAATTACACGAGAAAGGGGATGGTGGAAGGAGACATCTGAGGCTATAAAAGGAGGAGGAGGGGGGGGATTCTATAGTTTAGACTTTCTAAAGTTTTTGACTAAGTAATATCATTTGCTTTTGTCTCATTTTCTTGAGTTGTAAAGTTGATATAACTATGCATGTTTCTGTGCCTTTTATGTGGCTGAAAGAATTAAGAAGATTAAACTCTATGCCTTTGTTGATATTATCTATGTCATTTGTAAAAGTAGTCTATACTGTATATTTTCTAGAGTTGTGATTAGGAATGTCATTTGTTTTTGTCTCATTTTCTTGAATCAAAAATTCTACATAACTGTACGTGTTTCTGCACCTCTTATGTGATTGGAAGATTCTTACAAGAAGATTGAACCCTATGCCTTTGTTGACATTTTCTGTATCTCAGCAAAAGAAGCCTCTGCTATGAGCCTCTATTTGTATTGTTTCAATCTTTTACATTGATCATGCGCTTGTTTGCTCTTAAATGTGAATGAATCCTACATATAGTCTCACTGTGCTCAAGATTAGGATAAAATTACACTCAGGCGCATCGTCATAGTTAGGTTTCAATTCCTGCATTTTCATTTTTGTTTAATTTCCTATCCTTTTTCCCCCACACTTGATACAAAAGAAGAGACCAACTTCTCTAAAATCTAGAGGTTGTTTCAAGCCGCAATATCCCACAGCTTGAAACTTCCCATTGTTGTTGATTAAGATCAAGTGCAATTTTAAGCATCAACATTAGTCAAATTGGGGCACTTATAGGTAAAAACTTTATTTTATAGGTTTATATGGGTGTAATATGAGTTTCATGGGGTGTATTATATTTCACTTGATGTTATTTAATGATATATTAGCTTTAGTCTTATTCATATTAATCTATTTATCAATTTGGGTAATTTAGTGGGCTTTTAAAGGTCATAAATATAAATGGCACATTTCCCAAGGTGTCTAAATTTCCTTTTTTCCTTTATAATTTCAAATATTTTATATTCCATGTCATTTATGTTAGTAACATTAGAATATGGTAGGTTCCCTAACTAAAATTATAGAAATAACTAAAAAAGAGAGTAAATAGCACTTGTACGACCTTCTTGGGAAGTATGACACATGTAAAAATATATTGGGAGGCATATTAATCTTCAAAAAACTCATACACATGATTTAATTTATCTATAAGTTTCATTCCTTTCTCAAAACCATTTTTCTTCTTTTTTGGCTTTCTAAACACACACAAGTGACCTTCAGGTTTTTGCTTGGTACGGACAACTCAAGACATTTCAAGGGAAATGCTTTGGGGGAATTAAATTTAAATCATATAAATTAATTTAAATATAATAATTTTGAATAATGGTGGAATTTTATTCATGATACATCCTCATGAAGTTGACTATGCAAATCTGCTAGTTGTTTTGTGCACCCTATGGGTTTTGTCATATTTTGGAGGATTCCATACAATAAAATTATTCATATTAGATATATGTGATTTTTAATTCCTAATATAATTATTTAAATTACTATTCTCAATTTTCAAGTTTTTTTAAAGAGCCAATCACCTCAAGTTTACAAACTAGCACATTTATGTGTTATAGGCTAGGTTTTCACCATTTCTAGAATCCTCATGCTTATTCAATGGATTTCAAGGGTTGTAATATATCATTTTACATGTTTTATGTGCTAATTTTTCCATTTTCCTTCTTAATCTCTTTATCCAATCAAGGTCTCTATGAGGATGCAATCATAACTAGTATACATTCAATTTGTTGTATGACTACCATGAACAGTCAACCAGATGAGCTATGTAAAACTCTAAACCTTGTACATGGAGGTATGATAGAGGAATTTAAATGATTAATACACATTAAACACAAGATAAAATTATTTTTACCTTCAAATGGATGTAAAAGGGAACTATAAGAGTCATATAACACCATTCACACAGCCAGCCATGGAAGCACACCTGTAGGTGCCCTCAAGAGTTATCTTCATGTTGAAATGATGTATTGGATCTAGTTTCAAGATGTTATTAATTTAAATAATTCATTTGAAAAGTTTTATTGTGTGTTTATCTACCAATTAGGCCCTCTACCCTATCTTTTTGCTCCATTATAAGACATTCATTACTCATACAAGTAGTGAATGCACACCTATAAGGCCTTACTTACATCATGATGATGTGTAGAGAGATGAACATGGGTTTCCAATGTATTGGAACTATTAAAATTATGTTATGGTTTTAGATAAGAGAATATAAATTTCAATTTCATATAATGTTTCATGCTATTCATATCTAGTTCACTATATACAACCAAAACATCCACCTACAAGTGGCTAAGTAGGGTGCTTAAATGCTTAGATGGACAGGGTAAAGCAACTTGACACCCAATTAGAGTTTTGGGATGAATAATAAAGCCATGAAATACCTATATAAGGTGCCTAAATTCATGAAGAATAATGTAATCATGTGTGAAGGTCATGACTAAGTTTTTAGGGTTGTTGTCCCAAAAGGAGAAAAATACAGGCCCAACCATGTTTTGGGATTATCATATATCAGGGATTCCTTTTCCTTTTATGATTATAAATGACCTATATTTGAATCTTATAGCATATATAAGGCCCATAAAAATTTGGAAGAGTAGATAAATAATGGTATTTGGTTTCTTGAAGGTCCAAAGATCGCTCTAAATCACTATTTCCAAGCAATAAGTTTAACATGCTATGAGTCACAAAATGACCTTAATGATTCAAAGTACTAACAAAGCATGCTTACATGTTTTGAATGGCCTTAGAATGTGAAAAACATACTAAAAACATATTAATCATCAATTTTTGGTTGACATATAATTTTTTTACCCTCATCATCACCTATAGGGTTCTCTCTAATGGAAATAAGTACCTACAACAAACACTCAAGTAGTGACCCCTAAACTTGATATCTAGTTGGTGCTTTAAGACTCCCCGATATGTAGATATTGGATCATACATATATATTGTGACCTCATAGGGATTCATGGGAATTAAGATAAACATCATGATCAACCTCATATGATTTAGGGTAGCCTACAATAGTCAAAGCTAGGGTTGTCTCAATCATAAGATAGTAGGGACCTAGTTATGATCAAAAGTGTATATGATGACCAAATGAGAGGTTGGAATGATGTATCAAGTGAGTTATACATTAATTATGATTGATATGATCTATAAAAGCCAAAAAAAAAAATTAAGGAATTCTTACTCAAACCTTTTCAGCCCATATACACTTACAACCAACTGTGACTATATGAAACGATGAGCTAGGGGTAGAGAGCAGGTTATTTGGATTCTTTAAGGTTTTTATAGACTAAATAGATAGATAATAGGTCCAAGAACTTAAATAATGGCCTTGGAAATTTTATTAGGGACTAATTTAAGGTTTTAAAGGTATAATCCATATAAGATCAAGAAAGGGTCCTACTCAAAAAAATAGAGTCAACAAATAATGAGTGAGGGCTTGATACTTATGAAGTTGGAAATGCAAGTTGGGATGAATTTACAAGAAAAATAGGAGAATTAGAAATAAAACAAAGGAGGGTCTTAAAGAAACCAATTTTAAGACATAATAATTCTTAGATAACTATAGGTAGGGTATATAAATCAAGTTAAACATAGTCCAGTTGAGAAGCCTACACATAATACCTTATATGAGAAACTTGTTTGTTTGTTTGAGCTTTTAGAGGGTCATATGAGATGACCAAGTTATGATTTTTTTTGAAATTTATCCTTAAAAATTGAATAATACCTTACATTAACCATATTTTTTTATAAAATAGAGTAAGTTCCCCCTATTTTCTCTTAGATAGGGGATACTTCTCCTTATGCACAAACTAACAATTTTAAGGGGATAGTCTAGAAGAGTTGAACCAAGAGTTGGGAAAGAATTAAAGGAAGTTATGGAGAGTTATAATACACTAGGAAAAATATTTAAAGAACATCACAAAAGGTATAAACTCATTTGGATGGTCCAGACCTTCAAGGCTATAGTCAAGCCTAGGCAAGGATTAGGCCTAATGCCCAAAGAAGAGGTCATTTATACTTTTAGACCTAGACATGATTTGAAACCTATTGTAACACATTAATAAGGTCACTATATGTGTTTTAAATATTTTACCTTGCATATAAAACATCATGAGAGCCACTTTATTGCTCAAAACCATTTGATACTAATACAAAATGGTGAAAACAAGCTTGATAGGTGAAGTTTCAATGCTCATATCTTTTCTGAGGATATGGATGGTGTAAAAACACGTTTTTAGTATTTATTAGGATCCCATAACATCATTTTTGTGTAATTTTATACAATTTGGATGTCATAGTTTAATGAACAAACCTTAAGATTCATTACATGCCTAAAACCCTACTAAACCCTCAGCTAGGACCAGTTTATGAAAATGGAGTTGGATAGATATCCATATGGCACATTTGGACCATAAATCATATTTAATTTATAAAGGACTCCCTCAAGATAATTCACAAGCTAACTAGTTTTATGAAACTATACGAACATGGTACAAAATAGCATTTTTCTCACTATTTTGTGTTTTTTGAAGGTTATATAATGATTCAAGAGATGAAACAAAGTTTTTGGGAAATATTAGGACTTTTAATAACTTCATATTTCAATATTATTATTTTAAAAAGTTTATAAGTTTGAAAATCAACTACTTCATTTCAGCCAGTCAAAACTAGCATATTGGACAAACTAGGGAGAAGTGTGAAAACTTCAAGTGGATGGATTTTAAGGTGTCCCTATACTTATAAGGCCTTATAGGGTCTTAAAACTTGTAATTAAATATATTTTAAATATTTTCATGGAAAAATTATGCCTTTTTGGAAGTCAAGTGTGCAGGGTGCATGCAAGAATAGTTTTTGGATAGTAGATGATGATGGCTCACTTTCAAAGGTTTCTAGAGCACCAGGCATGAAACCAATGAATGGGGAGGAATTTTTGAGATAAAATACTTCCATTCCAATCATTTTACCTGATACTAATCAGTTATGTGACATTAAAATAGGTCCAAATCATGAAGGTAATTTTTTGAGTAAGAATAAGGAGTTTTTGTCACTTTTCATGAAGGTTTATGACTTGGATTGACATTCATAGATCCTAACCTTGTATGTTTTGTCCCACATTATTATCTTAGCTTTACAAGTTTCCTTATGACCCTTTAACTTCTCTCTTATTTTCTCTCTCTCAAGTTCTACAAGAACTAGTCATTTTGGTCATTCTAGGGGATGTTTCACATGAGTATGGCAAAGCCTTGATTAAATGTATACCTTTTGATAAATAATAATATTGGTGTTTACCTCTTCCATGAATGTTTTAGTGTGTTTATTTTGAACTTTTGATTTTGCATAAGTGAATACTATGGATTCCTTAGCATGTTGTTTCATTCTTTCATCCTATTTGCAGTTAGAAACTTCTTCTTGTAGGGCATGTGAAGTGTTAAAGGAGATGTCAAAGATTTAGTGAATTAGTCTTTTAATTAGTGTCCTCATAGGCCTCTTTTCTAGTCCTTTCAAATTTTCACATTCATACATACCTCATAATGTAGCATTGATGTGAGAAGATGAAGATTAGATAAATGTATTTTCAGTTTGTCCTTTGATTTCAAGTGTAATATGCATATGGTGGCATGTCATCATGTTATTTAGTGTATCACTTCCCTTAGATTATTTTTATTTCAGTTATCTCTCTCCCTTTTTACCCCCCAATTTTATTAGTAATTGCAATCCAAAGTGGTACATCAAAGGAGCGAGCCCTATTTAGAGTTTCACCTCATTCCCTAAGCTACCCATAAGCCTAGAGGAGATTCCATTGAGCCACTTGGATGGGGATATCTTTGCATCTCCTCAAAGGGTAAAAATACAAGAATTAGAGGATTGGCATGCCTGGTGGGACTCTTGTTCCAAGAATTAGAGGATTTTTGTTGTTGTCCTTCAACCCATCAGCCTTTGGAGGCATTTATCTAAACATCAATGGTGATTCCAAAGTCATATCAGCTAGTCAAGTAGCCTAGGTTATCCTTTGAAGATTGTTGGTAACATTTATCTTTGTATCCTTGCTTTGAATGAAGTTTCATGGCTAACTTTGGTTTTGAGTTTTATTCTCTACAAGTTGGTGAGCCTTTCAAGCTTGTGCCATGAAACTTGGTGTGACTATAATCACCCTTATCATGAAGTGTATCAATCCTACAATTAACCTTGATATGAACCACATTTTACCCCTCAACAGTCCTATGAGTTATGGCAGTCCTCTAGTCCTTTTTTTTCTCCATATGGACACTATGTTGTTGGAGAACCCTATGAGAATGCTACCAAGGAACCTATCAAGAGACACCTATCTATCAACATCAAAAGCATTCGTATGAGTCTTGTCATCTGAAACTAAATGTTTTCATGGATTGTACATAAAATTACCATTGGAAAGATGTAGCTACTACTCATGTTGATGCTACTCCACATAATCATCCCAAGAATTCACTTCTATATGAGCTCACTAGTGCTTTCCTCTTTTCCAAACCCATTCATAAGCCTTCTCTTTCATCCCTCACTCCATATCCAACTCCTTAACTTTTCACTATATCTCATATTCCTGCTCCATCACCTAAAATACATAAGCATATCCATCAACCCTCCACTTCACCCCGTCTTAAGGAGGAACCTATTTTGAGAGAAGCAAGTGAAGAAGAACAAATCTAATTTATGGTTGATCAATAGGCTCTCATGAGTGATTATGAGGAAGAAATAACCATAGGGACTTCCCTTGGTGAACAAAAGGACAATCCACTAGCTAATGTCTCTATATTTGAAGAGATGTGTGTCCATGGAGAAACCCCTACATTTCATCCTCAATCTGATTTTGAGTTATATGTGCCACCTCCCCCAACTAGTTCATCTTGTCCTTACCCCATCACCTTTTGCCTTGACGGACATGTGGTATGGGAACCAAAGGAGGATCAACTAGTTGATAAATAAAGAGAAGTTTTGATTGAATAAAACCTACCTCCTTGGTAGCCTCATTAGACTAGATCACATGATTTCAAGATGCCTAGTCTTGGAATCACCATGAAGGAAAAGGAGATGGAAAACCTTGCAACCCCTGAAGAAGACTCTAAATTTGATCAAAAGGTTGTAGATGATCATCATAATCATGAATTTAAATGTGATATCAAGGAAGGATAACAATTTCAAGTCATCTCTCAAGAAGTGTCAGTCCTAGGAAAATCTCATGAGACCAAGGTAGAGGAAGTAGCTCTTGAATATGATAATGAGGAAGAAGACTTATGGTATAAGTTCAATTCCATATGCAAGGATTTTGATGAGTTGGTTAAAGTTTATTTTTATCCAAAATATTGCATAGCTAATCATAATTATATTGATGAGTCTAATGAACATAAGCTTGAGTGTTCAACCAAAAATAAAGAGGAAGCTCTTTCTTCTAGTCAAGAACCTACTATCATGAAGTCACTTGGTGATGTTAATATATAAGAAGTTGTTGATAAAGATTATTAGTAGATATAAATGGAGCTCTTTCAAGAGATTTTCCAATTTGAGCTTCAAGTGCACGATAAGGTGAATAATGAATCTTCCATGGAGGAAAATGATCAAGATTGGATAGAAGTTGCAAAGATCCTTGATGGGCTAAAATAACTTGCAGCTAAGATGAGGCCTAATATTGTTGAAAACACTATGGAGGACAAGAAGGTATGTTTTTTTGAATCATCATTTGAAGTTACAATTGAAGATCCACATGACAAGGTTGAATATTTTTAGATGCAAGAGGAATAATTCTACATTATAGACCTATTTGAAGTTGGTCTACTTGAGATCATGGTACTTGAAGTGCCAAGGAATAGGTCTAATCCACAAAACATCCAATCCAAAGAGAAACGTGATTTGCACCATGTTCCATCTCATGAAGAAGGTGATTCTTTAAACTTTTCCTTTGATCTAGGGGGAAGGTATGTTCATTGTTATTTTTATATAATATCTTGTTTTATGTTTCTCCTAAGTGCTTTGAGCACATGTGTGTGTTTTCTCTCTTTATTCTGTGTGTCTTTGCTTTGTATGGTTGAGGTATTCATTTTTTGTCTTATCTTGGTCAAGCTCAAAGTCAGGGTCAATAATCAAAACTTGCTTATTTGTCTTATATTTTAGTTGACTACTAAGCCCGATGGACTAATAAGGCTACTGGTCTAGGTAGTATAACAAGCATACTACCCATACGAGTCACCCATTTATTGACCACATTTGAATTTTTAGTCAAATTAGGGAACCTATAGGTAAAAAATTTATTTTATAGGTATATATGGGGTGTAATATGTCATGGGGTGTATTATAGTTCACTTGACATTATTTAATGTTATACTAGCTTTAGTCTTAGTCATATTAATCTATTTATCAATTTGGGTCATTTAGTGGGATTTTAAAGGTCATAAATGAAAATGGAACATTTAAAAAGGTGTTTAAATGTCATTTTTTCCTTATTAACATCAAATAGGTCAGATTCCATGTTAGTTATGTTAGTAACATTAGAATATGGTAGGTTCCCTAACTGAAATTACAAAAATAATTGAAAAAGAGAGAAAATGACACTTATATGGCCTTCTTGGGAAGTGTGACATGTATAAAAATAAATTTATAGGCATATTAATCTTCCCCAAACTCATATCCATGATTTAATTTATCTGTAAGTGTCATTTATTTCTTAAAACGGTTATACTTATTTTTTGGCTTTCTAAACACACATTAGTGACCTTCAGGTGTTTGCTTGGTACAGAAAACTCAAGATTTTTCAGAGAAATTATTTGGGGAGGTTAAATTTAAATCAAATACCTTAATTTCCATATAATAATTTTGGCCTTTGCTTCATGAACCATACTCATGAAGTTGACTGTGCAAATTTGCTAGTTATTTTGTGCACCTTATGGGTTTTGCCTTGTTTTGGAGGATTTTGTAAAATATAATTATGAATATTGGATATATGTGATGTTTAATTCCTCATATAATTATTTAAATTAATATTTTCAAGTTTTAATTTGTTTTAAAGATCCAATCACCTCAATTTTGCAAACTAGCACCTTTTTATGTTACAGGCCAGTTTTTCACCATTTCTAGAATCCTCATGCTTGTTCAATGGATTTAGAGGGTTATAATATGTAATTTTAAATGTTTCATGTGATATTAATTCCATTTTACTTATTAATCTCTTTCTCTAAGCAATATCTCTATGAGGATGCAATCATAGCTAGTATACATTCAGTTTGTTGTGTGACTTCCATGAATAGTAGACCAAAAGAGCTATGCAAATCTCTAAACCATGTCCATGGAGTTATGATTGAGGGATTGAAATTTTTAAAACACCTTAAACACAATATAAAATTATTTTTACCTTCCAATGAATTTAAAATGGCACTAAAATAGTCATATAACACCATTCACACAATCAACCATGGAAGCACACTTGTAAGTGCCCTCAAGAGTTATCTTCACATTGTAAGGATGTATTATATCTTGTTTAAATATGTTTATAATTGAAATAATTTATTTTAAAATGTTTTTTTTTTGTGTTTATATACCAATGAGGCCCTTTACCATTTCTTTTTGTTCCATTCTAAGACACTCAATACTCATACAAGTAGCCAATGCACACCTATAAGGCCCTGCTAACGTCATGATGATGTGTAGAGAGATGGACATGGGTTTCCAACTTCTTGGAATTGTTAAAATTATTTTATGGTGTTATATATGAGAATTAAAATTTCAATTCCATATACAATTTCATTTTTTTCATATCTAGTTCACTATATACAGCCAAAACATCCACCTATAGGTGGCTGAGCAGGGTGCTTAAATGCTTATATGGATAGGGTAAAGCAACTTGACACCCACTTAGGGTTTTGGAATGAATAATAAAGCCATGATAGACCTATATAAATTTACTAAATGTAATAATAAGGATTAAATCATGTGTGAAGGTCATGACTAAGTTTTTAGGGTTATTGTCCCAAAAGGAGTAAAATAAAGGCCCAACCATGTTTTAGGATTATCATATAATAGGGTTTCCTTTTCCTTATATGCTTATAAATGAACAATATTTTCATCTTATATCATAAATAAGGACCATAAAAAAATTTAATATTAAATGAAGAATGGGATTTTTTTTCTTGAAGGTCCAAAGATGCCTCTAAATCACTATTTCCAAGCAGTAAGTTTTACATGCTTTGAGTCACAAAATGACCTTAATGATTCAAGGTAATAACAAAGCATGCTCACATGTTTTTAATAGCCTTGGTGTGTGAAATACATAATAAAAACATAGTAATAATAAATTTTTGGTTGATATATAATTTTTTTCCCCTCGTCAGCACCTATAGGGGTCTCTCTGATGGAAATAAGTACCTATAGCAAACACTCAAGCAGTTACCCCTAAACTTGATATCTAGTTAGTGCTTGAAGAATCCAAGATAGGTAGATAAAAGATCATAAATACATATTGTGACCTCAGATGGATTAATGGGAAGTCAAAGAAACATCATGATCAACCTCAAATGATTTAGGGTAGCCTACAACAGTCAGAGATAGGGTTGTCTTAGTCATATGACAGTAGGGACCTAGTTATGATAAAAAGTGTATATGAGGACCAAATGGGAGGTTGTAATGATGCATAAAGTTAGTGATCACATTAATTAGGATTTATATAATCTATAAAATCTAAAAAAAATGTAGTGAATGCCTACTCAGACCTTTTGTAGCCCATATACACCTACAACCAACTGTGAATGTATGAAACAGTGAGCTAGGGGTAGAGAGTAGATTATTTGGATTCTTTAAGGTGTTTATAGCCTAAAAATATAGAAAATAGGTCCAAGAAATTAACCAATTTACTTATAAAGTATCTTAGGGAATAATTCAATGTTTTAAAGGTCTAATCCATATAAGATTAGGTAAGGGTCTTCCTCAAACAAAACACAGTTAGCAGACAATGAGAAAGGGGTTGATACTTATGAAGTTGGCAACACAATTTGGGATGAATGTACAAGAAAAATAAGATAATGAGAAATAAAATAAAGGATGTTCTTTTATAAACCACTTTATATACCTAATCATGCTTAGATACATATAGGTAGGGTCTATAAAGCAAGCTAAACATAGTCCACTTGAGAAGCCTACACACAGTACCTTATATGAGTAGCTTGTTTGTTTGTTTGAGATTTTGGAGGGTCATATGAGATGACCAAGTGCTGAATTTTTATGAAATTTATCCTAAAAAATTAAATAAGACATTAAAACAACCATATTATTTTATAAAATAGTGTAATTACGCTTATTTTGTCTCAGATAGGGGATACTTCTCCTCATGCATAAACTGACAGTTTTAAGGGGAGAGTATAAAAATAGTTGAACCAAGAGTTGGGTAAGAATTAAAGGAAGGTGTGAAGAGTTATAATACACTATTAAAAATATGTAAATAGCATCATATAATTCAAAAACTCATTTGGACAATCCAGACCTTCAAGGATACAGTCAAGCTTAGGTAAGGATTGGGCTTAATGCCCAAAGAAGAGGTGATTTATACTTTTGGACATATAAATGATTTTAAACCTATTATAACACATTAATTAGGTCAATATAGGTGTTTTTAATTTCTTAACTTATAGATAAAACATTAGGAGATCCACTTTCTTGCTCAAAACCATTCAAACTGGTATAAAATGGTGAAAACAAGCTTGATAAGAGAAGTTTCAATGCTCATATATCTTATAAGGATATGAATGGTGGAAAAAGAAGTTTTTAGTAGTTATAAGTGTCCCATAACATCATTTTTGTGTATTTTTTATGCAATTTTGATGTTAGATTTTTATGAACAAACCTTAAGACTCAAAACAAGCCTAAAACCCTACTAAACCCTCAACCAAGACCAGTTTATGAAAATGGAGTTGGATAGCTATATAGATGTCATATTTATACCATTAATAATATTGGAACTTTTTAATTACTCCATAAATATTATTCAAAATATAACTAGTTGTAGGGAACTAAATAGAGATGGTTCAAAACAAGGTTTTTCTCACTATTTTATGTGTTTTGTAGGTTATATAAGGATTCAAGAGA
Organism: Torreya grandis; assembly: GCA_037957365.1. NCBI lineage: Eukaryota > Viridiplantae > Streptophyta > Pinopsida > Cupressales > Taxaceae > Torreya > Torreya grandis. Next base: position 1,095,432 of record JARHVA010001046.1, on the reverse strand, counting down.
TTAAACAAAGTTTGGGGGAAATATTTGGACTTTTAATAACTTCCTATGGACATATGTGTCTTTTAAAAAGTTTATTAGTGTGAAAATCATCTGCTTCATTTCAGTCAATCAAAACTAGCATATTACACAAACTAGGGAGAAATGTGAAAACTTTTCAAGTGTATATATTTTTAAGGTATCCCTGATGTTTATAAGGCCATAAAGGATATTGACACATGTAATTAACTTCCTTTTATGGATTTTCATGGAAAAATTATGCCTTTATGGAATCCAAATGTGCAAGGTGCATGAAAGATAAGTTTTTTGGATAGCAGATGATGATGGCTCACTTTCAAAGGTTTCCAAAGGACTAGGCATGCAACCAATGCATGGAGAGTCATGTATGATATCCTCCCGTTAAATTTTAATAATTTTACCTTCTCATAATCATTTATGGGACGTTAAAATAGGTCCAAATCATGAACTTAGTTTTTTGAGCAAGAATAAAGAGTTTTTGCCACTTTTCATGAAGGTTTATGACTTGAATTGACATTTTTAGATCCTAACCTTGCATGGTTGATCCCACATCCTCTTCAAATGCATACGTAACTACTTCTCTCATCTTTATAAGTTTCTTTGTGACCCTTGAACATCTCTCTTCTTCTCTCTCTCTCAAGTTCTATAAGAACTAGCCATTTTAGCCATTGTAGGGGATGCTTCATTTGAGTATGTCAAAGCCATGCTCAATGTATACCTTTTAATCAATAATTATTATTATTTTTACCTCCTCCATGAATACTCTTAGTGTTTTTATTTTTAATTTTTTATTTTGCATAAGTGAAGACTATGGATTCCTTAGCATGTTGTTTCATTCTTTCATCCTATTTGTAGTTGGAAAGCTTCTTCTTGCAGGGCATGTGAAGTGTTCAAAGAGATGTCAAAGATTGAGTGATTTTTTATTTTAATTATTTCCCTCATATTCCTCTTGTTTATTCCTCCTATATTTTCACATTCATCCATAACCTCACAATGTAGCATTAATGTGAGAAGATGAAGATCGGAGAAGTGTATTTTCAATTTATCCTTTGATTTCAAGTGTAATAGCATATGGTTAGATGTAATAATGTTATTTATTGTATCATATCCCTTATATTATTTTTATTTTATTTATCTCTCTCCTTTTTCACCCCCCAATTTTATTATTAATTTCAATCTAAAGTGGTACATCAAGGGAGCTATCCCTATCTAGAGATTCACCTCATTCCCTAGGCTGCCCATAAGCCTAGAGGTGATTATATTATGCCACTTAGATGAGGAGAGATTTTAATTTCCTCAAAGGGTTAAAATCCAAGTGAAAACATAATCTATATAAAGAATAGATAGATAAGGGGACACATTAAATAGAGATAATGTGGAAACCTTGCAATGTGTAAAGAAAAACCACAAGCAAAATGGTAGCTTCCAGGCTTCATTAAATCATAGCATCAAATATATTATGCAATAGCTCCTCCATAGAAACTCCTTTAGTGATAACATAAAATCACTCAATGCTTCACCTAAAGCATTCATGTTTTGAACCAAGCTAAACTATCCTACAAGATCCAACCTCCAAGCATGCAAGCTGAAGGCATGCATGGATCCTCTAATAGGATGAATTATAAATGAGAGATCATGTTATTAAATAAAATTTACAACATAGAGATAAAATAGAGAGAGAGGATAAAATTTATTCATACTCTATGTGGAATCACTATTCATGAATAGGGAATCATGTCCCCTCATGTGCAAGGTCAAGCCTTTGAATGGCATCTCATCATGCCCACTTGAACACTCTATGTGCACACCCATGTGCTCACCCATGTGTTATTCCCCACTCAAAATGTGACCTCAATATAGGATAATGATCCTTATCTCCCAATTTACCATGTGTACACATGTGTGAGACAAAATATTCCCACTTTTGACCTCACCAAATAGGAGCCCATAGATAAGTATGCCCCACAAGCACATGCTTAAGTAGAAACATGTGATCCATTATCATTATGTCCTCACATTACTTCACATAATCAAACCCATGTGAATTAGTGGATAAATGTGCCCCATTTCTCTCTCCTCCTCTTTTAACCTTTAAATATGCTCTATGGGCCATACCACCTACTGTGGATCATGCCAAGTCATCACCTAGCCACATCACTAACCATACACATCACACCTGGCCACATCACCATGAATAATGCCTACGAATAATGATTTATGAATAGTGATGTCACATCCTAAAATTCTCCCACTTGAAGTCAATATACATATATTTTACCACACTTGAGTATTTTATAACCAATTGCTCATCCATGCCCTCTGCTACCCTAACATAAACCCAGTAGAATTTTTCTTACACTACTAAAACTTCTTTGTCTTGACCAGATTTGTCAACATCTACTCTAGCATAAAAATTATAGCACTGAAGTGACCAACCACTTCTCCACATTATAGACCAATCCTCTAATGGGATTCTACCATGAACCACTCACAACTCCCACAGGTTGGGAATATCTAGTTTAGTGATAACCATGGTAGCATGAGGCTTCCTACTCTTGATGAATTCAATACACATGACATAATAACATGTATTCCCCACCTTTATAAGATTCTCTTGGTAAGACACCTCAACAATGAAAGAAGTGGGTAACTTCCTTTCTTTCCCACCTTTGTTCATCTCCATCTTTTGTTTGCTACACATACCAACTTCATCACATCCTTATCATTGAGCCATCAAAATAGTGATCACATTGAGGCCTGCATCCAACATGTCATAACACATAGGCTCTCCATGAAGGTACTAAATATCTTGTACTCCCTTAGTACATCTATTGGAAACCCATATAGTGACTTCTATAACATTCAAGCTAGCAACACCTTTACCTCAACACTTTTATTTATCTTTCCCTAAAAGAGATCACCATGTAGGAATCATGTTTCTCCAACTCCTTAAACAAAAAATAGTGCACGTAAAACTCTTGATAGTATTGGGGAGATAATATCTCACAAATTTCAAAACCATACTTCTCTACATATCCTCCAAGCTATTAACATGATATAATTGGACCAATCATAACTCTAAGGAATTCATCATGCTACTCAATTCATCATTGCACCTACCAATTTTTTGAGCTAACATCTAAAATACACCCTACTCTAGAAAATGTTTCTAAACACCAACTAATATGCCTATAATGTCAGTCCATGCATCAATTTACTTATCCAATTCCATAACCATATACACAACACTCCAACACCCTAAGTCCTATGGTCAACACTGGCCTTCCCCTTATAAGAACACTAGGTCTCACTTGTTTTTTGCATCTTCATCTTCATCTTTCTCAAATACTTCAAATAATTGCAGCTTAAAGTTTATCTATACCTCTTTCCTTTGCATGGATTTTTCTTCACAATAACATCTTAGCTAACAACATGTGGTCAATAAGATACCGCATAAAAACCCATTATATTTGTTCCCAAGAACCATAACAAGGTCATGCCTTATCTACCACCTCCTCCAAAGGAGTCTATCTTGCTCCTCAAGATGAAGAGTTTCTCCATCTTAAACAAGAATAATGTGTAATATGTTGACTTATCTAGTAAAGCTTTTTCATATTTCTCTTCCAACTCATCTATGAGCTTCTCCTCAGCAACATGAAGAGATCAAGATCTTCACCAAGAGATCCTCCACCTTGCTCCATAGAGAGATACATTCCAAAAAAAAACTTCTCTCTTTTTTAATTTAATCTCCACTTGGTCTCTCCTCTTATCATAATAGCTTCACCTGGCACACAACCATCCAACAATAGAAAACACTCACACACATGAAGTTTTTCACCATGGCTCTGATATCAGATGTTAGGAATCAAAGCTTCACAACCAAAGCTATGATACTAGATGTTAGGAATAAATTATTGATACTACATATTAGATCAATGAAATATATCCTCCAATGCAATTAAATAATGTAGAAAACAAGCTACATAAAAAATAGACAAACAAAAGGACACATTACATAGAGGGGTAAGTGCATAAAGTTGGGGGACAAAAAGTGGCTTACCCATGGACATTATTTTTTCAAATTTTCAAAAATTTAAACTTTTGTAGATAATTTGAGATATCTACACCAAATTTGAAGATGGTGTAAAACATGAAATGTATAATTTCGAGTCGAGTTTCCAAAACACTATTTTTTTTAAAAATGGTTAAGTATAACTAGGTCAAACATCTAAAGTTTTAAGAGGAACTTTGGTTTTTTTTAGAAAACATTATAGACACTAGAAAATTAGACACAATGGTTCTAGATGTCAAAATGCTTTAGGACCCCCTAGGGACCATCTAACCCTTCTCAACCCACTAACCAACACATTGGACCCTGAGTCTAGTTAGCCCCTAAGCTAACTAGAATTACTAACTTAACCATCACCCAATCCCTTTTAACCCCCCATTGAGCCCCTTTTTCTCCAAACACTTGATCGTTAATAGTCAGCTTGCCCATTGATAATTAGGTTGATTATCGATGGTCAAGTCCTTCTCATTCTTACACAAACATTAGTTGTGTAAGCTAACATGACATAATCTAATTTATCTACCTTGCACGATGTTAGAAAACTCCTAAGCATTGAAATCTTTACCTAAATCTCTAGGGAACATTCTAACCTCCATCTCTATTTGCCTATAAAAGGAGGGGAGTATGAGGTGAAAGGGATGATCACAAGCATTCTAGCTCATAAGTATCTAAGCTTTCCAGCCAATCTTCTTCTACTGATTTAGAAACAATAATAGAGATCTAAACCTTTACTAAAATAGCTCTCATAGTAAAGTACTATTACTATGACAAAATTTCTCTAGCCATAACCCATCAACCATTTAGCAAGAAACACATATATTTGTACTTTAGTCTTGTTATTCTAATTTATGACCTCTTTACCCCATCAGACCATTTCTACACATATCCTCTAGACCCCTGTTTCTGACCAGATCCTTATCAAACCTTTAGCCTAGTCTACAACTCATTTTCTAAATACTTTCAAAATCCATAGAGAATCATCGATAGTTACCCAACCGCTGATGGTCACCCCAAACTATCGATGGTTACCCAACTATCGATGGTTAGCCTAATCACCAATTGTTAGCCCAACTACTAATGGTCACTATGGTATAAAATAAAAACAAGTTATTTATAACCCCTTAACTCCAACCAAACTTGAATGTTTGTGTCCCTACTTATTCATAGACCCCTACCTAGTTTTTTGAACCTAACCCCATCCACTTTTAACACTAGTATTGACCTGTTATTGCTATATTTACTTTATTTTCATTTTTAAGCATATATCTTTTCTTGTGTTTCATTATTGTTTGAATGCAAATATCTTTCTTTTATCTCTTTCAACTTAATTATTATAAAAGAGTAAATTCACAACCTCCTATTAAGCTCACACTTCTTGGATTTAGCTCATGCTAGGTAGTCCACCTAACTATCTTTCTAACAACCCCTTTTGTTAGTGCTTTCTTGTCTACAAGTTATTCCTTCCAAGCCAAAGAGGGGTTCTCCATATTCATATGGATTATGTGTGCATCAACAACTAGGTATCTCTACCACACCCTTATTACTATTTTCATATCTTCATCCAAAATTAAGAAATGAGTAGAAATTAAGAGAAACATTTTAGCATGCTTGATGGGACCCTAGCATCATCTAGGTTCCCTTTTCTTCCTTTATTCTATGCTCATCCAACAAAATCTAAATTTTCTTTTGATATTAAAATAAACTTTGCATACATTGATTTCTTACTTGTTTTTAGTTCATATAGTTAACTTATAATCAAAGTAATTAATCATAATTTCACTCTTGTTATCACACACTTTACCAAACCACATAATCAATCAACACATCAAAACAAACTTGAGACAAGGACCGACAAGGATTTTATCATCTAGTAGTAACCTTACCCTTTCCTAAAAATTCTATTTGGAGGTCATTACCAAGGGAAGAACCAACTTATCTCTCTGGTTGAGTATAAACTCTAGAAATTGATATATATTGGCTAAACACCCAATACCCTTATCACTGCAGTGTGTGAAGTGAGGGGGCAAACCCCAATACCAAGCCACATATTGATTTCCAATACCAATTATTTGAGAGCCTTTAACACCTAAAGCTAACCTTAGTCTTCCTCTCTAGTATGTGATCTACATGTTTTAATATTTTTTTATGCTTTTTCAATGTGATCTAATTAGCTACTAAAAACAAAGTATAAGCAGGGTTTTTAAGATTATCTAGAGATATGGATGGTTGGTTATGCACCATAGATCAAGATTTGTGGGAACTCTTCTTTGGCTGGGGAGGAATGACCTGAAAATAACAATAACTAATAAAAAAGGGATTAAAAGAGATATGAGTGGGTTGCTTGGCAAATTCCAAGTCTTAAAAGAGATATTTTTCCTTAATGGATGTCAACCCACTATTTTAGATAAAAGATATATAAACAAAATAAGACTAGAAATGATTATGGATAAGATAAAAGATATAAATGATTAGATGCAATTATAAATGAATTAATATCAAGAAATAGAAGTCAAAACAAACAAGGGTTTGGTCACACAAGTGTCACAAAGGGCTACCAATAAGTTTAGGCTAGGAACTAGACCTAATACACATAAGGCTAGATAAGATGATGGGATAAGGATTGGATGGATGAGCGATAAGGATCATAAAATAAGGATTAATAATATATTAGGGAAGTTTAGGGATGATTAGGATATATTACAGAGGTCTAGGGATAGACAAAAAATAAATAGGAACCTGTAGAATCAAATAGAAAGACCTAAAGGGATGAAATTGAAGGATTTTTACAAAAGATAGAATTGATTACGATCCTATAAGATCGAACATGATCTCACTGGGTCATGGTTGATCTTGTCACAATGTATAGATTACAAAAATTGAGTTTCTAGAAGGATGAAAAAGTTTTAGGGATGAACAGAGTTGTTTATAGACTAAGAAATGGGCTAGAAAGGGGCTTAAAACATAGGATGTAACAAATTATTGATCTAATAAATTATAATGAAGGATTTAAAAAATATTTGAAAATAGAGAATAAATGACAAACCAAACAAAATGACTTACCTGATCATGATTTTAGTCCTTTAATTGTTTTACTTGTAGATAATATTTTGGACTCCAAATGGTGTAACTTCTGACCTCTGAATGCTTGAAACAAACCTCCAAAGTCTGGGTCCTCCAACCTAAATATTTTTTGAACTCTTTTGGGTATGGTTTGACATGATTATATGGATAGATGTCAATCTAATATAATTTAAATCAATCTAGGGAAGTTGTGATTTACATGCTCGTTTTGGGTGCACAGTTGCCAAATGGTTGGGGATTCTGCATATGACATGGGGGAGCTGGTTTTTGGGTTGTTATGGATGGGAATAGGTTTTATTTTTATTTTTTTTTAGGATTTTTGGTTGTTTAAAATATTTTGGGTGGTTAGGAATGGTAAATAATAATTAATAGGGTTAACTACCATGGGTAAATAGGGAGTATATACATAAAATAAACATCTTAAGTATAAGTTGACATTTAATTATAGACATTTAGTTTCTTATACTTTAAGTTATATTTTATTTATATACTTTCAAGGTGTTTGAGAGTGTTTTCAGACCTCTAGGAGTTAAGATGCAAAATATAGATTTTTGGAGGTTTCTATCATATTTCAGACTTAACCTATTTCAGGACTTTAGAATTTCAAACTCAACCTATTTTAGGACTTTAGGATTTTAGACTTAGATTATTTTAAGGTTTTAGGATTATGGTGTAGATTTATAGCATCTACATTTAATTATTAAATTGATAGCCTAAAGTATGGTATAATAGGGAAAGGGTGCTAAATTTTGGCATCTACACTACAAACCAAATTTCTTCTTCACACTTTTTAAGGCATAAGTTAAAAGTGATATAAAAAGAATCCTAAGTTATTAAATGCAATCTAGTGTATGTTTTGATTTCCTTGAGATCCTTTTATTTTACTTGTTTTTTGTTTGAGTTGTGAGATTTTCATCATTTCTTTTCTATTTCTCACATGGTCTTTACTAGACAATAGTTGAGAAATCAAACCAACTAAGAACCACCTTCCTCTTCTTCCTCCTCTATGGAGTATATATCAGATATTGAGGTTTCTCCTCATCATTGTCCCCTCCTACCATGCCTCATAAGTTGTCGAAGGTGATGCAAATTTTACCACATTCCTTGATAACAACCCCGTGGCCCTCCAACATTACCTTAACACCTTAGCTCACTACTCCCCTATTGCTTTGGATCCTCCTTATGGTATACCACCCAATCTTATGGTTGGTTCCACTTATACCCAACCTATGATCACCCAAGAATATTATTCTAGCAATATCCCATTTGCTACTACCACCCAAACCCAATCCAACATTCTAACCAATAACCAAACACCCCCTAAACCAACCAACACCCTAACATAGGGGCAACCTCACTTCTTATTACTCTACTTTATCCACCATTGGGTTATCTTATACCACTATTTCCACCATTTACCTTATCACTACCATCCCACCAATTTCCACCCCACTTCAAATTTTGGTGCCTTCCATGCCTTCTACCCTTCCACCTATTAGCACAAGAGTTACTACTCAACCTCAACCTATAAATTTGACCATACCTCTAAACCAAGCCATATCAATTCCCCAAAAAACACCCATGACAACCTATCAATATGTTCCTAATCCACAAGGATACATATCACATTCTACCCAACCTTTGTTTCCCACATACCAATATGTGGCATCATCCCAAACTTCAATGACCACATACCAATATGTGGCCTCTTCTCAACCTTCCATCACTTATCCATATATTTCTACCACCCAACCTCAACCAAATTTAACACACAATTATGGAGCTTCCCAATCTCAAACAAATTTGGTTAAAATATTGATGGATAAAATGTCCAACCTAGAGTCATCCATCTCTGGGGATCATAACCCTTTATCTTATGATTAAATATGCAATAAACCCATTCACCCATCCATTCATAGCCGACCTTATCCTCCTCAATGGGAAATACCCAAGTTTTCCAAGTTTCAAAGCAAGGAGGACCCCTAACAACATTTAAGATCATTTTTCCATTCTTGCTATTTGATTGCATATGATGATGATCTTCTCTTTCGTACCTTCCCTATGTCTCTATCTAGACCAGCCCTAGATTGGTATAGTGCTCTCACCAAGAACTCCATCTTATCCTTTTATCAACTTGCCCAAATCTTTTTATATCACTTTTCAGTTAATATATCTAAAAAGGTTTCCATTACCAAACTTTAATCCATCAGAAAATTTGATGATGAATTAATTATTGATTTTGTAGCTAGATGGAGAGGTCTCATCAACCAACTCTCTTTCTCTTTACCCCAACCTGAGCTAATTTAACTCTTTTCTCAATGTTTTTCCAAGCAAATTGTTCCTACTCTAGAGGTTTAGACTTTCTAAACCTTTTATGAGGATTTTACCATGGCACGTAAACTTGATATTAGAGCCACTAATGAAGGGAAATTGAAATTAAGAAACAAGAATTCCAAATTTAAATCTAATGACCCTTCCTCCACCAAAACAAACAACCCATCCAACCATCCCAACACCAAAACAAAGTCAACCACAAACATGGTTGTCCTCAAACATGCTCCACCTCTAAATGTCAACCAACCTAATCAAACTAATTCTTCCAACCCCTCAAACCAACAAGCTCAAAACCAAAACCCAGCCACCCCAAGATAATACACTCCCATATGGGAGCCATATGCTTTAGTTTTGGATAAATTGCTCAAAGTTAATCTCATACAAATTCCTCATATCAAACCTCCCCAATAATTTGATGCTTCTCACCCCACACCTCACTGGTACAATGAGAATGCTTTATGTGCCTTCCATCATGTCATTGGACATGACATTAGTTGGTGCAACACATTTAAAACTATCATCCAAAATTTGATTGATAAGAGTGAGATCATATTAGATAATCCCAATGCACCTCTAAATTAGTCATTATACATCATTTAGAAACCTTTTCCTAATCATGATCCTTCTACCAACCATGATAATAGCAAACCAAAATCATCTCATGCTCATGAGGTTCATATGGTCAATGTTGTTATCAATAAACCTATCATTGAGGAAACCATTACTTCAACCACCTATTCCTCCACCCTACTTATTGAAGTGGTGGAAACCTCCTCCATTCCTTTAGACACCCAAACAAAGGAAGAAACCTCCTCTCTCTTAATTGATGAGACCATTGACTTTCCCACATCTCCTTTGATAGAAATACCAAAGGAGTTAACCATTACTTTAACCACCTCTTCCCCCAATTCACTTATTAAAGTGATGGAATCACCACCCATTCCTTTGGACACCCAAACAAAGGAACCAATCACCCCCTTTATTTCACTTGACACCATCACACCTTCTTTACCTACCATAGAACCAACCACTCCCTCCTTGGAACCCATTCTAAAGGAAGAGATCACCTCCTATATTCCTTCCATAGAGGTAACATATTCCAAAACCATGGAACCTTCCATCAAGGATAAAGGTGAAGAAACCATCCCCTCACCTCAAATTATGGTCTTAATCTTTGAAACCAAGGACTAAGGAATAAAACCATTTACAAGCCTTTTTCTAGATTGGTCTAAAGTCTAGAGTTCACTTCTCAACCCAATCTAGATAGAGCCACCTTTTGGCAGCATCTCAGGATCCCTTACCAAAACAAACATGAACCCTTAACCTCACTTGCATCCACTATCAGTCCTATCATTACCTCAACCCCATCCTCATATACCTCTTCTTCTAAAACCATAGGGAAACCATCCAACCCACCTCCACCTAAAATTATCAAATCACCATACACATCTCTAACCAAACCCATCAAGAATCTAGGAATACTTCCTCCACCTAGCCTAGCTCACCCATATTTAAAATTGGACTTAACTCCATCTAGTCTACCAAAGAAAACCCCAACCAAACAAGATAAAAAGGTAGAACCATCTAAACCACATAGAATTAGACCCATACCACCCCCTTCGCTCTTACCTTCTATCTTATGACCCCATCCTTCTACCATCCTTAGAGCTCATGCTTCTACCAGGAAGGTGAACCCTCCCATAACTACCTATTCCTCATCTAGTAAACCCTCTCCTTCTACTCTACTTGTACCTAACTCCACCAAATCATCAAACTCCCCATCATTCTGAACTAACCTATCCACCTCTACCTTCCCACCTGTTTCCAAACTTGTATCATCCAAAACTTCCACCTCTAAATATTCCACCTCCAAACCAACCAACATAAAACAATCCAAACCAAACCATCCCACCACCCATAACTTCCATAGTAAATACTAATTCTAAGAAGGCTCCCACACCTAAAACCAAAAACCCATCACCTCCAACACATTTTCTTGAATCATATTTGACCATTATATAAAGGTTATTGCAAACCTATTCTTTGAGCCCATAACCCATCAAACCCTTCACATCCTAAACCATCATGGTTTAATGATAATTTTATTTGCTTATACCATATAACTCATGGACATGACATAAAGAACTGAAAATATCTCTAAACACTTGTTCATAACCTACGGGATGAGGATGATCTATTATTTAATGAACCTCCTTTGAGATTATTACCAACCCTACCACAAAACTAACATATCCAACACTTACCTACTCTAACACTCTTACCTAAGAGTGGGAAGGAACTGAAGCAATCATCTAACCCAACATTTCCCCTCATCCACACTATCCATATGGTAACCCAATCTCAAGTTCAAAAAAAGGATAAGGGAAAATCCAAAGTTTTAATTCCATGAACCTACCCTTTAACCCCTCAAACTTCTATTCAAACCCAAACACCTTCAACTTCACTATTATCAAAACCCAAAGTATCCATTTTGGGTGCCTCCTCTTTTAACCCTTCTAAATCTATTCAGTGTGTAGTGTTGAAACAACTTCACCAAACTCTAGTGAAGATGAGATTATATGAATTAATCAACACCTTACCTCTTCACTGTCAAACATTGATAAAGATCTTACAATCCATAGAGGTTCAAACTGAATATCTTCAACCCCTGGTAGCCTTTGTTGGAGCCCTTCAAATTTCTACCCTTGTCACTTTTAGGGATTTAAAAACACCTTTTATTTATCCTGAGGATCTTGATCCTTCCCTCTTCATTATTGTATACATCAATCAAACCCACATCAAAAGGGTGATGATTGATGGAGGAGATATTATCAAAATTATCTCCTCCCATGCCTATGACCAACTTGAGTTGCCTAAGAATATCATGTCCAAAACCATAGTGGTTCTTCACTCTTTTAATGATATTATGGCCACTATCTTGGGAACATTTAATAGCCACATCTATTTAGGACCTCACACCATTATATAACTCTTTTACATTATAGAGGATGAGTTATAATATAGAATTTTACTTGGATGTCCTTAGATTTGTATGATGAGGTTTGTCCCCTCCACTTTACATCGATGTATCAAATTTGAACATGAGGGTCACGTCATCACCATACCAGCTAACCCTAGTCATTTTGTATCTTGTAATATGACATAATGACCCAATGATGTTATTCTTCCTCATCCATCCACCTTAACACCAACCACAAACAACTCCACCCCTATCGTCGATGAAGCTTCAACTATCTCATTTATTCCTTCTTCATAGATCCCTATAGAAAACCCCTTAGAACCTATGTTCCAATGTCTCTCACTAGGATAATACTATCTTATGGCCTCGGATGCCTTCCTTACTCCTCAATAGTATGGGAAACTTGACCATGACCCTAGTTATGACCCTAACATTGGAACCATCATTCCTTTCAAGTCACTCAATCATCAAACCAATTTCATCTATGGGGGACTCAATCATCCACTTCTCATTTCTTCTACCACCCTTTTTATCTGACCATTTACCTCTAATTTATCCTATGTAAACAAACTCACATTTTCCAAAGCATACCTTCACAAGTGTGCTTAGAAGGGGTTTGGCTTTGGTTGTTATGAAAAAATACCTCATGAGTTACCCTTGATTAAAACCCAAAAACCTCATGAGCTATTTAGCCTTTTGTTCATTCCATCATAAGAACACACCAATTCACCTAAACATATCACCATAATCAATGAGGATACCCCATCCTCACTAACCCCATCTTCTTCAAAGTTCAAGGATTTATATATCATCCCATCTAACTTTTTTTATAAATACTTTTAGCTTAGGCCCCTTGACCTATCAAAAGGGTAGTTAAACAAAAACCTTTCCTCTCATCTATCCTAAAATGGTAGAAAATGACTCTCCTACCATCAACACCATCCAATGTTAGGATGATGATTCCATTTTCACCTACCTCGGTGTGGGGGATTCTTTTATCCATAAATCTCTTCTTCTTGAGAAATGAACCATGTTAAATAAATCTACCATCGATGTCAACTTGGGTACTCAAGATAACCCCCATATTGTCAAGATTGGTCAATCCTTGAATTTCACAGAGCAATAGGATTACCCTTCCTTCACAACTGAAGCATAACATTTATTTGATACTATTGAGATATGCCAAATATTGAGCCCTCTATTGCTCTCCATAACATTATCACACATCCCAATGTTGAGTTTATCAGGCAAAATCTTCATAGAATACACCCTTGCATATCCCTTCTAGTCAAAGAAGAGTTTCAAAGCCTCTTGTCTATAAAATTCATCCAACCCATTGACTATTCATAATGGGTTTCTAACATCATTCCCATTACCAAACCCACAGGGGGAATTTGCCTCTATATTAACTTATGTGACCTCAACCTTGCTTATCTAAAGGATGACTTCTCTTTGCTTAGCATCGACTAAATTATTGATCTTATAGCTAGCTATGAGATGTTATCACTCATGGATGGTTTCTTGGGATATAATTAGATCTTTATTGCTCCCAAATATCAACATAAAACCTCTTTTATCACCCCATAGGAAACCTTCTGCTATAGAGTCATGCCATTTGGTTTGAAGAACACTTTCACAACCTACCAAGGATCCATGACCTACATCTTCCATGACCTCATCCATAAAATCATAAAAGACTATGTGGATGATCTCCTTAGAAAATCCAAAAATCACAAAGATCATCTAAACTTTCTCAAAATCATCTTTGAATGCCTTATCCATTTTCATGTTTGACTTAACCCCAAGAAGTGTATTTTTGGGGTCCTTTCTGGAAATCTTCTTGGCTTCATTGTCTCCCTTCAAGGAATCAAAGTAGACCATACCAAGGTTAGATAAATCCTTGAGATGCCACCTCTAACCCACCTTAAGCAACTCCATAGCTTGCAAGGGAAGCTCCAATCCATCCATTGCTTCATCTCTCAATTATAGGATAGATGTCAACCCTTTCACCATCTTCTTAAGAAAGACACATCTTTTAGGTGGACTAAATATTGTTAACAATCTTTTGATTCACTCAAAGAATACCTTCTTTCTCAACCTATTTTGACTCCTCCTAAAGAGGACTAACCTTTCTACCTTTATATCTCAACCACTGACCATTCCCTAGGGTAATGCTTGCTCACTGTGATGAACAAAACAAAGATCAAGCTGTCTACTACATAAGTCAAACACATATAGAGTATGAAAATTGATACACCCATCTTGAGAAACTTTACCTTGAACTCATCTTCATGGCTTCTAAGATTTTTCATTACCTTCTCAATCACAAAACCTATGTCATCACTAACACCAACCCACTCAAGTACATGCACTCTAAACCATACCAAAACCAATATATGGATAAGTGGTTCATGCTCCTAGATAACTTTGATCTTGAGTTCCTCTAATAGAATTCAATTAAAGGGAAAGTCATTGCTGACCAATTGGCTAAAGCTCCTTTACCAGATAACGAACCCCTTCTTCTTGCATTTTTGGATGATTCCATAGTGACTCTCTCTCAAGAAGACCCTACCTACCAAATGACCATGTTCTTTGATGGATCCAAATGCTAATGTGGTGGGGGTGATAGAGTTATTCTCATTCCCCTTGATGGTGAACCTCTTCCCCTTTACTTCAAACTTGACTTTGACTATACCAACAATGTGGCTGAATATGAATCCCTAGTAATAGGTTTCCAAACTGCTCTAGCCTTGGGATTCAAAATAATCAATGTCTTTGATGATTCCCAACTTATGGTCAACTAGGTTAATGGATCCTACCAATGTAAGAATGATGTCTTACTGAAGTATAAAAACTAAGTAGATGTACTTTTAGCATCACTCAATCATTACCTTATCCAATCTATTCCATGATCTACCAATAAATTCATGGATATAATGGCTTCCCTTACTTCCCAAATCCTAACTCAACCTTCCAACTCTAAAATCTATGTTACCATCCATCATTTGATGACCCCATCTTATATAAATTTTGACCTCCCTACCATTTTTAGTGTGGAATCATCTCCATCAGATATTTGGTATGAGAAAACTTTTGATTTTCTCAACCTTGGCATCATTCCTCCCAACCTATATAGGAATGCTTGAAGAGACTTTGTCCAAAGTACCTCTCATTATACCATACTAGATGAAATCCTTTATAAATTTGGATTTGATAGACTTCTTCTCCATTATCTTTTTAGTCATGAAGCTTCTCATGCCATCAAATAAATGCATGATAAAATCTATAGGGGACACTTTAGTGATTTAGCTATCACTAAACATATCATTTTCCTTGGATACTATTGGCCTACCCTCAATTAAGACTATTGAGATTATGTAAAAAAGTGTGTCAATTGTCAAAAACACACTGATTTACAACATGCACCTACCCATGGCCTTCAAGTACCCAAATAGTTTTGGCCTTTCTCATAATGCAGCATAGATCTCATTAGGGAAATCAATCCTCATTCTTCATAATGACACTAATCCATCATTACCACCACTGAGTATTTCACAAAGTAGGTGAAATCCATTCCCCTCATTTTGATTCAAGCTAAAAATATTTTTTACTTTATCAACCATAACATCATCTATCATTTTGGTGTTGCCCATAAGATCATCACTGATAACGATAAATCTTTCAAGAATAAGAAAGTCTAAGGTCTTTGCGATAAATTTGGCATTAAGTTAAGATTTTCTTTGCTTTATCATCCAAAAGTGAATGGATAGACTAAAGCCTCTAATAAAATGTTAACTAAAATGGTTAATGATTCAAGTTGGGATTGGAACTTGTACATCTTTTTCACTTTATGGGCCTATCACACTAGCATTCAAACCTCTATAGGTGATACCCCTTTCTCTCTAGTCTTCCAAGTAGAGGCAATATTGCCTCTCAAAGTATAGATTCCCTCTCTTTTCATATCTTTGAAAGACATCATTTCTTAGATTGATTATCATCAAGGACATCAAAAAGGACTTAAACTACTTGACAAACATCACCTAGTAGTGTTTAACCATCTTTGTGTTTACCAAGAGTGAATTAAGCATGCCTATAACAAACACCTAAGAAAATAATAATTCAACATCAGAGACTTCATCCTAAATGAAAACCAACATGTTAACAATATGGATAAAAGCAAAAGAGGCAAATTTTCTTTCAATTGTCTTGGACCCTATATCATAACCCATAAGTATGGATCAGGAGCTTATCGTTTATCCTCTTTTGAAGGCAAACTAGAACTTGAGTCTCTCAATGTTTCACATATGAATCCTTTATTTTGTTAAAATAAGTACCAAACTCACCTTTTTATCTAACTTAAGCTCATCCCTTGATTTATGAGACTTTCACCTTCATTCACCTATCCCTCTCCCTTTGAGGCCAACTGATTACAACATAAAACCATGTGATTTACCATCATAGTTATAGCCTAATCCTAAATATGGGTACCACGGATCTACCCATGGCATGGTTCTCATGGATACTTTTCATCTCTAATTAGATGAAATACCATGGTCATTGTTCTTAAAACCATTCCTTTCACCCATCATAACACTCTTTGTGTTAAAATTTTTACCCTCATAAATGTAAACCTCTAAGCCTAAATAGAATTGTCCATGTTTAAACCTAGCATCAAAATAATTTGGAATATAAACATATCATTTGGGTCACATATTTTCTAAAATTAAAAACTGCTTCCTTGAAGGATAACTACCCAAAACTAAATTGCTTAGAAATATAGAATGATCCCTTGAAGGACAGCTACCAAAATAAACAAATCCAAACTTAGACCACTCCCTTGGAGGATGACTAAGTTAAATTTTTCAAAATCAATCATTTGAAGCTTCCCGTATCGATCATATTCAAAAAATTATCAAAATAATATCAATAAATAAGTAGAACCTATATCAAAATCAGAAAAAGCTATCCCAAGAAAGCTGCAATCAGCTTTCATATATGGCATTAGTAGACTTCCCACATTGATCAATCTACACCTTGTATTAAGACATGGACTTGTATATTATGGTTCCTAGGTCACCTATAGAAGGGGAAAACTAACCCACATAAGGTTCCCCTGCCTATCACCCATTTCCTTCATATTCCTATTACCTATCTTCCCTTTATGCCTTCTAAAAATCAAGGGATTATGAACTTACTTGACACAATGTGATCAAGACACTTTTTTATCAAACAAGGCATGCTAATGCAAAGCATTCAAAATGCCTATGTTCCTTAAGCCAATCTAACCTCAGGTTTTGTTTTGTCCTTACCAATGAGAAAGAATCATGACTTTTTATTATCTTCTCATTATTTGTTCATGTAGATATATGTCTCTTGATTCTTATCTCTTCTCCCACATCTAGTTTGTTATCTAACTTACTTTATGTGTTCATCCAACCATCATAACCATAACCATATTCAACACATTATATAATACATGATACTAATCCATGAATAAACCATCAAAATATCAACACATCACATCATATGATTATCATATAGAATCATCAATAAGTATAAATAAATAAAAACATCACAAACCATCACATTCCTAAGCTACTGAATCCACATTTCATAAGAGCAAAAGCATAAACATCATAATCATGAACCAAAGTGTAAGCATAAACATCACATCTATATATAAATAAACATCATATACATCTTGTCATCAACATAAATAAATACATGTAAATAATGTATATCATCTCTCTCTCAAAGCATGTACATATCACATCATCAACATATAGGCTGGTATCAAAATCATGTACATCTATATCTCTACATCTTATCATATCATATCATATCATATCATGCCCTTGGGGTACCACTACCATTGGCTCCACATACACTACCACTACCATCTAGTGTCAATCTTCTTGGGATGCCTATATGTCCCCCCATCGAAGTGGCCCACTAACCTAGAGTCACCACAACCACCCCTACTAAATTGGCTCTATACTCATCCCATTGGGGCTGCTCAGGACACTATACCAACACTATGGCCTTGTAATACCTCAAATCCTCCACTGTGGCCAAGTATTGTGGCATAAAGATAGTATTTGATGGTCCTATTGGTGCTATCATTGCTCTTACCCTCTGTCTCAAGGTGTCCTTATCCTGGGTCACCAAACCTAGTGAGGTGTTGACTTGATCTTTCCCCCCTTTCAAGGTGGCAACCTAACCCTATAATGTCACAATATATCCCTACAATATGGCCAATTATCCATATAACCATGTAATATGTGCCTATGTGGTAGCTATTGATATCCCTATCTACCCATTAGAGCCACCTACCTATACTTGTAAACCTCCTCTAGTTGAATCCACATCTATAGCCTATCAACCACCATCATCCCACCTAAAATCAGCCATTTCATAAAGTGCTTGGTACCATACCTCATATCCATGAACAACACCAACATAATGAACCCCCACTTTAACAAGTAGCTCTTCCTTATCTAGGACCACCTCTTTTGGCTATGGTTTAGAAAGAAAAAAGTTAGCATGATCCCTCCTATATCTCAGGAATAGACCTAGAATCCCTTATACTATGTTAAACTACATGTAAACTCTAACAAATGGGATGAGTTTAGTCTCACCTTCTCTCCTCCCATAGATCCATCTCTAGCTCTGAAGTGACAATGTATGGTAGTTATATAGAGCCCACCTAAGAAAGCCCCATATGGCCTCCAGACCACATCACCCACAACCAAACCAACCAATGCATCCCTAAACTAGTCAATATTTCTTGCACCTCCTCCAACTCTTGTCAATTCATAATCTCTCTTCCATCGCATGAATCCTATTCTAAAATCCATCTAGGTGTAGCCCTCCCATGGTAGTCCTAACATTATTAGTACCTTAATGTGCTCGTATGCCTAATAATGGAGTATAAAGCCCACACTAATCCCATGCCACTTGTGAGTTCAAAATGGCTAGACCTCCCTGTATATTTGGACCAACAAAACTAGTGCCTATCCAAACACTATCCTCCCAAGTAATATCTCCACCAACACACCAAGTAGTAGGTAAGGAAACCACCCACTACTCAAATTTGGTAATGAAAAATATGACACTACCATCATCATCATAACTATCAAACACCTCTCATCTGAAGACCTCTAGTATAATGGACCATAACCAAAACCATTGGCATGCCACTTGGCAAAGGCTCGATCTTCACCATTTAAGAACTCCATCTGCTCATCCCTCTCCTCACTCTCTATATGGTAAATCAACTCCCTCAAATAGGTATTCATGTGATCTTATGAACATCCTCTAGTAGGATGGTCATCTCTCATGTCGATAACAAGAAGGTTTTCATGGTTAGATCCCATCTCTCGATGAGGGCAATGATCATCATCACATCTTGTGACAAGTGATAATAGTGTCTCATAGCCTTGAGGCTGACATCTCTTATATGTGTCTAATCATCCTTAGTCATCCCTTCATGGACCTCCACAAATATCCTAGGAACTCGATCCCTTATCTAGATCTGATCTTGTGCCTACAAAAAAAATCAAGTTAGCATGCATACTCAGTTCTCCATTACCATTGCTCATTTCCATTCATTTCAATCATTCTACCTACATCAACATCTTTATCAACCACCTAAATCAAAATATTCAAACATCTACCCTAATCCACCAAAATTTCAATAACTACCCTAAACCTATCAAACCAACATCTAACTCTAACCAACAACCATTTTTACACAAAAATCCTACTTGACAACCATTCTATCCTAGCCTACACTTGGAATTTTAACTACCCAAAACCCTTTAAAAACATTAAAACATTTTTCTATATCTTGCCTATTCAAACACACCTTCCCAAAACACTCAACTGCCAATGGTCACTATGACCACCAATAGTCAAGTGACCTTTGTTAT
The DNA here is from genome assembly GCA_037957365.1 of Torreya grandis. NCBI lineage: Eukaryota > Viridiplantae > Streptophyta > Pinopsida > Cupressales > Taxaceae > Torreya > Torreya grandis. Next base: position 1,075,022 of record JARHVA010001046.1, on the reverse strand, counting down.
TCAATGGTCAACCATCGATGGTCATTTCTGACCAAATGATGGCTAGGTTGAATCATTGATGGTCACTGTGTGTGACCACCGATGGAAAAACACTAACCCTACATTCCTCAAAACCTAATAAAACTCAATAACTAAATTACCCAATACTACCCTATAACCTACCCCCAACCTAAATACTCCATCAATTTCAAATTTCATCAGCTAATATTTCTAATTACAATCAAAACCTAAAACTAGGTCAAAACCCCCAAAACCTTTTCAAAATAACCACAAAACCCGCATTCCACTTCCAAATAACCAAATCAACTAATCTATCAATTTAAGACACTCCCTACCTCATTCCTTGACCATTGTCAAGGATGGATCCCACATCTAACTACTCAACTGTGTCTTCATCTATGCTGCATCTTAGTCTTAGTTAAATCACCTCAAACACATGCCTCCACCCAATTGACAATCACCACATCAACAACAACCCAGTCAAGCCTCTCACAATAACAAACCAAATAATAAAATGCACAAAATTTTTAGAGTTAGCAAGTTAAAATTGACAATGACTTTTGTTTTTTAATTTTTATCTTTGGCCTTTTAAGGTTCCCCCTAATCATCGATGGTCAACCTTAGAACCCCTGACCATCAATGGTCAGGGTATCATATTTTGAAAAAATTTAGACACCCATAACTAAGTGCCTATTTTTTGGAGATTACCCTTCTCCCACCTATACTTTTAGAGATTACCCTTCTCTAACCAACCACTAGACCATTTCCACCTTGATGTTGGCCATTTTTTTAGCCTAAATAATCACATATTTCTACAATGACCTTTTTTGGTCTTTTTGACTACACTGACCAACTTTGCCATGTTGAACATTCAAATTTGCACCACCTAGTGCATGACTAGACCATTTATGTTTTTCAAGGGAGCACTTCCTACCTTGGATACCTACAAAAACACCAACCCTATCTAGGAGACTTATAGAGTCACCTGATCAGCTATGACTAATGTTGTGGACCGATTACCTTATCACTTTTTCTTATAAAACTAACCTTATTTTTACCAACATTCACAACCTTAGTATTTTCATGATCTTAGCTATCACACTTAGTCACATTTTGTGTGCATGTTTATGCTTCAAATGCCTAATAACCCTTTTATCACTAACCTCATGACTCATCATACACCACTTGTCAAACCCCAAATCAGTTATAGTTTCACCTTAGAGACTCCTGATTTGAGGGGAACACCTTTTGTAAATGTTATAAATCTACACCATAGCCTGAAAACCTAAAATAGGCTAAGTTTGAAATGTGGTGGAAACTTCCAAAAATCTATTTTTTGCATCTTAACTCTTAGAGGTCCAAAACCACTCTCAAACAACTTGAAAGTATATACATAAAATATAACTTAAAGTATAAGTTGACATTTAATTATGGAAGTTTTATACTTAAATGTTTATTTTATGTATATACCCCTTATTTACCCATGGTAATTAATCCCATTGATTACTATTTACCATCCCTAACCATCCAAAATCTTTTAAAAAACCAAAATCCATAAAAATCAAATAAAAATAAAACCCATCCAACCTCCCAACAACTTACCCTCATCAAAAACCTGTGTAAACAACTTAGAGTTACATTCACTTACTTTGGCATGTGGTTAGAAACAATCTAATCCAAATTTTGACAAAATTGGGCTAATCGATGTCGATCCTTCATGATTGATGTTGATTCTCCCAGATCGATGTCGATCTATATATACACATTGAGCCTCCATGGCTTAGGACTATAATTTTAGACTTTGAAACATTACTAAATTATTTTTGAGACTACATACATACTTGGTTAGACCCCTATCCATATGATACAAGCCATTTTGGAGGTTGAAATCCCATGTTTGTAGCACACATTGTCTACATTCACCTCACTCATTAAAAGTCAATTTTATGTTTTGTATTGCTTAGTTTTAGATTACATTACAGTTTATTAGTCCTTTAGCATCTCTTTTTTATCATCTACTATCTATTTTAATTATTTTATCAACCTTTCAAACCTTTTCCATCCATCATTTTTTTAGTATTATTATTTGATACATAATCGATGTCGATTCACTTGAATTAATGTCGATCCTACAAGATCGACATTGATCCTTGCTAAAACACAAAAATATACCTAAATTTTGTTTTTGGTAGAATTTATAGTCTCTAAATCCTACACAATCTACATTCTATTTTCTAAATCTCTATATTAATATATTGTTATCCATTACTAAAAATTAGTAAAACATTTATACATCTTGTCCTTGAATAATCCATTTATCTTATCTTTCAATCATAGATAATCTATATTAATCTAATCTTTATTAAATTTTATTTTATATTATTTATACTTTCATCTATTATCTTGTATATCTTATTTGTTATCTTGAACAATCCATAATCATTTATCTTTATCAAACTATCTTTCACATCATTTATATCTTACAATAATTTATTTTCATCATTTTTAACATTTTATTCATCTTAATTGAAAATAGTGGGCTAACATCCATTCGAGCAAACATTGCACTTCTCAGGACTAGTTTGTAACCAGGCAGCCCACTCATCTTCCTACTGATCCATTTTTGTCCAAGTGTTTACTTGTGATTTGTAGGTCATTCCTCCCTAGTCAAAGAGGAGTTCCCACCAATCTTGATCAATGGTGTGCAACCAAGCTTTATCTCTATGTAATCTTAGAAACCCTGCATTTACTTTATTTTAAGTAGCTAATTAGATCATATTGAAAAATAAATAAAAAAATACTAAAACATTATAGCATGCCCAGTGGGACCTTAGTCTCATCTTTTGTTTTAAAATTCAAAAATTCTTGAATTTTCTCTCTTTCCCTTTTTTGTGTAAATTCATCCAAACAACATTAAGTTTGGATTTTATTTACTTTTAAGGTTAAATAAATTGCATTCATTTTTTCCTACCTAAGTAATTCACATAAAATAATTTAGGTGGTAAATTTATCATAATTATCACTCTTTCACACATAATCCAAATCACTGTCATAACAAACTCATTTAAACACTTGACATAAGGAAACCAATGGGGATTTCATCACCTCGTGACAACCTTATTCCCAATTATCTCACTTGGATTTCATGACCAAGGGGAGGACTAACTCAGTTCTCTGGCTAAGTATATTCTCTAGACTATTAGTATATCTTGGCTAAGCACTTGCACTGGTTGTGGGATTGTGACATGAGGGGAGCAAGCCCCAAGAATCAAGCCACGTACCGATACCAATATAGATTTTATTTGAGTTCCAAAACAAAACACCTAAAACCATCCTTAGATTACCATTTCTTAGGATCCTCGTTATCCTTTTTATTTTATTTTTTTCACATCTTAAAGTTTAAAAATTAAAAAGAAATAAAAACTTTTTAGAACAACTTTAGTTTGTGCATCTTTCATTCACACCTAAAAGTGAGATAATTAAAAAAAAAAAAAAAAAATCTTGTTTATTTTTTGTTTTTTCCATCTCATGGTTGAAATGTGACAACATTCACAAAAAATGAATCAACCTCCATCCACATCTTCATCTATGGATACTAATCCAAGTCCATCCACTTCCCCTAAATCCTTCAGATCACCTCATCTTCCATTATATTATACTCATGGGAATATATATTTTATTTCCATTTTGGATAATAACCCACTAGCCCTTAACCATTATTTCAGCTTATGAAACACACCCATTTCCATTCCTAAATCCCCCATGTTTTTGGTATGCCACAAGGTGGAACCAATGGGGTTTCACACTTAGTGAATGTGGTCATAACACCATCATCACCACCCCATGCCTTAGACCTTCTTCAATCCATCAATGTGGATACATCACTATTAGGGATAAATCCATTCCAACAAACACCTTTGAACACATCCACTACTATTCCTATAGTCCCAAGTACCACAATAACCCAACCTGTACATTCCTTTACATCCCCCCAAAGCCTGGTTTCTATCCCAACATTCCCCCCCACCTATACAAACCCATGGTGTTATGAATCCACCACCATTATTCCAACCATATCAATAAAATATCCTACCTTAACCCACTGTGGCTTCAGAACCATAATTCTACCACCTCCTTAGCAAAATGTCTCATTACAACCAACTTTGGTTACTCTTTTATCATCCTAATATTTAACACCTCCATCATGATCCTCTCAAATACCTCTCCAATATCAATATATATCATCTTCCAACCCATCCTATCAATAATACATACCCTCAACATATCCTCCATTTGTTACTTCAACCATTAGTTATCCCTAGTCGTAACCATTCATCACATCACTACCCATTCAACAATAATACCTAGGGGTGTACCTCAATATACCACCTAACCAGACCTTATAAACATCCTTATGAATAGGATGTCCCATCTAGAAGCCTCAACCTCAGGGCCTAAAAATGTGCTCTCCTATGAGCAAATTTGTGATGAGCCCATTAATCCATCTGTACCCATGAGACCTTAAACTTCACAATGTAAATTACCCAAATTTACTAAATTCCTAAGCAAATAAGACCCACAATAGTACCTTAGGGAATTTAGGTATGCTTGCTACCTTATAGCCCATGATGATGCTCTCCTACTTAGGAATTTTTCCATATCATTAGTTGGACCAACATTGGATTGGTACAGCTTCGTCCCCAAGCACTCATTATTTTCCTTCAAACAATTAGCTTAGATTTTCCTAGAACACTTATCCATAAACATTTCTATAAAATCACCCTCACTGACTTGTATGGTGTCAAAAAATTTGAAGACAAATATATTACCAACTTCGTAGCTTGTTGGCATAACCTAATCAACTAGATAACCTTTTCCTTACCACATCTTGAATTAACCAAATTATTTTCATGCTCTTATGCAAAACATATCTCATCCATGTTACAAGTTCAAACCTTTAAGACTTTTGACAAAGCCTTTACCATGGTGTGTAAACTCAAGATTCATGGCATTAAAGAGGGAAAAGTTACGTTCTGTAATAAAAAATTCAAACCTGACCCATCGAAAAACAATAACAATAATCCTAAACCAAAAGGAGAAATAAAAGCAATTATTCTAAAAACTTTCCCCCATCCAACACCCAATCAATTAGGACCATCCACTTCTCAAACATAGCCACCTAGGAGCCTTACTCATTTCCCCCCTAGAAAATATACCCCTTTAGGAGAGCCTTATACTTTTGTATTAGATAAACTCATACAAGTGATCATTTTTTAGCTCACTCCAATTAAACCAGTCAATGATACATGTCCTAAACCCACTTGGTATAAAGAGGATGAGTTTTGTGCTTATCACAGGGTAATAGGACATGACATAGAATGATGCCAATCCTTTAAACAATTTGAATAAAACCTCATCGATAAGGGGTACTTTCATTTGGATAATTCAAATGCTCCCCCTAATCAATGCCTTGATACTATCCAATGACCATCTCCCAATTACCCATCCATATTAGACTCATTACAAACACAAAAGAATCCCAAAACCAAGGGGGTTACATGATTAGTATTATCCTTGACCAAATTCTATCACAAGAAGTTAATACATCTCTTAACTCATGCTCTAAAATACCAAACCTCCCTATAGGAGATATACTGGAAACACAACAACATGAGCCAATCCAAATCACCCCTATCATCCATTCCATCCTCCCTGAACTCATTACATAGGATCTCCCAAAGGAGGAATCTCCTAAAAATATTTGAAACCCTACTCCAAAGAATGAAGATAAAATGAAAAATCCAATCAATCCAAATAAATGCCTAAATGTCTTAAAAGTAAAAACCCTTCAACATCCACTAATAATATTAAAGCTTCCTTTGCTATCCAAAGGCAAAAGCATTGAACCAAGTTACAAAAATATCCCTATCACATCTACTAGCACTGAAAAGGGAAAATCAATAGCATCCCTAATCCAAAATAGGGCATCCATCTTAGGACTTCATCCTTCATCTACACTACCTATCACCATGATTGAATCATCATCTAAAGGATCCAACCAAACATAACTTCCTCTCTCTTCAACACCAAAACCATCAACCAAACCTTCCACATCTAAACACTTAAAAACTCTAACTAAAGACACAACTATCAAAACAAAAATGTATCCTACTAATCCTATCTAGATAACAAATGCCAAAACTAAATTAGATCAAAATTCTATATCACAAAAGGTTGAGAAACTATAATAAGACTCGTTGAGAGGATCGTATGCCACCATTCTCAACCAAATTTTATAGACATCCCTCATATCATTATCACCTATCAGACCATTCAACCCACACACTCAAAGACCTTCCTAGTATAGAAAAGATAAGATGTGTGCTTATCATAAGACTCCCAAACATGATATTGAAAATTGTAAAGCATTTAAATCCACAGTCTATAATATTTTATGGGGTTTTGACATCTTAAATGAGCAATTTGATCCTAATCACATCCTTAACCAAGAAAATAAAATCCACACTATCCCACCAGACCCACCTCCATCTAAAATTTACAAACCTATCTATCATCCTAATGAAGTTCTCATCCCAAGGATAGGAGAAACCTCTTTCAGTCCAATGATCCTTTTACCTCATATCCATGATAATGAATCCTTTAGTTCCACATTTTAGTAAGTCTCACTAGGGAAATATTGTTTATTATCACTCAACACCTTTATTGACACCCTTATGTATGAATATCCAAATCAACACCATGCGTATCTTTAAGCAAATATCCCATCATCACCATCTAACACCCATTTCAAAACCAATGAAATCATTCCCATCTCTCCTAATCAAGAAAACTAACATGCCACCAATATGGAAAAGAGTACTCAAGGAAAATTTACTCCTAATTGGCTTGGCCCATATATCATGGATCTGGGGCATATTCCTTGACTTCCTTGGAAGGCAAGTCAAAACCATGAGTCTCCTAACACTTTGCATCTACAACCTTGTCATGTTAATATCTTTGGTGATCCATAAATAAACACAACCTTTCCCATGGATTATATATATCATAATCCCCACATATACCCTATAATGATATAGAATCATTTGGTCATCTAATAACACTATCTTCATGATCTTAAATATGGGCACCTCAGCTTTGCTCATAGAATTTTTCTACTGGACATGCTCTACCTATATATAAGAAGGAACCCCAAATCATTATTCTTAGCATCACATTATCACCTTGTGTCAAAGCTTTGCCTTTAAGAATGTGACTTAGGCCAATTCAAGTCAAACCATGACTAAAAATTTTATCTGGGATAAAATTAAATCAAAAGGGCACAAAGAATATACCACTCCCTTGAAGGAAAAATGTTCATAAAACTCAAAAATATATCTTAAAATCATAGACCATTCCCTTGAAGGATGGCTATTCAAAGTTATAAATCAAAAAAGCTTCCTGCATTGATCAACTTTTTTATCTTAGTTAAAAGTTACCAAGCATGTCAATAAAAATTCCAAAATCAAAAGTCAAATAATATCCCAAGAAATATTCCCACATCAATCAAATTTACAAAATCTAGTAGGCTTCCTACATTGATCAGTCTGCACAAAATCAAACATGGGTTGATCCAAGTTGGTCCTATCATCACTAGTACACAAAGACTTAGCCTCCAACCTAGGGAGATATCATGATCCTAATTTCATATCCATATCTACTCATATTAGCATCATCCCATATCATTTCCTATCTTAAGAAAGCCTAAAATTGATTGATTGATGATCACCAAGGTGTTTATTAGCATTAGACAAGGTTTGTAGAATACATAGATCACAAAGGAGCTCATGCCTCACCATGATCCAAGAAACTAAGGAGTTGAGTTAACCTCAGTTACTCTTTTCTCATATATCAAATTGACATTAAAATCAAAATCCATACCATCATCTAACCTAATTAAACTTTCCATCAATAATCTCAAATCCTATTAAAACACATAAAAGGTTATATCCCATAATCATGTCACTATCAAAACCAAGAATCCACATATGAGTCCACCAAATCCCCCATTATAAGCATTCAAATAAGTGTCCCATTTTCTCTCAAAAATATTTGATCGATTGCACACACATATGCCAATGATATGTAGGCCATACTATTTATGGTAGGCCATTATGCACCATGTTGATCCTTTAAGTTGATGACCATCCTTGTTAATCAACATTGATTAGCCTTTCATACACTACTTACAATTTTTCATGCATTCAGTCCTACCCCTGTGCTCAATCTTGTTACCTTGCCACATCTATCCCATTATTTATCCTATTAAATTTTAGGCTAGTAGACATTGACCACTGTTGGTCCCATATCCTTCATAAGAAATGCACTTTTTTTTAACATCTCACCTTTGTGGATCTTGAGAGTGTACCTTAGCTTGAGATTATTTATCTATAGGTAGTGTACACACCTCAAGCATACTAGATGCTTCAATCAACCAACCTTATCATTTATTATATTGATTGCCTTCATTTAAGTCCACTTGCTCATAGTTGTGTCAATTTATTACTTGTTTGTCTTAGGGCATTTCTACGTGTAATATCCCAAACCTTTGTTAGTACAATATTGTACTTCATTGCTAAGCTTATAACATTGGCACTCTTTTTTTTATCGATCTCATCTCCATCCATCCATCCAGCACAAACCATCCAAATTCACATTTAGAGGTTTTGATTAACATTTAGCCAATAAGGAAATGGCATTTAGATTGCACTATTTATATCCATAGTAATAATTTACATTGTTCCTTTATGATCGACCTTGATCCATTGTCTTGTATTTACTTGTAATCTTTCACTCACATATAGCCTTGTACTCAAAGTCAAGCAAATTATGCCCATTAAAATTATGATACTTTACACCCAACATCCTAGGTTAGTGGAAGATGACCCCTGTTGGTCCCTCAACCTATCTTGGCTCACCCTCTATTGGGCACATATCACCTTTATAGATCCCAAAGAGCGTATTTCACCTTGAGACAATATGTCTATAGGTGGTTCCCTGACTCTTATCATAGTGGATGCTTTAGTTATACCTTCCTATCATTTGTCTCCTTGGAAGACTTTGTTTAAACCCACTTGTTCATATTGGTGGTAATCTATTTTGGCATTGGGGCATTATTGTGTGTAATTACCATTTCCTTATAAGTGCAAGCAGTCGCTCACTCAAATATCCACATCATTTGCCTTTTATTTTACCCTTCAGATCCCATCCTATCCATCCATCTACTAAATTTTTCAAACCCATCACCATCTCATCATCCCATTCCAGATCTTAATTTGAGGGGGAATACCTCTCATATACACTTGGGGCATTAGACTCGTCTTGGTTTTTGTCTTGCAACTAATCTTTACAAACTACTCAACAAAAAGGTGTAAATGTAGATGCTATAAATCTACACCATAGCATGAAACCCTAAAATAGGCTAAGTCTGAAATATGACAGAAACCTCCAAAAATATATATTTTGCATCTTAACTCCTAGAGGTCCAAAGCCACTCTCAAACAACTTGAAAGTATATACATAAAATATAACTTAAAGTATAATAAACTAAATGTCCATAATTAAATGTCAACTTATACTTAATCATCCCATAATTAAATGTCCTTTATCATCCCAATATTTAACACCTCCATCATGATCCTCTCAAATACCTCCCCAATTTCAATACATATAATCTTCTAACCCATCCTATCAATAATACATGCCCTCAACATATCCTCCAAATGTTACTTCAACCCCACCAGTTAACACCACAACCATTGGTTATCCCCAGTCACAACCATTCATCATGTCACTACCCCTTTAACAATAATACCTAGGGGGTATACTTTAGTATACAACCCAACCAGACCTCATAAACATCCTTATGAATAGGATGTCCCATCTAGAAGACTCAACCTCAGGGCTTAGAATGTGCTCTGGTATGAGAAAATTTGTAATGAGCCCATTAATCCATCCGTACCCATGAGACTTTACACTTCATAATGGAAATTACCCAAATTTACTAAATTCCTAAGGAGGACCCACAATAGCACCTTAGGGCATTTAGGCATGTTTCTTACCTTATATCCCATGATGATGCTTTCCTACTTAGGACTTTTCCCATATCATTAATTGGACCAGCTTTAGATTGGTATAGCTCCATCCCCAAACACTCATTATTTTCCTTTGGACAATTAACTCAAGTCATCTTAGAATAATTCTCCATAAACATTTCTAAGAAAATCACCCTCACTAACTTGTATGGTGTCAAATAATTTAAAGATGAATCTATTACCAACTTTGTAGCTCATTGGCATAGCCTAATCAACTAGTTAACCTTTTCCTTGCCACAGCTTGAATTAATCAAATTCTTTTCATTCTCTTGTGCTAAACATATCTCATCCATGTTACAAGTTCAAACCTTTAATACTTTCAATGAAGCCTTTACCATGGCATGTAAACTCAAGATTCATGGCATTCAAGAGGGAAAATTTAAGTTATGCAATAAAAACTTCAAACTTGACCCATCAAAAATCAATAAAAATAATCTTAAACCAAAAGGGGTAGTAAATGCTATTATTCTAAAAACTTCCCCCTCCAACACCCAATCAATTAGGACCATCCACTTCTCAAACACAACCACCTAGGGGCCTTACTCATTTTACCCTAGAAAATATACCCCTTTAGGAGAGCCTTATACTTTTGTATTGGATAAACTCTTACATCTGGCCATTATCGATCTCCCTCCAATTAAACCAATTGATGATATACATCCTAAACCCACTTGGTAAAAAGAGGATGAGTTTTGTGCTTATCACGGGGTAATAAGATATGACATAGAATGATGCAAATCCTTTAAATGATTGGTACAAAACCTCATCGATAAGGGGGAATTTCAGGTAGATAATTCAAATGCTCCCCCTAATCAATCCCTTGATACTATCCAATGACCATCTCCCAATTACCCATCCACATTGGACTCCTTACAAACACACATTGAAGAATCCCAAAACCAAGGGGGTCATGTGATTAGTATTATCCATGACCAACTTCTACCACAAGATGTTAATACATCTCCCAACTCATCCTCTAAAATACCAAACCTCCCTATAGGAGATATCCTAAAAACACAACAACATGAGCCAATCCAAATCACCCCTATCATCCATTCCAACCTCCCTGATTTCATTACATGGGATCTCCCAAAGGAGGAATCTCCTAAAATTATTTGCAACCATACTCCAAAGAATGAAGATAAAATGACAAATTTGATCAATCTAAATAAATGCCTAAATGTCTTAAAAGGAAAAGCCTTTCAACATCCACTAATAAGATTAGAGCTTCCTTTGTTATCCAAAGGCAAAAGCATTGAACCAAGTTACAATAATATCCCTATCACATCTACTATCACTAAAAAGGGAAAATCAATAGCACTTCTAATCCAAAACAAGTCATCCATCTAAGGACTTAATCCTCCATCTACACTACCTATCACCATCATTGAATCATCGTCTAAAGGATCCACCCAAAAATATTTTCCTCTCCCTTCAACACCAAAACCATCAAACAAACCTTCCACCTATAAACACTTAAAAAATCTAGCTAAAGACACAAATATCAAAACAAAAATGCATCCTACTAATCCTATCTAGGTGAAAAATAACAAAAACTAAATTAGATCAAAAGTCTATATCATAAAATGTTGAGAAACTGCAATAAGACTTGTTGAGAGGATCATACGCTACCATTCTCAACCATATTCTATAGACATCCCTCATTTAATTATCACCTATCATACCATTCAACCCACACACTCGAAGACCTTCCTGGTATAGGAAAGATAAGATCTGTGCTTATCATAAGACTCCCAAACATGATATTGAAAATTGTAAAGTATTTATATCCATATTCTAGAATCTTTTATGGGATGATGACCTCTAAAATGAGGAATTTGATCATGATCTCATCCTTAACCAAGAAAAGAAAATCCACACCATCCCACCAGACCCACCTCCATCTAAAATTTACAAACCTATCTATCATCCCAATGATGTTCTCATCCCAAGGATAGGAGAAAACTCTTTCAGTCTAATGATCCCTTTACCTCACATCCATGATAATGAATCCTTTAGTTTGCCATTTTAGAAACTCTCACTAGGGTAATATTGTTTATTAGCCCTTGACACCCTTATATATGAATATCCCAATCAACACCATGCATATTCTGAATCAAATATCCCATCACCACCATCTAACACCCCTTTCAAAACTAATGACATCATTACCATCTCTCATAATCAAGAAAACTAACATGCCACTAATATGAAAAAGAGTAGTCGAGGAAAATTTGCTCCTTATTGGCTTGGCCTATATATCATGGATCTAGGGAATATTCCTTGACTTCCTTAGAAGGCAAGTCAAAAGCATGAGTCTCCTAACACTTTGCATCTATAAATTTGTCATTTTTAATATATTTGGTGATCCATAAATCAACACAACCTTTCCCATGGCTTATATCTATCATAATCCCCACATATACCCTATACTGATATAGAATAATGTGGTCATCTGATAACACTATCTTCATGATCTTAAATATGGTTACCTTGGCTTTGATCATAGCATTTTTCTACTTGACATGTTGTACCTATATATAAGGAGCCCCAAATCATTATTATACATAGCACTAGACCACTTAGCATCACATTATCACCTTGTGTCAAAGCTTTATTTTTAATAATGTGACCTAGGCCAATTCAAGTCAACCCATGACTAAATATTTAATCTAGGATAAAATTAAATCAAAATGGCACAAAGCATAGACCACTCCCTGAAGGATAGTTGTTCATAAAACTCAAAAATATATCTTAAAATCATAGACCATTTCCTTGAAGGATGGCTATTCAAAGTTATAAATCCAAAAAGCTTCCCGCATTGATCAACTTTTCTATCTCAACTAAAAGTTATCAAGCATGTGCATAAAAAATCCAAAAGTAAAAGTCAAATAATATCCCAAGAAAGCTTCCCACATCAATCAAATTTCCAAAATCTAGTAGACTTCTTTCATTGATCAATCTTCACAAAATCAAACAAGGTTGATCCAAGTTGGTCCTATCATCACTAGTACACGAAGACTTAGCCTCCAACCTAGGGAGATATCATGATCCTAATTTCATATCCATATCTACTCATATTCACATCATCTCATATCATTTCCTATTTTAAGAAAGCCTAAGATTCATTGATTTACAATCACCAAGGTGTTTGTTAGCATTAAACAAGGTTTGTAGAATACATAGATCACAAAGGAGATCATGCCTCACCATGATCCGAGCAACTAAGGAGTTGATTTAACCTCAGTTACTCTTTTCTCATATATCAAATTGACATTAAAATCAAAATCCATACCATCATCTAACCTAATTCAAATTTCCATCAATAATCCCAAAGCTTATTAAAAAACATAAAAGGTTATAGCCCATAGCCACGCCACTATCAAAACCAAGAATCCACATATGAGTCCATTGAATCCCCCGCTATAAGCATTCAAACAAGTGTCCCATTTTCTCTCAAAAATATTTGATCAATTGCATGCACATGTGCCAATGACATGTAAGACATACTATTTATGGTAGGGTATTATAATCGATGTTGATCCTTTAAGTTGATGACCATCCTTGTTAATCGACATCAATTAGCCTTTTTTCACTACTTACAATTTTTCATGCATCCAGTCCTACTCCTGAGATCAATCTTGTTACCTTGCCACATCTATCCCATTATTTATCCTATCACATTTTAGGCTAGTGGACATTGACCCCTGTTGGTCCCATAGCCTTCATAAGTCATGCACTTTTTTTTTAGCAGCTCACCTTTATAGATCTTGAGAGTGTACCTTAGCTTGAGAGCATTCATCTATAGGTAGTGCACACACTGCAAGCACACCAGATGCTTCAGTCAGCCAACCCTATCATTTATTCTCTTGATTGCTTTCATTTAAGCCCACTTTCTCATAATTGTGGTAATTTATTAGTTTTTCGTCTTGGGGCATTTCTGCCTATAATATCCCAAACCCTTATTAGTGTAATATTATATTTCATCGCTAAGCCTATAATATTGACACTCTTTTTTTATTGATTGCATCCCCATATGTCCATCAGCACAAACCATCCAAATTCACATTTGGAGGTGTTGATTGACATTTATCTAATAAGAAAATAATGCTTAGATTCTATTATTTATAGCCATAGCAATAATTTACATTGGTCCTCTTTGCTTGACTTTGATCCATTAGTTTGCATTTACTTGCAATTTTTCACCTGCATATAGCCTTGTACCCAAATCCAAGAAAATTACACCCATTACAATTATGATACTTTACACCCAACATCCTAGGTTAGTGGAAGATGACCCCTGTTGGTCCCTCAACCTATCCTGGCTCACCCTATATTGGGCACATCTCACCTTTACAGATCCCAAATAGCGTATTTCACCTTGAGACAATATGTCTATAGGTGGTTTCCTGACTCTTATCATAGTATATGCTTTAGTTAGACATTATTATCATTTGTCTCCTTGGAAGCCTTTTTTTAAACCCACTTTTTTATATTGGTGGTAGTTTGTTTTGGCATTGGGGCATTACTGTGTGTAATTAGCCTCTCCTTGTAAGTGCAAGCAAGTTGCTCACTCAAATATCCATGTCATTTTCATTTTCTTTTATCCTTCATATCCTCATCTTATCCATCCATCTACTAAATTTTTCAAACCCATCACCATCTCATCATCCCACACCAACTCACAGTTTGAGGGGGAATACCTCTCATATACACCTAGGGCATTAGACCCGTCATGGTTTTTGTCTTGCAGCTAGTCTCTAAAAATTTCTCAACAAAAAGAAGAAAATTTAGATGCTATAAATCTACACCATAGATTAAAACCCTAAAATAGGCTAAGTTTGAAATGCGGTGGAAACCTCCAAAAATCTATATTTTGCATTTCAACTCCTAGAGGACTGAAACCACTCTCAAACAACTTGAAAGTATATACATAAAATATAACTTAAAGTTATACTTAAATGTTTATTTTATGTATATACCCCCTATTTACCCATGGTAATTAATCTTATTGAATACTATTTACCATCGCTAAGCACCCAAAATATTTTAAACTAAACTCCATAAAAATAAAATAAAAATAAAACCCATCCAACCTCCCAACAACTTACCCTTGTTAAAAACCCCTACAAACAACTTAATGTTACATTCACTTACTTTGGCACACGGTTCAAAACAAACCAAGACAAATTTTGACCAAATTGGGCTAATCAATGTCGATCCTCTATGATAGACACTGATTCTCTCATATTGGCATCGATCCATATATACACAATGAGCTTCCATGGCTTAGGACTACAATTTTAGACTCTGAAATGCTACTAAATTATTTTTAAGACTACATACATACCTAGATGGACCCCTGTCCATATGATAGCAATCCATTTTAGAGGTTGAAAGCCCATATTCACCTCTCTCATTAAAGGTTAGTTTTATGTTTTGTATTGCTTAGTTTTGGCTTACATTGTTATTTATTAGTCCTTTATCATTCTTTTTTATCATCCACTATCTATTTTCATTATTTTATCAACCTTTCAAACCTTTTCCATCCTTCATTTTTTGAGTATTAGCAGTTGACATAGAATCAACGTTGATTCACTTGAATCAATGTCGATCCTATAGGATCGACATCGATCCTTACTAAAACACAAAAATAGACCTAAATTTTATTTTTGGTAGAATTCGCAGGCTTTAAATCCTACATAATCTACATTCTATTTTCTAAATCTCTCTCTTATTTTTTTGATATCTATTATTAAAAATTAGCAAAGCATTTATACATCTTGTCCTTGAATTATCCATTTATCTTATCTTTCAACCATAGATAATCCACATTTATTTAATCTTTATTAAGTTATATTTTATATTATTTAAACCTACATATATTATCTTGTATATCTTATCTATTATCTTGAATAATATATAATCATTTATCTTTATCAAATTATCTTTCACATCATTTATATCTTGAAATCATTTATCTTCATCATTTTTAGCATTTTATTCATCTTAATTAAAAATAGTGGACCGACATCCATTCGAGTAAACATTACGCTTCTTAAGACTAGTTTGTAACTAGGTAACCCACTCATCTTCCTACTGATCCATTTTTATCCAAGTGTTTACATATGATTTGTAGGTCATTCCTCCCCAACCAAAGAAGAGTTCCCACTAAGCTTGATCAACGGTGCATAACCAACCTTTATCTCTAGGTAATCTTAAAAACCCTACATTTACTTTGTTTTTAGTAGCTAATTAGATCATATTGAAAAAGCAAAAAAAAAATACTAAAAGACCTCCTCCCATACTCGAGGCAATCAGACCTTTGACCAACAATCTATTTTTGTTTTGTAGTTTGTTGATTCAAAGCCACATAATAAAAAGGGGGACAATGTAGACACTAGAAGACCACACACAATGGTTCTAGATGTTGAAATGCTTTAGGACCCCCAAGGGGCCATCCAACCCTTCTCAACCCACTAACCAAATCATTAGACCTTAAGTCTGTTAGCCCCTAAGATAACTAAGGTCACTAACTTACTAACTTAACCATCACCCAATCCCTTTCAACCCCCCTTGACCCCTTTTCTCTAGACACTCGATCACTGCCAATCAACTTAACCATCGATGGTTAGGTTGACCATCAGTAGTTAGGTCCTCCTCATTCTTATATAAACACTAGTTGTACAAGTTAACATGACACAATTTAATTTATCCACTTTGCATGGTGCTAACAAACTCCCAAGCATAGAAATTAGTAGCCTGACCCTCTAAGGAACCTTCTATCCTCCATATCTCTTTGCTTATAAAAGGAGGGGAGTAGGAGGTGAAAGGGATGATCAAAAGTATTCAAGCTTTCCAACCAGACTTCTTTTGAAAATTTAGCAATAGCAATAGAGATCTTAACCTCTATCAAAATTTCTTTCAAGGCAAATTACTGTTACTCTACCAAAATTGCTCCAACCATTAACCATTAACCATCAACCATTTAGCAAGCAATAGGTATATTTGTACTTTAGTCTTGTTATTTTTATTTTTGACCTCTTTACCCCATCAAACCATTTCTACACCAATCCTCTAAACCCCCATTTTTGACCAAATCCTTAACATAGCCTTATCAAAACTTTAACCCAATCTGTAACTCATTTTTTGAATACTTTCAAAATCCACAAAGAACCATTGATGGTTACCCAATCACAGATAGTCACCCCCAACCATCAATGGTTACCCAACCACTGATGGTTAGTCTAACTGTCAATGGTCAACCCAACTGCCAATGGTCACTATGGTATGAATAATAAAAATTTATTTATGACCCCTTACCTATAACCAAATCTGACTTTCTGTGTCCCTGCTTGTTCACAAACCCCTACTTGATTTTTTGAACCTAACCCCATCTACTTTTAACACTAGTATTGACATGTTATTACTATATTTACTTTATTTTCCTTTCTAAGTATCTATCCTTTCTTGTATTTCATTTTAGTACATTGTGTTGTTTGAATGCAAATATCTTTCTTTTATCTCTTTTAACTTAATTGTTATATAAGAGTGGATTGAAAGCCTCCTAACAAGCTCACGCTAAGCAGTCCACCTAACTATCTTGATAACAACCCCTTTTGTTAGTGTTTTATTGTCTACAAGTTATTCCTTCCAGTCCAAAGAGGAGTTCTTCATATTCGTTTGGCTTATGCATGCATCAATAGCTAGGTGTTTCTACCACACCATTATTACTAGTTTTTTAGATTCTTCCAAAAATTAAAAAATGAGCAAAAATTAAAATAAATAAACATAATAGATAGATGGTTGTGATGTGCACCATTTTTTGAGTAGTGTTTAATATTATTTTAAACCCTTTGGGGAAAATTTAGATAAAATATTGTATCACGTCACCTATATTTTTTTGTATTTTTCAATGAATATTATTTTTTAATGAATTTTTCAAGTAACTAAATCTAAAAAATGATAAAGAAATGGATAATCATCTGTGAGTCAGGCTTAACTACCTAAAAAAATGAAAATCAATTTTTTTAAAAATTTGTGTATAATTAAGTATACTACATCACCATATAATATTTTTTTTCACTTGGATCAATGAAACACAAATTACATAACATGTATACGCATGTATGTTTGTAGCATGTAGTGGCCTAAAAAAGGTATAGTTAGAAATAAATATAGTTTGAAACCTTAAATTATTCTAAAAATATAAGAATGATATTTTTGGAAAGAGGAGAGTGCGCTCGTCATGATGGTATCAAGTTTTTGAATTTTCATGTTGAAATTCTTAGTGTATTTGGAAATCAAAGTTGAAATTTGTTATTTATTTTTATACCTTTCAATACTCAACTGTACATTGACAGTCCAACCTTTGGTTTGGGAATCCAAGCCATTCCTGAGCCAAAAGGCATGCTAATTGAATTCAAATTCAAATACCATGATTGTTTTAATAACATGATCATGTTAATGACACATTTAATAATGCAATCATGTCATATATTCTAAACATCCTAAACTTGAGTAGGAGCCATTAGGCCTAGTAGTCTTAAGATTGTTGTATAATATGACTTGTGCTATCAAATCCCTAATTGACATTATATTGAAGGAATTACTTGCACGGGGACCAATTACTCTTAATTTTAAAGATTATACTAAATAAAATACTCGATTAGTTGAATATGATGTGTAATTAGGGAAAAATATTCAAAATGGACAAATTATATGGACACAATTCATTACATGGGGTCAAAAATGCCTCAATTGATATTCTTGGTGGAAGCAATTAATTACATAGGACTTAGTTGTCTTCAATTGTTTATAGTATTGAAAAAAATATCAATTCATAAAATGGTGTAATTAAAGCCCCAAATGACATTAGATGGATGCAATTCCTTGCTTGGGGATTGAATGGCCCTAAATGCATATCATATTGAACCTAAATACTCAATTGGTTCAATATGGTGTGCAATTGGGGCTAATTAAACCCAACTAGAACATTAAATGGAAAAAATTAATTTCATGGGGCTCAGTTGGCCCCAATTATGTATATAAGATAAAACCAAATGCATGATTATCTAGATATAGTTTACAATCAGGGCCAACAAAGTTGTAATTGACATTAGATGTATTCAGTTACTTATATGAGCCTTGGTTGGCCATAATGGCATATTCAATTGAACTAAATAGTTGGATGATTCAATATGTTATGTATTTGGGACCAACAGAGCCCCCTATTCATAGTAGAAGGGTGAAATTTATTTTTTGAATCGACAATCAAGGTTGAAGGGTCTTTGTCCCAATGGATTTTAACTAGAGCTCCAACTAGTCTAGGATAATTAGGGGCCCAAATCCCAAAGAGAACACTAATGAATGACCATAACTAGCCTAAGAATACCATCAATGACCACAACCTAGTCTAAGATTATCAATGATCAACCACAACTGGCCCAAGAATACCAACAATTAGTGGCAATCAACCCAATATTACTTAATGATTGGCCACATATAGCCTCTGATACCAAACTAAGATTTGAACCTAGGTGGTGCTTGAAACAACCAAGATAGTTTACCAACTCACCCACATCTCATCATTATAAGGATGAAATTTCTTACACAAGGCTTGTTTGGACTAAATTTCATAGATCATATTGAACCATTATATTGTTTAGTTGAATTTGGTGCACAATCAGAATCTTGATTGTTATTAAAGATGGATCTATAATTCCCTAAAAAGGGTTCAATTGGTCATTATTTCATATTAGATTCATGATAACACTTAATTATTTCAATAAGGTGTGAAATTATGGCCTTAATTAAAATTATGTTGACATAATTCTTTGGGCAAGCCTCGGTTGGCCCCAATTATGTATCATTTAGAATTGAATACTTGATTAGTTCAATATATTATGTAATTAGGGCCAAGTAATCCCCAATTTACATTATATATATGAATTTAATTCCTTTCGCATGGCTCCTTTAGACCGAAATTCATATCAAATTGAAAAAAAAACTTATTTTTTTAGTATGGTGAGCACTTGGATCCCAAATTGATATCATATGGATAAAATTCCTTAAATTGAGGCTCAGTAGGCCTCTGTGATCAATTTATCCCCAATCAACATCCTTTATATATAGTAATAAATAGGTTCATAGGGATAAACTTGGTTAAAATTGCATCAATCATTTCTATAATTGAATTCATAGGCTCAATCTATGATTAGGTGGGGGATAATTGATCCCAAATTCACATTTTTTACTCATATATCTATGTTTAAGGAGCTCAAATTTTCCCTAATCACCATCATAATTGTACCTTATATATCCTAAAACCTATAGCCTAAGCCCTAATCCCTGAATTTCCTAATCCCTAAACTCTATTTACTATAAATATAAACTCTTTAAACCTTGAACCAATCATTTTAGCCCAGATTAACATCATTTAGACTAAGAATTAATTTCACAAGGCTCAGTTTAGCCTAAATCACATGACTAATTGACCCATTTGAGTAATTCACTTAATCTTCACATGTGACATGGCATCCATGGTATAATGACAACCTAAAAACATATTCTATAGTCGCAAATGGGTCCAAGTGATTCAAACTATCCTCAATTTTCTTTTTTATTGACCTTGTATTCCCTAAACCATGTATATACATTAAAACCTAGAATGGTAATAAACCATAAACCCTAAACACTATACCCTAAATTGTAAACCATTTACTTTCCAGTATTTACCAACTTCAATTTAGTCTCAATTAACATCCTTTGTAGTAAGAATTCAGTTTGAACACATGGCATATCTAGTTATTAGACATTAATATATAGGTCCTCAAACCTAAACCCTATACCATAATCCCTAATGATCCCTAAAACATTTAAATTATAATCCTTATGCCCTAATTCCTAGTACGCATCAAAAATATACATGCCTTACGATATAACTGATTTTATCATGAGATATCATAATTTATGAACTTGTGGTTTAGAGTTTAGGGATTAAGAAATTTTTAAGGATTGGGCAAAAACTTTCTTAATCCCTAAGCTCTAAACCAAAAATATAAACTCTTTAAACCTTGAACCAATCATTTTAGCCCAAATTAACATCATTTAGACTAAGAATTAAGTTCGCAGGGCTCAGTTTGGCCTAAATTACATGATTTATTGACTCATTTGACTAATTCACTTAATCTACACGTGTGACATAGAATCCATGGCATAATGACAACCTAAAAACACATTCTATAGTCACAAATGGGTCCAAGTGATTCAAATTGTCCTCAATTTTCTTTTTGATTGACCCTATATACCCTAAACCATGTATATACATTAAAAGCTAGAAGGTTCATAAACCATAAACTCTAAACACTATACCCTAAATTGTAAACCATTTACTTTCCAAGTATTTACCAACTTCAATTTAGTCCCAATTAACATCTTTTGTAGTAAGAATTTAGTTTGAATACATGGCATATCTAGTTATTAGACATCAATATATAGGTCCTTAAACCTAAAACCTATGCCCTAATCCCTAATGATCCCTAAAACATTTAAATTATAAGCCCTATGCCCTAATTACTACTATGCATCACAAACATACATGCCTTATGATATAACTTATTTTATCATGAGTTGTCATAATTTATGGACTTGTGGTTTAGAGTTTAGGGCTTAAGAAAGTTTTAAGGATTGGGCTAAAACTTTCTTAATCCCTAAACTCTAAACCACAAATATAAACTCTTTAAACCTTGAACCAATCATTTTAGCCTAAATTAACTTCATTTAGACTAAGAATTAAGTTCACAAGGCTTAGTTTGTCCTAAATCACATGACTAATTGACACATTTGACTAATTCACTTAATCTGCACGTACGACATGACATCCTTGGTATAATGACAACCCAAAAACACATTCTATAGTCACAAATGGGTCCAAGTGATTCAAATTATCCTCAATTATCTTTGTGATTGACCCTATGTACCCTAAACCATGTATATACATTAAAACATAGAAGGGTCATAAACCATAAACCCTAAACACTATACGCTAAATTGTAAACCATTTACTTTACAAGTATTTACCAACTTCAATTTAGTCCTAATTAACATCCTTTATAGTGAGAATATAATTTGAAAACATAGCATTTCTATTTATCTTAGACATTAATATACAGGTCCTTAAACCTAAACCCTATGCCCTAATCCCTAATGATCCCTAAAACATATACATTGTAAGCCCTAGATGCCCTAATGCCCACTACACATCGAAAACATACATAACTTATAATATAAATGATTTTATCATGAGCTGTCATAATTTATGAACTTTTTAAACCTATGGATAAAGCATTTAGAGTACCAATCTATGGCTCAATTTATTACATAACATCTACATGGCACAATTGACCCTACTTTTATTAGAAATGTGTAAACATGAAGGTAATCAAATCATAAATATGTGTCACAAGTAGATCAAATGTTCTTTAATTACCTTAGTGATTGGACCACATTACCACAATTGACTTCATAATCTCAATCTGTGATGATGTGGGGAAGATCCCAAATTTGCATGTTGTAATCATAGATATTGGTTCAAGGATCCCAGATTTGCCCCAATTACCTACACGATTATATAAATATACCCTAAAACTTAGACCCTAATCCCTAATCCTTAAAAATTTCTTAATCCCTAAACTCTAAACTACAAATATAAACTTTTAAAACCTTGAACCAATCATTTTAGCCTATAAATTAACATCATTTCTAGACTAAGAATTAAGTTCATAGGGCTTAGTTTGTCCTAAATCACATGACTGATTCACCCATTTGACTAATTCACTTAATATGAACATGAGACATCCAAGGTACACTGTCAACCCAAAAACACATTTTATTATTAATGACCTATTATTATTTTTTGTGGATTCAATGGGCTCAAAGATTCTTTCTCCAATTATTAGGAAAGGTCCCCATAGTCACATTCACTTTAGACCTTAATCTTAATCACTAATTCCTAAAAAATAAATTGTAATCCCTAATCCATAAACCATATGCACTAATTTTCCTTAATACCCAATCCCTAATCCCTTATATACATTAAGTATAATGTGATCGCATTATTTAATAACATGATCATGTTATTATTAACATAGGCAACACTCGCTCCTCATTAGCAATTGCCAAACCCATAGCTTATATCAATAATAGCATGATCATGTTATTGTTGATATCAACTTCTTAATGGGTTGGGTGTGTTTTGATCTTATGGAAAGCATAATGCGATCACATTATTTAATAATACGATCACACTATCGTCCATATCAACTTATCAATGGGTTAGGTGTGCAGGGACCTTGTGGAAAACATAATGTGATCATGTTATTTAATAATGTGGTCATGTTATATAATGTGATCATGTTATTATTTTTTTAGTGATAGGCTCACTTATCAATGACTATTTTTATCCCAAATCAATACTTCTGTCCATACAAACATTCTATGAGATCTACATACTTGTGTACTTGACCCCACCTTTGAATAGTTGTCAATTATCCCTTCTAATGGGTTCTAGATCACATTTGAAGAGGAAGAGGAAGTTGTTGAAGAATTAAAAACTAGAGGAATTATAATATTTCAAAGATAAACACAAGATACTAATGTAAAAAAATTATGGTAAACATGGTACAAACCCTAATCTTGATGAACCAAATACTGTAGATAATGAGCCAATTAACGATAATAAATTAAACAATGATGAAATTGACTATAATCAATTGAATAATGTTGAAATTGACCATAATGAAATTGGAAATAATGAATTAGTTAATGTTGGAAGTTCACCTTCAAAGTTCCAAGTTTTTTATTTTTTTGATGATGAGTCTATGTACGATGCTTCACCCCCTATAAATGAAGAAATTTTTATGGAAACAAATAATGATGAAATTAACCATTAAAAAAAATTCATGGAAACATATTACATAGAAATTAACAATGAATAATTTAATGTCATCCCACCTCTAAACAATGAAAGTAATAACTATTTTGAAATGCCCTCTCAACAAATTCCACCACTACCAACACCTCCAAGAATTGTGCATAGGAAATATAAGTAACTAATTGAAGTTGATGAAAATATTTTAAAATCAATGCACAATAAAATGTCTGATTTCCATTAAAGAAGACTGGATTAAAATTTTTGGGATATTTTCTTTCATTTGCAGTATGATAGTCAAAGATGTCAATTATTTGTTTCATTGATAAAATTGATTAAGATGAAACCAATAATGTACACTTTAGGACTAATAACATGTAACATGGATGATAAAAACTATGAAATTGTTGAAAATCTATGTGATGCATATCATATTGTAGGCCCAAAATCATATACCAAAGATTTTAATGCTTCCCAGCGTATACTTACAACTTGTGCAGTGACATAACAGTGAAAAAATGAATGCTTTCAAAAACAAGATGAACACTTAATATAAATAGAAAAACAATAATGAAAGCAAGTGGAATATGTGAAAGACTTAATTAACCTAATACCGATGAGCTATGGGAACTCTCTGGTAAACTTCCATGAAAGGACAAGGCTCTATTTCATACTCTCAAAGAGTTATTTGCTCAATTTTGGAAAGACAATACAAGAGTTTCACCCAATGTAAGATATGTTGTGAAAAGAAGATTTAGTTCTCATAACCGTGAACCACATCCAAAACATTTATGAAATATGACTCAAACATAATTTTACTCTAAATTTTTGAAAAAACATCCACAAATTTCAATCTATCAAAGATATTTTGAGATGGCAAAACCTTTTTACGTTAAAATAAATCACACACACACCACTTCTTGTTGTAGGTAACATGTTAAATTTTCAATGCACTATGATGTTTAGTGTTATATTCATTTTACTTTACATACTAACATTTTTCAAGATTGTGTCATTGAATTTCCACCAAAATCAATCAAGTAATTTATTCTAACTATATTCTGTAAAAGACTGGATGGGCAATTATTTTATAACAAATCATGTTTAAATGAAAATTGTAGAATTTATGGTGGATTTCCAAATTTTAAAAAAATGTATCCATGAGGAGATTACAAGTGAAATTGGATAGGAATTAGTTGGTTTAAGAAAATATAAATCAGTGACTTATCAAGTAAAACATGGTAGAGAATCTAAAAGGTGTGAGCTTGTTACAAAATGATACTTGTTTTAGAATTTTTGGTCAAATTTAGGGAGAAGATTGTTTATGACTATGGAAGGCACACACATAGGGCTAGATGGTTGGATGAACATTTCAAGATATGCAAGGATACATTCCCACTTGATTCCATTATTTCAATAGTTTATTTATAGAGAACTACACATTCAAACCCCAAATGGAATTTCAATCATAATATTACAACTCATCACAAGTTTCCATATTCATGTATATAACATTCATGCATCCACCTAATAGTATAGAGCAATAATGAAAAATATTAAGGAAGTACCATTTCTATATCAGTGATGACATATCACATTATTCAGAGTATGTGCAAAGTTGTTTTTAGAAGTTATATGAATAGTTGAGTCAGAGGAACATTAATTTCAATCAACATTACATTTGGTCAGACAATTTCACATCACAATTCAAAAATACATAGATATTTTATTGGTTGAGTAGGATGCATGTTACCATAGGTGTAGAACACATTTAGAGTTTCACTAAGGCTAGCCATGGAAAAGGGGAACATGACAATGTTAGAGCATCTATAAAAAGAGATATTAGAAGGGATGAGTTAAAATTTGAATAGGGTATTCATTTGATAGATGCAAAAACTATGGTTGAATGGTGTAATGGGAACATGTGTCATGGTGCTCAACCAAATTCTACTATTCATAGACATTTTTAGTTAATGGAGGAAGAACACTTGGTAAAGTATGAGGATTATATAACTCTAACGGGTTCAAGTTTCCTCTACTCATTTCATATCTCAAATGTAAGTTATTAAACTATTCATATGAAACACTTGGCATGCTTTTGTTCTGCATGTGTGGACTCTATTTGGAATGAGTTAGTCACAAGAGTGGGTGGATGATTGGCATTCCAAACCTCTAATTATAATCAACATATATCCAGTTACAACATTATTAAAACTTATAGATATGACATCATTAGATGACTTTGACCATGTATCTAATCTAGTGCAGCTAGGTAGAATATTTTTCATTATGTAGAATTTATTCTCATTGTATATATATATATATATATATATATATATATATATATATATATATATCTTCATATTGTCACTAGAAATGATTTTTTGTGATGTATAGGGCATGTTTTTGCAATTATTGCATATGAGGATAATGAAGAAGGCATTGATTACTACTTGTGTCGATGTGTAGAGAGAAAGAAGAAATTCAATTCCCAAGTTATGAATGGAGAAAACATTGACTATCCCACTAGGTCAGTGGTAGTCACTGGAACTTGGTTTCGATGATATCCTATTAAAAACCTAGATCAATGGTTGTTTGAAGAGTTTGAAATACATAGGAAGATACTGCACTATTAAAATTTGATTCTTGTAATGAATATTCAATTACAAAAATATCATGGGAGGCCATTAAATAGGAAACTATAGAAAGTTTAAGAGTCAGATCATGAAGCTATTCTTGATACTATCAAGGTTAGAGCAGCTCCTAGTGGTTTGTTGGATTGAAATACAAAGGTATGTTGATTTTTCAAATGTAGATGTAATTAATTTTACCAAATGTTTTTTTATTTTCTAGGTAGTAAATATATACATATTTCATTTTTAATTGCTTACTAACAATTTTTTGTAGGTTAGTGGTGTTAGATAAGCTTCCACCTTCACATGGTTGACACTGTCAGTAAAGAATTTTATATTCTTAAAGCTAAGAGAAGCTTAGGTTTTATGCATGTTCACTTTAGGGTATGATTAGAGGGATTAAGGAGATACATGAAGGATCTAACGGTTCCCAAAAATTACTTACAGTTTTCATTTTATGCTTGTTTGAACTTAGGCTTAAAAATTGCATATTTCTTGTATTGAAAAGGGTGTTCTTGAGGCTAGAATGGGTGGTGGGTTTGTCAATCAAACCTGATGGGAGGCCAAATACCTATTCCTAGATATTATACCCCCCAAACATGTTGACGATGGTTTTTTCACCCATGAAGCATCAAAACTAGATTTTTACAACCATGACTTGAATTTTGACAACAATTATTATCAGTGTTTTTGCTCTCTAGAACGGTAGTGAAAATGCACTTCTAGGTGGATTTAAATCATGATAGCACAATACATGTAATATTTATATTTAGATGTGATAGAAGTGATAGATTTTAATTTGGATGTCCCAGAGGTAGAAATGCCAGTTGAAGCTCGAGACATTGCTTGCTCATTGATAAAAACTTGTATTTTTGGACCCATCATTGAAACTTGTCTAACAAATGGATCTTGAAGCTTCCACTAGATTGATCTAGGGTGTGATTAGAGGGATTAATGAGGTACGTGAGGGATCTGATGGTTCACATAAATGAATTACATTTTTTTTATACATGTTTGAACTTAAGCTAAAAAATTGCATTTTTCTTGTATTGAGAAGGGTGTTTTTAAAGTCAGAATGGGTAGTAAGTTTGTTGATAGAGCTTTATGGGAGGCCAAGAACCTATTCCTAGAGTTTATCCACCCCAAAAACATGTTGGTGGTGTTATTTTTCACCCACAAAGCATCAGAACTAGATTTCTACAATCATAACTTGAACTTTGACAACATTTATTGTCAGTGTTTCTACTCTCCAAAACGGTAGTAAAAATGTACTTCCATGTGGATTCAAACATCATAAAAGCACAATAAAATATAATTTGTCTATTTATACATGATCAAAGTTATATATTCATAGGTAGAGGTCCTAGAGGTATAAATACCAAATGGAGCTTGAGAAGTTTCTTATTCATTGAAAAAAACTTGCATTTTTGGACCCGTAACTACAACTTGTCTAACAAATTGATCTCGAAGCTTATACCTGAGTGATCTGGGGTGTGATTAGAGGGATTAAGGAGGTGCATGAGGGATCTAATTTTTCACATAAATGACTTAAATTTTCATTTTATGTGTGTTTGAACTTAGGCTAAAAATTTACATTTTTCCTGTATTGGGAAGGGTGTTCTTAAGGCCAGAATGGGTGGTGGGTTTGTCGATTAAGCCTGATGGGAGGTTAAGAACATGGTAATAGAGGTTATGCACCTAATATATGTGTTTTTAGTTTCAATTTTTACCAAATAAGCATAAAAACTAGAGCTCTACAACCACAACTTGAACTTTGACAACATTTATTGTTAGTGTTTCCACTCTTTAGAACAGTAGTGAAAATGCAGTTTTGAGTAGATTCAAACATCATGGTGGTATAATAATATGTAATTTGTCTATATATATGTGATAAAATTTATATATTCATATTTGGAGGTCCTAGAGGTAGAAATTCTAGTTGGAGCTCGAGAAGTTGCTTGTTCACTGACAAAAGCTTGCATTTTTGGACCTATCACTACAAATTTTCTAATGGATTGATCTTAAAGACTCCACCCAAGTGATATGGGATGAAATTAGAGGAATTAATTAGGTACGTGAGAGATCTAAAATTTCATATAAATTGCATAAATTTTTTGTTCTATGTATGTTTAAACTTAGGCTAAAAAATTGCATTTTTCTTGTATTGGGAAGGGTGTTTTTTAGGCCAAAATAGGTGGTGGGTTTGTCAATCAAGCCCGAAAGCAGGCCAATAACCTATTATTAAAGGTTATACACCCTATTTGGATGTTTTTTTGGTGTAATTTTTAATCCATGAATAATTGGAACTAGAGTTCTGCAACCACAACTTGAAGTCTGACAACATTTGTTGTCAGTGTTTCCACTCTCCAGAATGGTAGTGAAAATGCACTTCTAGGTGGATTCAAACATCTTGGAAGAAAAATAACATGTAATTTATATATATTTATGTGATCAAAGTGATATATTAATATTTGGAGGTATCTAAGGTAGAAATGCCATTTGGAGCTTGAGAATTTGCTTGTTCATTAATAAAAACTTGCATTTTTGGACCCATCACTACAACTTGTCAAAAAAATTGATCTCAAAGCTTCCATCTGAGTGTTCTAAGGTGTGATTATAAGGATTAAGGAGTTATGTGAGGGATTTTATGATTCATAAAAATGGCTTACAATTTTTTTTCTATGCATGTTTGAACTTAGGTTTAAAAATTGCATTTTTCTTGTATTGGGAAGGGTGTTCTTGAGACCAAAATGGGTGGTGGGTTTGTCGATCGGGCCTAAAGGGAGGCCAAGAAATTGGTCCTAGAGGTTATCTACCCCACCAAACATGTTTTTAGTGTCATTTTTCACCCATGAAGCATCAAAACCATAGTTCTACAACCACAACTTGAACTCTGATAACTTTGACAACTTTGATAACTTTGACAATTTTGACAACTTTGAAAACTTAAAATAGATACCTATAAACTTAATGATTAATTTATCTATTCACATATTGACAACTTTGATAATTTTTAAAATTTTGATAATTTTGACAACTTTTACCTATTAAACTATTGACATATTAGGTAGCATTGATTAATTGACATATTGACCTATAGAACAAATAAACCCTATCTATACCCTATTTTGGGTTAACAATCAATTTTGGTTTTGTAACCTCACATTCCATTCGAGGTAGAGGGTGAAGACTATGAGTATTCAATATTTCCTTATCTTGATTTTTATGGAGAATGTTGAGATTAAATGCATATGAAGAGTTAGAGTAATCTTATTATAAAATATATATGAACAAGATTTTTTAAGTTCACTTTGATCATAGTTCTTTCCCATTAAAAGTCCACATGACCCTAAACTTAGAATTTTGTATATTATAATCTTTGTATTTAATTTTGTATTTGATTTTAAAAAGTGATAGAGAAGGTTTTATAATGGTTATAAAAGGTGGTGATAAACTTATTATCAGCTATATAATCCTTTGATGTTGAAAAACCTAGAGACCCTACACACCCCTATTTCTAACATATAGAATATAGTGTTGAATGATTGAGATTTGTTATTTTTGAATTCCCTTAGGGTTGTGAGAAATTAATCATTGAAGGAAAAAAATTTAATAATGTTAAACAAACCTAATCCAAGAATTATATCATCTTGAAAGTCCTTATTGGACATTATGTGTAATTATTTTTAGTCTCAGCCTATACAGTTGCTATAAACCCTAACTTTTAGGGTTTTGACCATAGGAAGATATTTAACACTTAAAAATTCCTAAAAAAATAGTAATATAGTGTTTATTAGGGTCTATTAAGTTAATAAAGTGATTTCATACTTATACCTTATAGATTATGTACGGTACTACCCTGTAGGTAGTCAACTAACCTAAGAGACCTAGTGAGAAAGAGGTTAAAGAAGAAATTTAAACTTAGGTGAAGATTTGAGGACCAAAATTGATTTAAAATTAGGATTGGCCAAAAGGGTGGTCAAATATACTTTTGGTTTGGTCAAAGTGTCTCCATAATGGTCAAACCTTGGAACTTTGTGCATTTCAAGGGCTAATTATAATGTCAAGTAAGCCTAGAGGTACAAGATTTTACAAATGCACCTAACCCAAGATTTTATGTAAGGTAATGGCATAGAAAAGGGTTGTAAAAAACCTAATTATTTTTCCTTTAAGAGTCTGTGTATGGAACAAAACATGAGGTTTTCCCTAAAATAGGGCTATAAGCTAAGACAAAGGCTAAAGAGAGAAATCTGAGAAAAGATAAAAGAGATATGGATTCAAAAGTTGTAATTATGTCATATGAGTAGGATAAGGAGTCCTAAGGTAGTATATAAGTGAATACACAATATTAGATAATAAGACCTTTGATCATGATCCTAAACACTTGCAAGTTGTTGAGAAAGATCTACATCAAAAACACATATAAGAAGTAGGTACAAAGAGAAGAAGTCCATTAAGCCTAAGTGATAAGAGTGGCATTAGTAATTTACACTATAAAATGAAATTTAAAAACTTTAATTTAAAAAAATATGTAAGATCTAAGATTTATAGCATTAAAAAGAATAATTTTTTAATCCTCATTTATGTATGCATACAACATTAAATACGAGATCTGATATAGATAATAATTTAGAAGATAAAAACAATACTATAAAATACCATGCAATAAAATAAAAATTGAATACAAATTATATATATCAAGCCATGATAGGCATACAATATAGGCACATACATGTCCAATGTTAATAATACATAGATTGGGTCGTGATAGCCATACAAAAAATTACATCTACTAACATAATATCTAATGTTGGTTGAATGTCACATGCACATATACAATGATTAAAATGCATCAATTGCCATATAGGCATACAAAAAAGTGCATCTCATGTGTGTAAGACATCCTATTCATCAAACAACCTCCCTCTCTTTGCCTTCCTCAAAGAAGACTCTCCATTAGGATGACCTACTAGTAGATGGAGACCCCTATAATGCCTTGGATTACTCCAAGGTCTGACTATGGTTCCTACACTCATAGCTAGCTTGTAACTAAGCCTATTTAAATACAATAATTATTATGAAATTAACATAAAATACATTTAAACAATTTTTAAGAAATTAATTTTAAACTATAATAAAAAATCATTTAAACATGTGCACATACTACAAGTTTGCAATCCTACTCAAACTATTTTTCACACTCAATCAATTCAATGGTAGGCGCAGCTATCTAAATAGATGTCTAAAATACAAGAGGAACATGAGAATTTTCCCTAATCACCATCTGACTGGGACTATCAACTGTTATAGGATAGCCCTGCATACACAATACATAAACATAAGTTATATTTTCCCCAAGTACACATGTACTAAAATTATTAAAACAAGTTTATATTTACAATTTAAAATTGTAAGAACCAATATATACCTCTATCAGCACTTATGCAGATGACATTGTAGAAACAATGCCTATGTATATCTCAGCTCATAGAGAGGGAGGAGTGTCAGTAGCAATGACCAATTATTCATGTAAACAAGGTCAAGCACTTAATTTTATATAAAGTACATCAAATCTTATATATGGAAACCAAACTGATCAATAAAATCACTTTTACATATGAAATATATGTCTATATAAGTACATGAATGCAATGACACATTATAGGAAAGAAGAAGACAGGCATGCACATGAAAATACACTTAGATCTCAAATTATAAGCCATCTATTGAAGTTTTAGAGTAGCAACCTTGTACCAAAACCAAAATTAGAGGATTAAAACTTTGAAAAGGAATATATAATATACTAGTTTCTTTTTTTTCAAATTGACAAGTATAAATATTCTTGGGTCAAGATCTTCAATTTATGTTATATTACATGTTGGACTATATTGGTTGTTGATTTATTACTTGTCTAAAAATAGGGGTTTGACTTAGTTCTGGACCCTTGTAACTAATTCCTTTTGGATGAATTTTCAAGATTAACTTAGAGTATTTAGGGATATTTTAAATTGTGTTTTAAAAAGGTGGGCCTACATTTGATGGAGTCTAGTGATGAAGTATGATTGGCTTCCTAGGATTATAAAAAAATTAATGACTAATGATTTGGCCACACTATATATAATAGGGATACTCTAGAATTTGTAGGTGGGGATTGTTATCCCATCGAGTAGATTCTTTTGCTTGACCTATTCACAACTAGGATGTGTCATGTATAATAATTTAATTTTCCCACAAGTCCCTTGAGAGTGGACTCTCACTTTCAAGGTTGTGATTAGGATACTAGGCTTATTAGCTAAAGGTAGAGTTGTGGCCTTGATAGAGGATTATGATAGAGCTAAGTTTGTTAATTAGGTTGAATACTTTGGTGTACGAGCACATGATCCCTACACTCATCATGGGTTAGGTGTATGAGCACATGACCCCTTACCAGTGAGGGTTAGAGATTAGGATAGTGGGGGCCATCAAGGCTTCTAGTTAGATAGGTATGCCACCATTGAGATACTTTCCATGAGTGGTGAACACACTCACAATGATATATTTGGTTGATCTACTATATTAGGGTATTTTAGGATAGTTTGTGAATGAGTTTGAAACTCCACTACCATCATGAGAAAAATGGGGAGAGTGCTAATTGGAGGAGTACACTTAGAAAAATATCATGTGTCTAGGTTACAATTATGGTAGGATGCCAAAATTAAGTACAACCACCACCATAATATGTAGATACTTAGATGTATAAACAAGCATAGGATAGAGGGTGAGAAGATGAAGTTTAGAGGGAAACAAGGGTGATCATACACTTGTTAGAGAGGAATCAACAAGATAGGAGGAGAATGCTAAGATGAGCTCCAATTAGGAATTATACCTAGACTAACATGAAGTTACCCAAATAAAGTAGTGAGTTGGTTTATTTTTAGTTACTTCTATGTTGCTTTGTAATTTATTACTCGATTATTGTTTCTTTATGTGACTAGATATCTAATGTCTTCTCTTGTTATATGGTTTTAGAGTGAATCACTTAGTGGTGGAGCATGATCAAAGAAACTTTGGTTAGGATTTTTTAGGTGAGAATTATTTGAGCCTTGATAATATTTTGGTGGATGTAGTTCTCCATGTGTGAATAAACAAGCATACATATGTTTTTCTCCATACTTATCATACATATACATGGATTTCCCTTATAATAAGAGAGATAATTGGCCTAGAGTAAAATGTGGTTGGTTTAGAGTCTCAGGTGAACACTCTCAATGATATTATTAGAGCTAGGGGAGGTTAGGCTCCATCTAACCAAAAAATAGTGGGAGTTAGATCACCCACATAGGTATAATCAAGAGACACAAAAGTAGAGAAATCATATCCCACTTCACTCATCAACATGTATATGTAAATAACTACAGTCATAATAAATTCAAAGAGAAAAACATATATGTAAACAATTTTTACCTCTGTATATGTAAATGGTGTCATCCTTATAGAGGTAGATGCAATCGTGGATGGCCCAACAACTAGATCCTAAAGTGAAAACAATGGTTGTGACAAATTAAATACTATAAATACTGGTTGTGATGATGAAGGAACCATCACCTTTCGTGACATAAAAAATTACATATTTATTATATTAAATTTTTATGTAAATTAATTGTTAGCTTAGAAATTAAATTTACAAATATAACTTAAATTTAACATGACATTTCTATAAAATATACATGTATCTGTGTGGTGACTGATGTTTACATGCCAAATGTGTGTGCCAAAATCTCATCACTCATAAGAATATGATCTAATCCATCTAAACCATTGATGCCATCATCATCAAAAGGTCCTATGCACATAGCTCCACATGAAATTCAAGGGCAGGGTTAGGGTTTGGTATCCTATGGTGTCTTTGTAGCATCACTTTGTGAAATCCTAATTGTATGTTAAATGAGTGTATTAGTGAGTGAACTAAGAGCATGAAGAGTGTCTATCTCCATGACCTAATAAACCATGAATGGGATCTCAAGCTCAAGAGGCTTTTGGATATGAATCTATGTAGGCCAATTAGGTGTATGATGTACATGTGGTCAATCCTGTACATAGCCTTTTCCTCGGCCTTGAAACTTACTAAAATCAAAATAATTGGGAATATGGTTGAGGATAAACTCACAATAGATTTTCCTCAAAAAATATAAAGGGACCTCATGGTTGTTACATGGTGGATCACTAAAGACCATCCACCATTGATCCAAAAAATTGGATGTGATTAAGTTATGTACACAACAATGGATAGGAAAAAATTTGGTAGTTATGAGAAAGGTGGTATTGGTGGTTGGGTCGATGAAAAGGGAACAAATGTTGGCTTTTGAAATTTCCAAATTATTTACCTGAAGGGATGATAACTTGTCAGCATAATAATCCCTATAATAATATCTATATGAGGTATATCTGTCAATTTAACTCGTTATCAGGTCAATTTGACCTAATAAGGTTTGTAGGGAATCAACTAGTTGGGTACGATGGGGGTTGGTTGAATTGGGATATCTCATTTTATCATTTAGACCTTCAATTTCAAGTTTGTTTCCAACAATGTTGTTATTCAGAAACTATTGACTACTAGGGGGTTTGGGAAAATTTAGGAGGATTAGGTGGAGGGATATGAGGAACAACAGGGTTTTGTGGAGGGTTAGGAGGAGGACCAACTAGAGGGTTTTGTGGAGGATTGGGAGGATTATCAGGATGAGTTGTTAGAAAAAACAAATTACAATTAAAATCATGGGTTAAATAATGAAAATTATGAAAAATTAGGGTTAAATAGAGAAGAATTTGATGACTTACCTCTCCTACATGGTGGCATCATCAATCAACAAGACTGTGGGGTGAATCTTGGCAACTTTTGGCACTTGTTTACACAAAACATGATCGTGGAGTAAGCAATGAGGAGGAAACATGAATGCAAAATAAATACATTTTGTGTTAGGGTTTCCAATTTTTTTGAGGGACACAGGGAACATGATCATGTTATTAGTGCCATCTCATTAACATTAATAAATCGATTGTGTTACTATTTAATATAACATGATCATGTTATTTAATACTATGATCGCATTAATAAATAATATGATCACATTATGGCTCGATAATCCCAAGCCTATACTTAAGTAACATGATCATGTTAATTAAATAATGCGATCATGTTATTAATTAATACAATTATGTTATGATAAATATCCATGGAATTGTCCCCCAACTTCGTGCACTTACCTAGAGATTATGTGAAAACCTTGAAATGTGCAAGGAAAAACCATAGGCAAAATGGCAAATTCTAGAATTCATTAAATGACAACATCAACTCTCTTCTATAATAGCTCTTCCATTGCAACTCCTCTTAACCAAATTTGGTGTACATACCAAAAATGTGCTTGGTTTAATTATTTAGCATGAGTATATTTTTAGATGGTATAAGAGTGACCTAATGTCATAAGGAACAAATCTACAGGTCGTAGAGGCCCTATGGGAGGTCAAGAGTGCTTGAAATAGATATGTAAGTACATAGAGTTCATTTTATTCTTTATTGAGTCCATTTTAACATTTGAGTCTAATGGCAGAAAGTCCAAGTAGGTGATTTGCAAAAGCCATATCTCACATGTGTGGTAGTCTCATGAAAAAGTGATCACATGGGTTTGTCTAGCTTGGTCCCTAGTTACTATGCATAAGTTTTATATCATCTACCAAAGCGTGAAATAATTTACACACATACAAAGTTTTATTTTCAGTTATATTTTTTTAATTTTTCCATACTTAGCCAAATAACCTAAAACATCACCAGGATGTCATGCAACCTAGATATGGACTAATCAACTTGAACATTTTATATCTTCACTTAGAAGTCTCCTAGAACCAATGAATCAAATGGGTTCATCCTTTTTAGTCTCAAGAACATCTCCTAAAAAATTTGTGCCTCCATGACTTTTGTGCTTCAATTTATAGGCCTTCAAATTTGGACGTGCAATATAAGACATCCATGTTAATGTCAAAATGAAGCTCAGGCAAAAATCTATCTAAGCTTAAATTTGATAGTCTACAAGATGTCAATGATGTTCGTGTGAATGTCAAAATAAATATTAGTGAAAAAATCATGTGAGCTTAAAATTGATAGTTTATGAGATGTCAAATATGTCTACACAAACGTCAAATGACATTTGCACAGACATAAATTTTAATACACAATAAGGAGTTGTTGGGTTTCAAGAAGTGGGTCCCAGGTAGATCTAAGGGCTCACATTTAATCATACCAATTATTTCATAGAGTGTAAGAACTGATAGGAAAATGGGACCAAGGAGATATATGGTGTTCATGAACTTGTACATCAAGATCAGATGGTGAGCATAAGTCAAATTGGTCAGTGAATCCAAAGAGCTAATGAGTCAAGGACAAGTGGAACAAGTGTGTGGGACCTGACAGAACATCAACAACTCATAGGCATCCATGCATAGGTAGATCAATAGAGTGAAAAGGGTCAAAGAGTCAATAGCCTGAGTTAGCATTTGACAACCAATAAGCAGGATCGAGCCTAGGGGACTTTTGATAGAGTTCAAGGAAACTTATTTTGACCTAAGTAAGCTAATACAAAAGAAGTAGAGCTTGAATGCAATCTAGGATGGATCCAAGCTGAGTTAGGATGAATATTTTAGGACCAATCATCACCAATTAAAGCTCCATATAGGTAAGATATATCCTTTGGATCTAATATTGAAGGCAAAGATAAACTAGTGACTATGAAGTAAAGTCAAGTAGTTTGTAGACTTTCATTGATATTATGACTGCATGAAAACCAATGATTTAAGATTGGTTTTCACATATAGTGGACCTATGTCTCACCTCATTATGGTTCACATTTTTAGGTTATGATGGCCACCTAATGTAAATGTGTCACTTTTTAACTAGTTCCAAGACATGATCCTTGTCAGCAGATTAAGTGAAAATCAAATGAAATTCTGAGATGATGACATGGTGGCTAGATAAAGATCATGGAGCATTCAATTCTTTTTCCTAAGCTTTAAAATGTGTTCCTTATTGATAAGGTTATGAGTCAGCATCCTTAAGAATGCTAATCCATTGAAAGTGGTTGGGACTTTTCCAATGCACAATTCCCTTTCTCTCATTCTTTTTCTATAAATACAGGCTTCTAAGCCTTGGAAATAGCTTCGTAATACCTCTCTTGGGCATGACTATACTCTACATAGATTTGATCTTTGTAACCTCTTCAGATGAATAAAGGAATCTTTTCAAATTTTATTATTTTGGTATAGTGTGTCAATGTCAGATTGATTTGCATATGTGGTAGAAATCTCTCCCTTGTCAAATCCTAATCTCACCTAGCTACTAGATTATATTGTTTTGTAAGTCATGTTTAGTGTCAAATGTCATTTTATTAAAGCTAGCAAGTGGATACATTAACTATTTAGTGCTTTAAACTGGGCCTCTCTATCATTTCCTTTAGGTTTTGATCATTTGATGAACCTTTGCATGAAATACTAATGCATAAACAACCATTTGGAGTTGAAAATTTGATCTCATTAGTGTTTTTTAGAAGTTTAGATAGAGTGGATGAATAATCACATTATTGGTGCATCACCACCTTTACATGTTTTTATGCTTTGTTACCCATTTATCTCTCCCTTTTCCCATTCAGAGTTTAGTTAAGGTGATAGATCTAGAAGGAAACTAACCTTTTCTAAAGGTCTGACCTTGTGATAGGTGACCCACAACCTAGGGTCAGTCCCATGTTGAACTAGATTTGAGTAAAGGACCTGAACAATCCCCTTCTCAGCTAGGGTACAAATATATAACCTAAATAGTTTTGGCATGCTTGATGGGACCCATTAGATCTAGTCTTGGTGGAATTGAAATTGTATCAATGTTCTTCATGAAAAATTTGGTGATTCCAAACTCAAACAATTGCTTCTTTTAGTCCAGATAGTTTCCAAGTAAGTTCATTTTCATTACATTATCCTTATGCTATTTTCATGGCTATGTATAAATGAAATTCGTAATAAATACCTCCTTATCATCCCTATGATGGATCATACTGGGATTTTCATGATCCATATGAGCCTTGTACGAGCCTAATCAACCTTATCAGGAATTTTATCAAAGTTATGATGAGCTTTATCAAGTTTTCCATGATCCTTATTATCAAGAGCATGACTCTTACCTTCTTTATGAACCATATCAGTCTCAAGACCATATTTCACCTTTCCCATGTGCCTATAATGTTGCATATGAGAAATCTTGTTTACAAGAAAATATGGATGAAATAGATCTTCAATTTATTCCATATGCAAGAAAAGTATGTTCATATTCTTAGTATAAAGAAGTGAACGAATAGTTTCAAAATGTGTCAAATAATCTATAAGAGAGTATTGAGTTTTGTACCTTTGCATTAGAGAAAGTGGAGGCTTGTGAGAGGTATAAAATTTAGTTGAATCAGTTATCTCAAGGACCCCTTTGTGTTCCTTACCAATCTTCTTGTATTTATTATTCTCATGAAGGTATTGACCATACCTAATGTGAGCCAATAGAGATTCCTATTTGGAGTCAAGAACCTATTCAAAAAGCTATTCATATGCCACTTCAAGAGCCTATTCAAGAGGATAAACCTTCTTATAGTCCCCTTTCTTCATCACTCATCCCTCAAGTTCAATTTGTTCATGACGATAAAAAGGTTTTAGACCTTGATGAAGTGTTAGCCAAGTGGAAGGAGTAGAATGTAGAGGTTGTTAAATAATTATTTTTCCCTCCTCTCCAAAATTTAATTACTCCCAAAATCCAAAAATATAATCACAATCAACCTTCTATGTAGTCTCCACTCCTTTCCCCTCAAAATCCTAGAGCCTTTCCTTCATGGAGAGCCATTCAAGAGGTAAAAAATAGGAAGAGGAGGTGAAGGTGATCCAAAAAGAACAACTTCAGGAGAAAAATCAAGTACCTATGGTAACTTCTTTGGACCTCTCTCATCTTTTTAAATATTTTCAAGGGTCTATTATGCCACTCCTGGAGGAATAACCTCTCCTTTGTGAGGCAAATCAAGAAAATGTAGTTAATGAGGCAAAAAATAATGATGACTTCAGCAATCAAGAAGAGGATATCATTATTGGGACACCACTTGGAAAGACTAATCACGTCTTAGTCTTTCATAATGTCAATGAGGATGAGCTATGGGAGCATGTGCAAGTTGGAGATGAGATCCAATAGGAAGAATTTTTAGATGTGCATTAAGAGGTTACTTCTCAAGAACCTATTAATTGTATATCAGTTGTCCAAGATCAATATTTTTATCAAGATCTTATGGTACCTAATATAAATTAAGTATAGGCTCTTCTCTCTTTGGAAGGTATCCATGAGGATAACTCACACATTACCATTGCTAAGGTAGAGAGGATTCTTAAAGAATAAAACCATATGTAGTATTTGTACCATGATGTCATGAGTGAAATTGAAGAGTTTAAGATGATAGATCCTGATGAGAAAATAGTGTAGTAGGTTGAATCTTCATTTGGGGATTCCATTAATGTTTTAGAGCTTCAAGATGACAATACTACTTTGTGGGTACCCAAATAGAATAAGAAGGCAAATCTTGATATGGAAGGAATCCATGAAGAATTGATATAAGCTAATGTCATAAATGAGATTGAGATATCTCCAATTGAGAAAGTTGAAGGTGCCTTTCAAGCTGATCTTATTCAAGTTGATCAAAGTGAAGAATAATAAAATGATTGGAAGTTATATCTTGAATCTCTACAAGAGATTGAAAATCTTTGTAGAGATATGTTTCCCATTGCAGAACATGTTGTTGAGAAACTTGATCAAGAATCACCTACTCAAAATCATGATATAGCTTGGGTTGACTATTTATATCTCCTTGAAGAGCTGGCTGAACTTGTATTAGTTGATTAGAAGGATAATGTCATCCAAAAATCAATCATAAATGAGATGTGACTTGACAAGGTGGTAGTTGACAAGCAACATAAAGAGGATCCAAAAGTACAAGATGAATTTGTATTTGTTGGTGATTGGTTTATTTTTGATGGCTCATTTTAAGAGATGTTAAGAGAAATAATTTGAAAAAAGAGTGCATCTTCAAAGGTCATGTTCAATATAACCCCTACTTTGCAACTTGAATGAGCAAATCCATGAATTTCCCTTTTGATCCAAGTGGATCATGTTTTGTCATGGTTAATTAGGTTAGTTTGTTTATATTTTGTCCTAGATAAGTGATTTATTTACACATTTACTTTGTTAGGATAGTTTATCTACTTTCTTTTGTTTCTTCCCCCATTTGGTGGAGTTTGTTGTTTTTGCTAATCAAGAAGTTAACTTGCAGTCAATGTAAATAGTCCATGTATCTATTATGAGTCAAAGGTCATGTAAATGGTTTAATTTTAAGCATATCAAACATGATCCCTATCCAAGTTTCCAAATATGTTGACCAAATTTTTTCTACATACCAAAAATGTGCCTGGTCCAATGATTTAATGTGAGTAGATTTCTAGATGGAATAAGAGTGACCCAATGTCACAAGGAACAAGTCTACAAGTCATAGAGGCCCTACAGGAGGTCAAGAGTGCTTGGAATAGATATGGAAGTATATGTATTTCATCTATTTATTTATTAATTCCATCTTGACATTTGAGTCCAGTGGTGGAAAGTCCAAGTAAGCGATTTACAAAGTCATATCTCACATGTGTGGTAATTTTAGGAAAAAGAAATCACATGGGTTTGTCTAGCTTGGTCCTTAGTTTATACACGCTAAGTTTTAGATAATCCATCAAAGTTTGAAGTAAGTTACACACATAAAAATTTATCTCCTCAGTCAAATTTTGCTAAGTTTCCCATACTTAGCCAAATAAACTAAAACATCGCCAAGACATCATGCGAACTAGATATGGACTAGTCAACTTGAACATTTTATGTATTCACTCAGAAGGATCCTAGGACTATAAAATCAAATGGGTTCATCCCTTTTAGTCTCAAAAACATCTCTTAAAATTTTGGTGCCTCCATGACTTTTGTGCTTCAAGTTATAGGCCTTCAAAGTTGGAACTGCAATATAAGACATTCGTGCTAATGTTAAAATGAAACTCAGGAAAAAATATATCTATGCTTAAATTTGATGGTCTGTGGGATGTCAATTACATTCACATGAATTTTAAATGATGGTTTTGTGAGCCTCAAAATAAATGTCAAGGAAAAAATCATACAAGCTTAAAATTGATGGTTTGTAGGATGTCAAATACGTCTACACAGATGTCAAATGATGTTTACACAAACATCAATTTTAAGACACTATAAGTAACCATTGTGTTTCAAAAAATGGGTCCTAGATAGATCTAAGGGCTTGTTAAATCATACTAATGATCCCATGGAGCATAAGCACTGATAAGAAAGTGGGACCAAGGAGATGTATGGTGCATGTGAACTCATACATCAAGATCGGATGATGAGCATGAATCAAACTGGTCATCAAATCTAAAGAGCTAATGAGTCAAGGACAAGTGACACAATAATGTGGGT
The DNA here is from genome assembly GCA_037957365.1 of Torreya grandis. Taxonomy (NCBI): domain Eukaryota; kingdom Viridiplantae; phylum Streptophyta; class Pinopsida; order Cupressales; family Taxaceae; genus Torreya; species Torreya grandis. The sequence continues at coordinate 1,032,755 of JARHVA010001046.1, read as the reverse complement.
CCTAGAAAAGGATCAACAGCTCATGGGCATCTATGCACAAGTAAATCAATGGAGAGAAAAGGGTCAAAGAGTCAACATCCTGAGTTAGCATGCAATAACTAATAAGTAGGATCAAGCCTAAGGGACTTTTGACAAAGGTTGAAGAGATAGTTTTTTTTACCTAGGTAAGTTAATATAAAGGAAACATAGCTTGAATATGATCTAAGATAGATTTAGGTCGAGTCGAGATGAATATTTTAGGACCAAGCATCACCAATTAAAGATCCATATAGGTAAGATAGACCTTTGGATCTACAATCAAAGGTGAAGATAAACCAGTGAATATTAAGTAAAGTTAGGGAGTTTGTAGAATTTCATAGATATCATGACTTCATGAAAACCAATGCTTTAAAATTAGTTTTCACATATAGTGGACCTGTGTCTCACCTCATTATGGTTCACATTTTTAGGTTCTAATGGCCACCTAATGCAGATGTGGCACTTTTTAGCCAATTCTAGGACATGATCCTTGTCATCAGATAGTGTGAAAATGGCATGATATCCTAATATGATGACCTACAAGCCAAATAAAGATCATGGAGCATTCAATTCTTTTGTAGAAGATTTTTAAAAAATTCCTTATTGATAAGGTCATGAGTTAACATCCTTGAGAATGATAATCCATCGAAAGTGGTTGGACCTTTTCCAATGCATATTTCCATTTCTCTCATTCTTTTTCTATAAATACAAGCTTCTGAGCCTTGGAAAAAACTTGGTAATCCCTCTCTTAGGCATGACTAGACTCTACCCAGATTTGATCTTTATAAGCTCTTGAGATGAATAAAGGACTCTTTTTAAGATTTTATTAATCTAGTATAGTGTGTTAATGTCAGATTGATTTGCATGTTAGTATATAAACCTCTCCCTTTTCAAATCTTAATCTCACCTAGCTATTAGATTATATTGATTTTTAGGTCATGTTTAGTGTCAAATATCATTTAATTAAATATATCAAGTGGATACATTGATTGGTTAGTGCCTTAAATGAAGCCTTTCTATCACTTCCCTTAGGTTTTGATCATTTGATGAACCTTTGTATGAAATACTAATGCATAAATGACAATTTGGAGTTGTAGATCCGATCTCATTAGTTCTTTCTAAACATTCAGATATAGTGGATGAACACTCATATTACTAATGCATCACCTCCTTTACATTTTTTTATACTTTATTACCCATTTCTCTCTCTCTCTCTTTTCCCAGTTAGAGTTTAGTTTAGGTGATATATCTAGAAGGAAGTTGGCCTTCTCTATAGGTTTGACCCTATGATAGGTGACCCAAAGCCTAGGTTCAGTCCCATGCTGGACTAGATTTGAGTAGAGGACTTGAACAATCCCCTTCTTAGCTAGGGTGTAAATCTAGAACCCCAACAACTCCTTTAGTGCTAACATACAATCATTCAATGCTTCCACTTGAAGCATTCAGGTTGTGAACCAAACTAAACTAGCCTACAAGATCCAACCCCCAAGCATGTAATCATAAGGCATGCATGGATCTTCTAATAGGATGAATTAAAAAGGAGAGCTCATCCTATTAAATAAAACTTAAAACCATAGAGAGAAAATAAAGAAAGAAGATGAAATTATGTCATACTCCATGTGGGATCACTATTCTAAATAGGGAATCATGTCCCCCCATGTGCAAGGTCAAGCCTTTAAATGACATCTCATCACGCCCACTTGACCACTCCTTGTGGACACCCATGTTCTCACCCATGTGTTATGCCCCACTCTACATGTGACCTCAATCTAGAATATTTATCCTTGTCTCCCACTTTCCCATGTGCACACATGTGTGAGTCAAAAATCCCCACTTTTGACCTCACCAAATAGGATCCCATAGATAATTATGCCCCACAAGCACATGCCTAGGTATAAACATGTGATCCACTATCATTATGTCCTCACATGATTTCACATAAGCCAACCCATGTGACTTAGTGGAAAAATGTGCCCCATTCTCTCTCCTTCTCTTTTGACCTTAAAATATGCTCTATGGTATATACCACCCACCATGGGTCATGTTAAGTCATCACCTAGCCGCATCACTAACCATCCACATCACTACTATGCCACATCACCATGAATAATGACTATGAATAGTGCTTGTGAATAGTGATTCATAAATAGTGACTATGAATAATGACTACACATCCTAACACTTAAAGGGGGTGTTAGTGTATGTTATTCCCATAACCTATTGCATGTATCATGATAAGAATAACTGACTTGTGGCTTACTTATCCCACTTTGATGTTATATCACATTTATCTATGCTTTCATTAAGTTAGTAGGTCAGCTTATGGAGTAACCATGGCCTAGGTAGACTATATATAGGAGGTAATCGGTAGTTGTTTAGCATCATATCAAAGTATTCATTTCTTATTAGGAGAATTCAGGAAGTTTCCCCCTCAAAGTGGCTTATCTATTATTCATATTTTTTGCTATAATTTAATATCATTATGATAACTTGTTATTATTATTATTTGGTGAATTAATATAATTCCAAGTGGTATGAGAGCATCGATTTGGGCCATAATTAGGTAAAAAAATATTAGATCTTGTAATTTGGATATATCTCACAAACGGTTGTGAATATTTATGGATTTTTTTATTATAGGTGTAAAATTGTTCAAGGAAGTTTCCATTAAAATGTTAGCTCAATTGGATCTAGTTTACAAAAGTTATAACAATTTTAGGGTTTTTCATAAATTATCTCTAAAGTGCACAATTCAAGGAATTTTTTAGAACTGTTTCCATTTTTGAAAATATTAGAAAAATATAGTTAGGTTATGTTCTTTGTAGTTTCTTATTTGATTCTAACATAAGTATAAAATCTCTTGGTCAAAAGTGTCAATCAGGGTCAACATTATCAAGCCCTTTTATGGCAGGACCACAAACTAGAGGCTGATGAAAGGGTGCCAAAAAAATCCTCACATGGAAGATATGGAGTCAAAAGGGGGATTTATTGGATCATTTATACTAGGTTTCTCTGATATAGATCACAAGGTGAGCCAGCTTGACTATAATGTGCAAAGCATTCAAAGTGAGATACAAGGTATACAATTTGATATGAAATCCATACAATCTAGCTTGGAAAATATCATGATGGATTTACAAAATAATTAGTCAAATCAGCCAGCTATCACTAGTATACAACACCACTAAGGTGGATCTCCTAACCAGCCAAATCCAAATCCATCTACCTTGCCACAATGGAACTTGTTACCAAAGGTAGATATGATTAAATTTGATGGAAAGGATCCACTCAATTGGATCAACCAAATGGAGATATTTTTGATCTACATTAGATCCCATGTGGATAAAAGGTTGCCATGGCATCCTTATATTTAGAACTTAAATAATTCATTTCATATTAATGTTTGTGTACTCAAAAGAAAAAGATGACTCTCAGTGTCACCTAGTCAGTTTTTAAAGAGGTGTTGTAATTACACTATAGCAATAGTGTGACAGAGAATTATTTTATCCAACTAGAAAAATTGTGACAAACTAGTTTATTCAAGGATTATATTCATAATTTTTAGAACCTATATTTACGTATAAATATAATTTTTAATGAGAACCTGAATGACCTATTTTTGGGAGGCCTCAAGGACCGCATTCAACATGAGGTACACATGTTTAATCCACTTAATGTTTTTTATTATATTATCATGGTACACAGGGCTGAGCAAAAATTCATATCCAACAAAAAACATCCATTCACTCACTTTAGAGATCATAGCATATTGACACCTTCATTTCCTCCACCTACCATTTTTACCCCTTAACAAATTGAAGAGAAATGTGCAAAAGGATTATGTTTCAACTATGATATCAAATGGAGCAAAGGACATGAATGTGTTGAGAATAAGTTATTCTAAATTGAGGGATCAAATGAAGATGATGAATAGGCTGATAACTCCAATAATGATGAGGAAGAGATAGAGGAGGTACCTAAAGATTCCAAACCTATAATCTCTTGTCTTGCACTTTCAAGTATTAACACTCCTCAAAAACTTAATGTGGTGGGTTTCCTCAATAAACAGAAGGTGACAGTGTTGATTGACCTAGGGAGCACACATAATTTCATCAACCATAAGTTAGCCACTTGATTTAATTATTTTATTTACCCAGCACCAGAATTTTAGGCCATGATTGTAGATGGTGGTATAGTCAATTGTTCAGGGAAATGCCATAGTATTAAGCTTGTTATGGGTGAGTATAATCTATATTCTCCTATGTTTGATATTCCCATGGGTGGTGCAGACATTATTTTTGGAGTCCAATGGCTCACAACCTTGGGTAAAATTGAGATGAACTTCCAAGAATTATTCATGTGCTTTCATTTTAAAGGTAGGAAAATTGAACTATGAGGATTATGGGAAAAATCTTCAAAATTGGTTAGTTCACATCAGATGACAAAAATGTTAAAAATTGGGGTAGAAGGATTTATAGCACAATTATGTTCTATACAAGTTCAACCCATAAAGGCATCTCCACATCCTGATTTACAAATGATTCTTGATGACTACCCATCTATTTTTGAGGCCATGCCAAAAGGACTACCAACAAAAAGAGAACATGATCATGCCATTCAACTACTTCTAGGCAGTCAACCTCCAAATATCAGACCATATAGATATACATAGCATAAAAGTGTGAAATTGAAAATATGCTCCATGAGATTTTGGAGGTAGGGATCATCAGGTATAGCCAAAGTGCATATTCATCGCCAATGGTCATGCTACATAAGAAGGATGACACATGGGGGATGTGCCCAAATTATAGGGAACTCAACAAGTACACCATCAAAGATAAGTTTCCTATTCCAATAATTGATGATTCACTTGATGAGTTACATGTGTTGTTTATTTCAAAAATTGGATCTTCACTCAGGATACCATCAAATTAGAATCAAGGATGAATATGTTCATAAAACTTCTTTTAGAACTCATGAGGGCCATTATGAGTTTTTTGTAATGCCCTCTGGTCTTACAAATCACCATCTACTTTTTAGAGCTTGATTAACACTATTTTTAGGCCTTTTTTAAGAAAGTTTGTATTGGTTTTCTTTGATGACATATCAATTTACAGTAAGATATGGGAATAACACTTGAAACATGTGAAACAAGTGTTGATAGTTTTGGAACAACATCAGCTTATGTGAATCCATCCAAATGTTCTTTTGGAGTATAAGAGGTAGATTAATTGGGTCAAATCGTATCCCATTAAGGTGTCAAAGTTGATCCTCGTAATATCAAAGCTATGGTAGATTGGCCAATGCCCAACTCTCAAAAACCTTCGAGATTTCCTAAGAATAATAGGTAACTACAGAACATTTGTGAAAGGTTATGGTAGAATAGTAGATCCACTCACTTAATTGCTAAATAAGGATGCCTTACACTAGAATGATGCAGCCATTTGAGCAATTTAAAGTTGCTATGTCCACCACCCCAGTTTTGGCTACTCTAAACTTCTCTAAAACATTCATTGTTGAATGTGATGCTTCTAAATCATGGTTGGGATTAGTACTAATGCAAGAAGGAAGACCCATTGAATTTGAGAGTAATTAATTCAAAGATAATAATCTCTAAAAACATGTCTATGAGAAAGAAATGATGGCTATTCTTCATGAAGTAAAATGATGGAGTTCCAATTTGATGGGTAGACATTTTAAGGTGAAAATGGATCATGATAGTCTCAAATACTTTTTGGAGCAAAGATTATCATCTGAGGAACAACAAAAGTGGGTAACAAATATGTTGGGTTATGATTTTGAAATCATATAAAATAAGGGTAAAGATAATGTAGTAGTAGATAAAATATAAGCTCCTTCAGAGAGAAGAGAGCATGGTGTGTTCCTCCTAGTGCCACAATACCAAGTGTGGGTGCTGGTTTGGAGAATCAGCAGGGTTCTTCATGTATGTATGATCTTGGTCATCAAGTGAGCATGGCTATGATAGGAGATCTGTATGGGTAAGTAAGATCATTGATCTACAGGTGTATGTGTGTGCAAAGTCTAAGGTTCACAGGTGTGCAGAACCAGATTGATTTGCAGGTGTGCAAGATCAGATAGGACAGCAACACAATAGGGGGCAGGATCAGGCAGGATCTACTTGGAGTACAGTGTGTACTCAGAAAGAGAGCAAAGAGGAAGGCAAGGAAGATCCTTCCATAAGTAAGGTCTATTGAGTTGCAGGTTGTTGCAGGTTTAGGGGAGATCTACTTGAAGTACGTTTATGTACTTGTGGAGTGCGTGGAGCACTTGTAGTGTGCATGGAGCACTGGAGTACTGGCAGTAGTGGATATTGGCTAATTGGAGGTGAACACCAACTCTGTGTTTGAGTTGTGTGTTGGGACCTAAAAGAGAGAGCTTTGAGGGAAGATTTACTATTTATGCCCTAGAGGTGTGGGAGCCCTAGAGGTGTGTAAGGAAGAAGAACTGTGGCAGCCTTCTTTGTTGTATTTTCTTCTGAAAGAGTTTTAATACAAGTTGTGTATTGTCTCTCATATTTTGTGTTATTTCTGAATTCTAGTTACTTGTGTATTCTGGTTAATTTTTGCATGTTAAGTTGCTTGGTAATCAATTGTGTGCTTCTGTTATTTCCCAACAAGTGGTATCAGAGCTAAGGTTGCAGGGAGTAGGTTTTATGTTTGGTTACAGGTCACTCTCAGGGGTTTCTGATTGAGTGGGAGTAGAGCAATGGCAGAAGAAAGTAAGCTAAGAATGGAGGAATTGAAAAGCATGAATGGTCACTTACGGTCCTATGGAAAGAAAGAGCAGGGAAAAGAATATTGTTAGTTGGTAGCAGATCAGCATGAAGGAACTGAAGATGCAAATGTTGTAGGTGTTGTTGCATAGGATGCTCTGGGAGGTTTCCTGGATAAAGTTGAATCTTGGTTAATAGATTATGTTGCCTCTTTCCATGCAGCCCCAAGGAGAGGAGCTGGTGAGCCTTGTCAAAGAATTGGGAAAGAGGAAGTGAAGCTGAAATTGCAGGCGGCCAACACATGGGTGTTGAAGGAGGTCATGCAGGTCCCAGGCTTGGAGATGTGGCTAATTTCTTCGGGGAGGTTGGGTGATGAGAGATGCACAAGAACTCTCACAGCGGTTGCACTTGAATTAGCTGGTGGTAAGAAAATAGGTACTCTTTATCTACTTGTTTATATTACTGATTCTTCTTCTGTTGCAGAGATGTGGCTTTGTAGGCTTGGTCACATGAGCAAGAAGGAGATGCATGTTCTTAAGCAGAAGACAGATATATTTGACAGGCTTAAGAACTGGAAAGCCTCAGTGTTTATGGAGGAGATGACGGATAGAGACCAGTGGATGGGGCTACATACTTCTAAGCAGGGTAGTTTGGACATGGGTTTTGATTCAAAGGAGCTCGCGAGTAAAAATTCATCACTCACAGGTGAACATAGGTACCGGCATTGAATAGACAGGTGCTGATGTCGGTCATGTGCAGACCAAAGCCGATGATGTCAGGCAGGGTAAGACTGACATCGGTCAGAAGGACCGATGTTGGCAATAGGTAAGACCAACGTTGGTTAGGATGATCGATGTCGGTAAAAGGAGACACCAACGTCGATAGAGTTGGTAGTCAGGACAGGCGCATGGGAACTGATGTCGATCGGATGCAGACTATGTGGTGACCGAGGTCGATCACTGTAACAGATTTTGGGTAGATAGCAAGTTGTCAAGGAGTCTCAAATGCCCATATGGAGGATTGAAAGTGGTAAGTAAGCCTCAAATTTGTTGTTCCTCTTCTTTATACTAGTTGCTGATTGAAGAGTAGGAAGGATCTAGGAAATAGTGGGAGCATGGCAGGAATATGATGCAGAACCAAGCAAGAGATTTGGTAGGGTTGCTAGCTGGTATGAAAGCATAGAGACGAATAGATACCTTAGTTAAAGAATAGAGAGAATGGACACGTGAGACAGAAGACCAGGTCATATGGTCTTGAGGAAGCTGCAGGACAGTGGTACATGTTTTGACAAGTGGATGACAAAGAAGGGCTTTAGTCAATGTCAGGGTAACTACTATGGTTTGTCTTACCAGGTGGATGATGGTCGCAACATTATCCAGTTACTATATGTGGATGGTTTGCTAGCATGTTTGTACGTACAGGTTTTTGCTGAGCTAAGGGTAAGATTAGTTCAGTGGTTTGCTATGAGGAATTTGGAGCAGTGAAATTCTTTGGCATAAGAGACATGGAGATCACAGGTTGATTTTGTCTCCAGTGGGAGCTGATGTGAATCAAGTGTTGGCGAGGTTCAGGATGCAGAGTCGGAGCACACTAAGGGCTAGACAGTTCAGTGTCCAAAATCACATGAGGTCTGGTATAGACCTGAGTTTGCCCAAGCAGTGGGTGTTGTCAGAGAGTTAGGAGCCAATTCGGGGAAGTGGGTTCTCAGGTATTTGAGAGGGACCAACAGCATGGATTCATGCTATGCAGGGTCAGGACTTCACTACATGGGTTTGTAGGGTCAGATGTGGTAGGTTACTCGGATGACAGGAGGTGCACCACAGGTTGTGTGGTGGGTAGTCTTCAGGATTGATCTTGAAGAGGGATACAAGTCAGGAAATAGATTAGATGGGGTATAGGTACAGGTACAGTGCAGCTATTTATCTCCAAGTGGGAGATTGTTAGGTTGTGGAGCTAAAATCTTCACTGATGCAAATAGGTGAGGAGGTTGTAAAGAGTTTGCTATTGTCACAGTCGCCGGCGTCGATTAGGCCAACCGACATCGGCAGGGTACAGACAGAAGGCAACTGACGTTGATCAGAAGTCGACCGGTGTCGGCACCCCCCAGGCAGACAGGGACCGACGTCGGTCACCTGTGCGGTTCGAGCTGTGAGTGTTACGAGCAGTTAGTTAATGAACCAAGTGTTTGCATGTCAAGAACCAAATTTAGACTGGAAGCTGCGGATCTAATTATTGTAATTGGATGTCTAATTATTATTTGCATGAGATCTATCTAAGAGACTCATTGGTTGTATTGTAAAGTGTGCTAGAGAGTAAGAGAGCAATATATAAGCTCCTTCAGAGAGAAGAGAGCATGGTGTGTTCCTCCTAATGCCACAGTACCAAGAGTGGGTGCTAGTTTGGAGAATCAGCAGGGTTCTTCATGTATGTATGATCTTGGTCATCAGGTGAGCATGGCTACAATAGGAGATCTACATGGGTAAGTAAGATCATTGATTTGCAGGTGTATGTGTGTGCAAAGTCTAAGGTTCACAGGTGTGCAAGATAAGATAGGATAGCAACACAATAGGGAGCAGGATCAGGCAAGATCTACTTGGAGTACAGTGTGTACTCAAAAAGAGAGCAAAGAGGAAGGCAAGGAAGATCCTTCCATAAGTAAGGTCTATTGAGTTGCAGGTTGTTGCAGGTTCAGGGGAGATCTACTTGAAGTATGTTTGTGTACTTGTGGAGTGCGTGGAGCACTAGAGTACTGGCAGTAGTGGATACTAGCTGGTTGGAGGTGAACACCAACTCTGTGTTTGAGTTGTGTGTTGGGACCTAAGAGAGAAAGCTTTGAGGGAAGATTTAATGTTTATGCCCTAGAGGTGTGGGAGCCCTAGAGGTGTGTAAGGAAGAAGAACTGTGGCAGCCTTCTTTATTGTATTTCCTTCTGAAAGAGTTTTAATACAAGTTGTGTATTGTCTCTCATATTCTGTGTTATTTCTGAATTCTAGTTACTTGTGTATTCTAGTTAATTTTTGCATGTTAAGTTGCTTGGTAATCAATTGTGTGCTTTCGTTATTTCCCAACATGAAGCAGCAAGTAGATCAACATCATAGTGAGTGACATTTTGAAGTGGGTGATTGGGTCTTTGTACATTTTAGCCTTACAAGTAGATGTCCTTGAAGCAATAAAAAAAGGACAACAAACTTGTTCCTAAGTATTATGGCCTTTATCAGGGTTTATAAAAAATTGGAGGTATGGCTTATGAGTTGGAGTTGCCTCATTCATTTATCATACACCCATTATTTCATGTTTGTTACTTAAATAAGTTCACTAGATAAAACAATTTAGCCTAGATAGTGTTGGGGATCAACCAACAATTTGATTACACTTATGAAAGCAATAAACGCGAAATTAAATCAGAATGATAAGTAACTAGAATGATAAATAGCAAAGAACAAGAGATACAAAAAACCACCCTGAAAACTTGTATTAAACTCTTTACAGAAGGAATACAATTGAAAAAACTTCTTTCTTCCACACCTCTCTCAGATGTACAGATCTCTCTCTAGATCTCTTTCCCTCAAGAGCTCTCTCTCTCAAGTACAATCAACTCCAACAACCTGGAATGATTCACATATACAATTTTGTACTATTCTTTTTCAACATTCATACATTACAATCTACTACAATAAGCTAAGAAGATCTAATCCTACATATAGAATTAGGAAACATGAGCATGCATTTACAACCAATAGTTATGCCACTTAAACAAGGGATCTAAAATAGTCTTACTAATAATAGAGATGCGGACTTAAGACTATGACTTAATCCCATCATGCAAACACTCAGTTCTATCCACGAAAATAGGTTTCTAGACGCACAGGTAACTGACGTCAGTTCCTGCCTATTTGCCTGTGATCGATGTCGGCCAATCCCTGCCGATGCCGGCATCTTCTAAACTACTCCTGACCGACGTCAATGACTGTGTAAACCTGTAAACTACAAAATGCTCCTTTGGTGAAGCTTTTAGGCTCCACACCTTAACAATCTCCCACTTGGAGATAAACAGTTGCACCAGTACCTGTACAGCAACATCTTTTAGCTCTTCCATCTTCAACTCAATCATGAAGACCAACAGAAGTTGAATGAAGATTCAACTTCTCCTTTGTAACCGGCTTGGTTAACATATCAGTAGGATTCTTATCTGTATGGATTTTCTCTAGCTTCAACTCACCATCCTCCAATACCTGTCTTATGAAGTGGTACCTAAGCTGTATATGCTTTGTTCTTGAATGAAAGGCTGAATTCTTAGCCAAATGAATTGCACTCTGACTATCACTGTATAATTTGCAACTCTCTTGGTCCTTTCCAAGCTCTTCCATGAACCGTGTCATCCATATCATCTCTTTGCTAGCCTCTGTGACTGCAATATACTCTGCTTCTGTAGTTGACAAGGCAATAACCTTCTGCAACTTTGATATCCAGCTAACCGCCGTTCCACCAACAATGAAAATAGATCCTGTGGTGCTCTTCCTACCATCCAAATCACCTACCATATCTGAATCTACATAACCATGAAGAGAAGTATCTGAACCTCCATAGCACAAATGCCTACTGTTGGTTCCTTTTAGATATCTAAGGATCCACTGTACTGCTTTCTAGTGCTCCTTCCCTGGATTGGCCATATACTTACTTACTACTCCCACTGCTTGGGCAATATCCAATCTAGTACACACCATTGCATACATTAAACTCCCTACTGTAGAAAAATATGGAACTCTACTCATGTACTCTACCTCATCATGTGAATCAGGACATTGTTCTTTACTCAACTTAAAATGTCCAGCCAAAGGTGTGCTTACCGGTTTTGCATCTTGCATATTGAATCGTTTCAACACCTTGTTCACATAATCCTCTTGAGACAAAATCAACCTGTGATTTTTCCTATCTCTCTTAATGCTCATGCCAAGGATTTTCTTTGGTGCTCCCAAATCCTTCATGGCAAATGTGTGAGCTAATTTCATCTTAAGCTCAGAGATGTCCTGCATGTGTGATCCTGCAACCAGCATATCATCTACATACAACAATAGAATAATATATCTACCATTATCCAATCTCTTAAAATACACACAATAGTCATATTGACACCTACTGTAGCCATACTCAGTCATAAACCTGTCAAATCTCAAATACCACTGTCTAGGAGCTTGCTTGAGGCCATACAAGCTTTTCTTCAATCTGCACACTAACTTCTCCTTACCTTTGACTTCAAATCCTTCTAGCTGTTCCATATATATTTCCTCATCCAAATCTCCATGAAGAAACGTTGTCTTAATGTCAAGCTGCTCAAGATGCAAATCCTCAATAGCAACTAAAGACAGTACAGTCCATATAGAAGTCATTTTAACAATAGGAGAAAAAATCTCACCAAAATCAATACCTGGTTTTTGTGCAAATCTTTTCACTACCAACCTGGCCTTATATCTCATCTGTCTGTTCTCACCTTCCTTCAATCTGTAGGTCCATCTGTTCTTCAGTGTCCTCTTACCAGCTGGCAACTCAACCAAATCCCATGTTTGGTTCTCTTTCAAGGACTCCATTTCCTCAACCATGCCACGCTCCCACTGATTCTTGGATTCTACCTGTATTGCTTCTTGAAAACTCTCTGGTTCTCCACCATCAATTAGCAATAAATAGAATAATGAAGGAGAATATCGAATTGAAGGTTTACTTACCCTTTCTGACCTCCTGATGGGCGTCTGAGACTCATCCACAACACGTTGTCCACCCAAATTATCTGACAGTGACCGACCTCAATCACTTCCAGGCTTGTAACTGGCCGACATCGGTTCTACCTGACTGACGTTGGTTCCTGTCCTATCAATGTCGATCTCTGTATGACCGACATCGGTTGTTGTTCTACCGACATCAGTTCCTGCTTGGCTGACATCGGTCTCTGTGTTTTCCTTTCTGTGATTAATTTTTCTCACGAGCTCATTTTAGACCGTCACCTCGTCTGATTCTCCATTGCTCTGCCCAGATTGATTCAGCTTCTTTAGCTGATCACTATACATCACTTTTTCATTGAAAACAACATCACGGCTCTTAATTATCTTGTTAGTTCCTAGATTCCAAACTTGAATCTGAAATCATCAGAGTCATAGGCAATAAATGTGCACCTCATAGACTTAGCATCCAACTTCTTTTTATTTTCCTTATCAACGTGCACAAAGGCTTCACAACCAAAAATTTTGAGAAATGAGAGATCTATCTTTTTACCTGTCCATGCCTCTTCTGGAATTCCACCATCCAGAGCTATAGAGGGTCCTCTATTAATCAGGTACACTGCAGTATCAACAGCTTCTGCCCAAAACTCTAAGGGAAAACCAACATGCAATCTCATACACCTTGCACGCTCCATGATTGTTCTGTTCATCCTTTCAGCAACTCCATTCTGCTGAGGTGTCCTTGGAACCATCCTTTGCATGTGGATTCCATGCATATAACAATACCAGTTGAACTTATAGCTGCAGAACTCACCACCATTGTCAGATCTCAGGCACTTCAATCTTCTGCCTGTTTCATTCTCAACCATAGCTTTCCAAATCTTAAAAGTCTCAAATACATCAGATTTCTTCTTAATACAATAGATCCATACCTTTCTTGTAGCATCATTTATGAACGAAACATAGTACTGTGATCCTCCAATAAAAGCAACCTGAGCCAGTCCCCACACGTCTGTGTGAACAAGCTGTAACTTATGCTTCTTCTTTGTTGACCCAGTCTTGAGAAAACTCACTCTCTTCTATTTCCCAAAAACATAGTGCTCACAAAAATCTAGATCTATGCTTTTCAAATCTGAAGGCTTACCATTTGACTTAAGAATGGACATTCTCTTCTCACTCATGTGGCCAAGCCTTGAGTGCCACAATTTTGCATCCACATCTAAAGTAGATAATACAGAAGGAGAATTGTTAGTAACACAATTACATAAATAGAGAGTACCTACTCTCTTACCTCTGGCCATAACAAGTGCACCCTTAGTCACCTTCCAAGATTCAGCTGTGAGAGTTACTGTACAACCCTCATCCCCTAACTTTCCTACAGAAATCAAATTCCTCTTCAAGCTGGGAACATGCATAACATCTCTCAACACCCATGTGTTTCCATTCTGCATTTTCAGCTGTATTTTACCTTTGCCAATAATTTTACAAGGCTCATCATCCCCTAAATACACTATTCCAAAATCTCCATGGATATAGTCACTAAAATATTCTCTATTGGGGGTAGCATGAAAAGATGCACCAGAATCTAACACCCAAGATTCTATATTATTATGCAAAGAGAATATTAAAGCATCTTGTGCAATACCTACAACCTTTGCTTCTTATTTTCCTTTGTGTTGATTGTCCTCCTTAGGCTTTGACCAGCAATCTCTGCTTATGTGCCCAATCTTTCAACAATTCCAACATTGTGGCTTCCTGCCATTTCTAGATTTGGATCTACCTCTCACCTTTGACTTAGATCTTGATCTCCCTTTCTTGCTCTTCTCTTTTTGCCTTCCCCTGCTCTCAAAACTTAAAGCGTTCCCTGATGTTTCCTCTGTGCTTTTCCTACGAATTTCCTCATTCAAGATTACACTAACAACATCCTCTACTTTTAAAATGTTTGAAGTAGATGCAGTATTACTAACTACCATTACTAAGCTATGCCAGCTTTCAGGCAAAGAACATAATATTAAAAGAGCTTTAATTTCATCATCAAACACAATATTGACTGAACTTAATTGATTTACAATTCCATGGAAATCATTCAGATGATTAGATACATATCCACCTTCTTGCATACGCAAATTAAATAACTGCTTCATAAGATATACCTTATTAGAAGCTGAGGGTTTTCATACAAATTTGCTAAAGTAGTCATTAACTCTACCGTAGACTTTGCCTGTGATAAATTAGATATCACAGTAGATGCCAGACTCAGTCTTATAGACCCCAGAGCCTTTCTATCAAGAACTTCCCATTCTTCATCATCCATGTCTGTGGGCTTCTTTGCAATCCCACCTAACAGTAAGTATAGATCTTTCTGATACAAATAATCCTCTATCTGCATTCTCCAATGTTGATAATTCTTGCCATTAAACTTCTCCATTCTCAGTTTACTTTCTTCTGCCATTGCTTCTCCCACTCAAATAGAAATCCCTCTAGAAACCCCTATGAGTAACCTGTAATCAATACACACTACACAGATTTGAACCACCTATTAGTGAACCTGAGCTCTCATACCAGTTATTGGATATCAAGTTCTGAACCTACAACCAAGGCTCTGATATCACTAGTTGGGGATCAACCAACAATTTGATTACACTTATGAAAGCAATAAACGCAGAATTAAATCAAAATGATAAGTAACTAGAATGATAAATAGCAAAGAACAAGAGATACAAGAAACCACCCTGAAAACTTGTATTAAACTCTTTACAGAAGGAATACAATTGAAGAAACTTCTTTCTTCCACACCTCTCTCAGATGTATAGATCTCTCTCTAGATCTCTTTCCCTCAAGAGCTCTCTCTCTCTCAAGTACAATCAACTCCAACAACCTGGAATGATTCACATATACAATTCTGTACTATTCTTTTTCAACATTCATACATTACAATCTACTACAATAAGCTAAGAAGATCTAATCCTACATATAGAATTAGGAAACATGAGCATGCATTTACAACCAATAGTTATGCCACTTAAACAAGGGATCTAAAATAGTCTTACTAATAATAGAGATGTGGACTTAAGACTATGACTTAATCCCATCATGCAAACACTTAGTTCTGTCCACGAAAATAGGTTTCTAGATGCACAGGTAACCAACGTCGGTTCCTGCCTATTTGCCTGTAACCGACGTCGGCCAATCCCTGTCGATGCTGGCATCTTCTGAACTACTCCTAACCGAAGTCGGTCGCTCCTGACCGACGCCGATGACTGTGTAAACCTGCAAACTGCAAAATGCTCCTTTGGTGAAGCTTTTAGGCTCCACACCTTAACAAATAGAGCTACCAAAAAAAAAGGATGAGTCATTTTGGAACTAGAGAAGATCCTACAAACATGTATTAAGAGGTTGCGAACTAGAGAGATTAAGGAATATTTGATCAAGTGGAAGACCCTGAGTCATGAGGATGTAATTTGGGAGGGTGAAAATTTGTATGAAACAACATCCAGAGTTATTCAACATTGAGGACAACATTGGTTGAAATAGGAATGTCATGTTATGCCCCTAACCTATTGCATGTATTAGGATAGGAATAGCCAACTTGTGGCTTACTTATCCCTCTTTGATGTTATATCACATTTTTCTATGCTTTCATTAGGTTAGTAGGCTAGCCTATGGAGTAACCATGGCCTAGGTAGAATATATATAGGAGGTAGTGGGTAGTTGTTTAGAATCATATCAAAGTATTCATTTCTTATTACGAGCATTTGGGAGGTTGCCCTATTGAAGTGGCTTATCTATTATTAATATTTTTGGCTATATTTCAATATCATTGTGATATCTTGTTGTTATTTTGATTATTTGGTGAATGAATATCATTACAGTGTAGGACTTTATTTTCTATTTATTTATTTATTAGGGTTTTTCTTATACTTAAGTTAGCTTTCTTAGGTGTGCATGTCATACGTAATTACTTTTGTATCCCTATTTAGCTAGTGGAAGTAACTCATTTTACTAGTTATTCTAGGTTTGGAGTTACTTTCCTATTCTAAGACTTTGATCACTATTCTAGAGGGAATTACACATATACTAACCTACTTGTACATGTATGTTCTTCAGCTATTCATGGATGAATTTGCATTATTTTTTTGTTCTCTTTGATTTCTTTATTAAATAATTGTGTGTGTTCGATCTACAATCACCGGTCTTGGATGCCCTCATTTATGGATGATTCCCAAAAAAATATATAATCAAACATAAAACAAATGCAACACCAAATGGAATACACCCCTTGGTAAAGGTAATATGCCCTGTACTACAGGACATATGCCCTTTGCTTCATATGTTTCAATTTTTAAAATTCCCTCCAGAATCATGTTGCAAAGGGTGTATGCTTTTTAGGTTTGGGACAGACCCAATGTTTTTTTTTTCTATGATTTTTTTAAACAAAAGGTCATACGCACTTTAAAAAAGGTGTGAATTCTTTGTAAGAAATGAGAATTTATGTTATGAATGCCATGTTTTTTCCCACAAATTCATGTATCTACCCATTTCTTCAATGATCTAGAAGAATCTGGAGGTACTCCACCTCCAATTGGACCTTCTCTGCTTGAACTTGAATATGTAAAATAATATTAGAAATCACTTGAAATCTATTAAAGTAATAGAAAAATATTCCTCCATCATAGTATGAGAGAAAAATTTATTATTTATTTCTTTCCATAAATGAAACAAAATCTCAGAATGAAAAATATACCAAATTTGTAAAAGAAAAATAGGAAACATCATCGAGTCCCCTTGTAGCACCTACTTCCAAGTAAACATTTTTGGGTGAAATGGATGAAAAAGGATAAATATCCATAACCAAGTAGATTGATCATGCTTAGATAACCATTAAATATACTTTAAATATTCAAGGTATTGGAAAACTGCACAAACATGGTGAACCACACTTAGATAAACCAAGCTTCCCCCAATCGATAAACCTTGGTATAAAATAAACCAAATTAAATGATCTTGTCTACGCTCAATAATGGCTGCCCAAATTTTGGAAAATATACACTTTCACACTCGTACATAGGAGCTATCTTTCCAATGAGGATTTTTAGAACAAACTTTTTAAAGAGCATTTATAACATCCACTTGAATATGTCAAGGAAAAAGGTGTCAGTAACCTAACTAGGGTTTGTACTAGTATATAGGGGTTTCCACAAACCAATTTTAATCCATTGACCATCTAGAAGGTGTCTAATCACCAATTGTATGTAGATGCACATCAAATATGTAATTATGAACTTCCATAATTGATTCATGATCATTAGCCTATACCTGTAACTTTTCACATAAAATATTCTATAAAATCCAATCCCTTGAGTGTTTTAAAAAATATCATAAATGACTTTGATGCCTTTTTTGAAACGTTGAAACTTTAACCCAAGAGACCAAAGCAAAATGAACATCATGGTAGGTTAAAACTAGACACCACCATAAAGAATGTTAATTTATGAAAATCCCATTTATGATATTATCTCCATCCCATCACAGATGAGGCTCAAGCAGTTCACAACATTTCCAAATACTTAGAACAACAATAATGTCAATAATTTTCACATGTACCTTTGTGATAGTAAGAGAGTGAAAATTTAATCCATTCAATAAATTTTTCCCATCCCTTGAGTGATACAGTTCCTAAGAAAGAATTTCAAAGTTTACTCACCTTCCAAAGCATAAATGATGCACTTAACACAAAGGGCATAACATTGGATTTTGATATCAAAAAGACCTAGACCTCATAATTTTTTGGGCATGAAAAAAACCTCTTAGGTTACCCTGTGAAACCCTTTAGAATATTAAAAATTGGACTAGAGAAATTTCTTAAGAATTAATTAAAATTTTAGCATAAGTAGCCTTAGAAGGTGCCCAACAAGAATAGTATACATGGGTAGCAATTAACATTTTAGAGTAGACCTAGAATTTTCTTGCTAGAGAGAGTGGTTTGGTAATCTAATACCTGATTTTTATTCCACTCATTGCACCGCATAATTATAAAGGTCTCAAAGGGTTGCTTGTAAAGCAAAAGGGATGACAATAAATTTAAACTATTCACTAGGTTGTATCTAATACCCTTTCTACTTATGCAACCACCTTGGTAAAGGAGAGTTTGCTTGTGTGTAGCACTATGTTTTCTTCCATTGGATAAAATATCTAAGGGTAGACAAAATATATCTAGACATTTCATGGCTTTAGTGATGGAGGCATCCTCTTCAACCAAGGTGAGAAAGGAGTCATCATGAAAATGATATTTAATCATATACTTCTGAGAGTGGGGAGGGAATATACCTTTAATGAGACCTTTAGAAGTATATTCAACAGTTAGATAACTTAAACCTTAAATATCCAAAACATAAATAGGAGAAACAAGAGTAAACCCTTTATTAATAGACCTAAACTAACCAAAAGGATCTGATTGAACACCACTAATTGTGATACAAGTATCAACATCATTTTAAAGCATGCTCACAATTTTAAAAAATCTAGACTCAAATCCTATTTCTTTCAACATGGAAAGAATAAAAGGCCTCTTGATTATATCATAATATTTTTCAAAGTCTATTTTGATTAAAAAGTCCTTTTTTATGAGGAATGAGCCCATTCCATGCCTTCTGAATTAACTATAATATTTTTTATAATGTATCTATTACAAGTGAACCCAATTCGCTCATGGTAAGATAATAAGGGGGAAAATATAATGAACCTGTAGAGCAAGGTCTTTGGAAATGATTTTATAGGAAATATTAAGGATAGTAATTGGCCTCTAGTGACAATGTGTGATAGGTCCTCATATTTGAGAATAAACTTAATATTTAATTTGTTGATAAATTGTCTAAGTGTCTTAGTTTGAATAGCTTCAAGATAGATGTAATGAAGATTTGGATCCACAATATCCCATATCACTTGTTAAAACTCAAATGGAAAGCCATTAATACAAGCTTATTTATCAAAAACCATGTGCTTAATGACCTCTTGGAGATCCTCAATGGAAAGAATGCAATCACAAGTGACACATTTTCCCTAAATGAGTTTATAGGGAACCACTTATAGACATTTCATAAGAGCTTCTTCATGCATAAGCATGGAAGGCTAAGTAAAAAATACATTATGTTAATGAGAAAAAAAATATCACAAGATATCAAGAAGATGAGTGAGACATGAGTTGGCATCTTTGATATCTTTCACACAATACACCAATTCCATATAGCAAAGAAGAGAAAAAATGTTCTTAGATGCTCTTTATCTTATTTTTAACCAGTACATACAAGCTTGAATCTGAGTTCCTTGACCCTGATAATGTTCTTCCACTTCGTGTTTGTTCATTATAGATCAATTTATTTTTGCAAATTCTCATTAAAATGAGACAACTCCAGCTCTTATGAAACCTAAAGTATCCATGATGTGAGGCATCATGTGTTTTGTGATGAAACTCTTTTGCCTTTTTACCATAGATAAGAAGCAAATATATAGACTGAATGGCAGCTTCCCACCACTATATCCATTCAGAATCTCTATTAGGCTAAGAGGAGAGCTTCCTGATTCTAGTAATTTCCTTTTTGGTACAAGAATGGTGTATATATATGAGTAGTGAAAAGAGAAAAAATAGATTTGGGGAGAAAGCCACTTAGTTTTAAATTTGATGGGGATGTGGTCTAATAACAAAGATCTTGGAATGAAATTAATAAGGCAATCAAATTTATTATAAAAATTAAAAATATTTTTTTCTTTTAAGTTTTTAAAAATATCTATCAAGTATTTTCACCACACAGTCGTCAATTTGTTAGAAATTGGACCAGTGAACCATAGGGAGGTGGTGGGAATCAGTGGTGGTGGTGGTGGTTGGGATTTGAAAACAAAATTTTATTGCACATGTAAAACCTTGCCTCTCTCTCTCTCTCTCTCTCTCTCTCTCTCTCTCTCTCTCTCTCTCTCTCTCTCTCTCTCTCTCTCTCTCTCTCTCTCTCTCTCTCTCTCTCTCTCTCGTTGATGCACCAACACATTGGGAGGAACCCTTCTTTTTAGTATTGAGATTCAACATATTAAATTCACCACATAGGATCTATTTGGAATTGAAGACTGTGTCAACAATCCACTGCCAAAAAGTTACCTTTTCGACATCATCATTGAAGGCATAAATGTTGGCAATAAAAATGAAATACGATAATCGATGCATGGGGTATCTTACCCAACTTACAATTTATTGGATGATAAATAAGTGTAAATGTCCCCTGACAAAATCAATTTGGCAGCGAATTTGAGAGAAAATCCAAAAATTGAATTTTTACAAACATAATATCTTAATTTTATCATAACACTGAAAATAGTCCCTTATAATGAATTTTTGGGAAGCGTTAGTAAGACCTCACACATTCCATGAGAACAATAACATTGAGAAAAATCTAAGTTCATATCAAACTCCTCGTCATTACCTACTAAAGCTAAAATGCTATTAGAATGTATGTTTGATGGTTGTCATGCATAAAGTCAATTAATTAAAAAAAATTGTTATTTTTATTGTACATATTCACTATCTTTGGGTAGCGAAGAGAGACTATGGGAGTGGCAAAAAATTATATTGCAAATAAAAACCACCATGCTATCATTAAGGTCAAATATTTTGCCTCAAGGAGTGTATATGATGATTGATAAAATTTTGGTTGTATTTGTGGACCAAATAAAATTTCCACAACTTATTGAGTGCAAATAATAGGCATTGTTCCCTGAAAGGCTATAAGAACCAATTGCTTGTTAGATGTAGTTGAACCCCTTGTGGGTTTGTGCACGGATGTTGGGGCTTTTCCTTTCATGTGTGTTTCTTGATTACTTTTATTATTGGTCATAATGGTCCATCTATTTGTAAATGTTAGTATAGGTTTAATAACTTTATGTGAGGTGTTAGATAGAGCAGTTGGCCATGAATTAGTATTAAAGGGCACTCACATATTTTGTAATATGTGACTTAGCATTATAAATAGGTATAAAAATATTGTATAATATATTGCATGATATGTTTTTCACCAAAATAGATATCAACAGATTCTTTGAGATTTTTAAAAAGAATAGCTTCTACATACATAATTATAACCTGACTGCATAAATGTTGATTGCTCATAATTAATAAAATACCTAAAAACTTGACTAATTAATAATAATAAAAACTTTAAAATAAAAATAAAAAATCGAAAAACTCAATTTAAATTGAAATTTTAAATTTGACATGCTCAAAGACCAAAAAGTCTCGAAACAGATCTTTAAAAAATCCTAATACGTTACAAATTATATATATGCAAACATTGTAAACTACATTCAATTTTTATTTAAATGCATATGATTCTGGGAACATTTCACATGATTTCATTTAAATGGACGATTCATCAACAAATTTTATTAATAGATTTCGTTTTTTAACACAACCAGTATTTCATATAAATTTAGTAAGCATAACTACATTCTTTCATATACATGTATTTAATAGATCTATACATTTTAATATACATGTACTTAATAGATCTATACAGTTTAATATAAAACTAATAATTTAAGAAATAAAATGAAAAATTACTCGGAATTCACATAACAATTCTGGCGGAATGGGAGATCTTCGTGACCAAATCTTCGGCCTGCAACTATCTCTATTGCTATGAGATAATAAATAATTTTGAATTTTTATTTTTATTTAAAATATAAAAGCAAAGGCTATTACAAATATGTTATGGTCTTAATATTGTTATGGTCATAACTCCAATGTTACAGTCGTAAATGTCTAATGGAAACTCTTTAACAGGGTAAACATATTTCAAATATTTTTCAAAATCTAATTTGATCATTTAATTACGTAAATGTTATTTTGGATTCTTGAAAAACTTGTTTTTTTATGATTTAATGATTTAGAAAAAAAATCAATTTATAAGAATTTTAGCTCTTGATTCATACTTTTTATAATTTTTCACATTATTTTTTATTTTTCAATATAATTAATGTTTTTTTTCATTTTTAATTTTTTTTTACATAAAATAAAAAATATAAATATAAATTATTCAATCTCAAAAAATTATCTAATTTTAAAAAAATTAACCTTCACCTAATTATATAATTCCTTTTTAACTACAATACTTTTTAAATATTGAGTATTATTTAGATAATTAAAGTAATTAAATTTATAGATTTTTGTTTTATAAAATTAATAAAAAATTATTTATGTTACAATAAAACATTTTCACTATCATACATAAGTGTTAAGTTTGTCAGGCAATATATTTCATAACGCTAATCAAATAGTGCTTTGCACCAAAAAAAAAATAGAAAAATAAAGATATTTTATTATTTTTTTAAATATAATAAAACGTTAAGACTTACATTTTTTATATTTACACTTTGTAAAATTTTAAACCAACATATCAGATATCATCACTCCAATTTATGTAAACTCTCAATTTCATTAAAAAAAAAAGTGTCACTTCTTTATATAAAAATGTGCCACATTTCTATATTTTCATTTTTATATATCTATAGATTTCTAAACTAACATATCATATATCATTGTTTGAATTTATTTAAACTTTTATTCTGAAAAAAATAAATGACGTTTATATAAAAATGTGTTAAATTACTATATTTTCATCCTTATATACCTATGATTTTAATATGTTTTTTTTAAGGAAGTAAATAAAATAAAAAACAAAGATAAAATTTCCAAATCAATAATAAATCTTGTTAAATTTATGATAATCTAATATAATATATTTGTGATAATTTAATATAATATTTAGAAAATAATTTAAAATATATTTATTATTTTGCAAAATACTTTTGACACGAAATTCTGCCTTTTTTTTTTGATATCATTGTAAACTAAAATTCTGTTAAAAACACCTACATCAATTAACATAAAAATCGAAAAAAAAACATTAAATACACTAACTCATTATCTAGATGTCCGTTTCTTATTAAGTGCAGCACAATAAATATAAAACCTTGCCCAAAAAAAATCCAACCAAAACTAATGGTGGTTTGAAAAAATAAAAAAGCTGCAAAACCCTAGTAGAACGCATCCATACTTATTATTAGTTCTGCCATAGCATAATCTATAGCTTTCATATTTCTTTATTCTTCAACTAATGATTAAAAAATTAAAATTGAGATGATTTTCAATATGTAAAAGTTGAAAAAAAAAAAAAAAAAAAGGTTGCATATTTTTTACTTAAATTTCTTGTAATGTTGACTGGTGTAAACCTTTAGAAGTTTTATTCAGAGGATGCCATGCCAGTACGTGCCGGTTAATTAATATTAATAGTGCATTTATCACTGAATGCCCTTTAACATGTATGTGTCAGGTAGCCTAACACTTACAACTGCTAGATTGTTTTTTAACTAATAAAATTTAGTCATTGTTAAAACTAGCAATGGTATTTTATGTTACATGAGCATGTTCATAGTGAGAGGAAGAAAATGGTCTCGAGAGGAAGAAAATGGTTAAGACCAAAACTTAATAAAATTTAATCATTGTTAAAATTAGCAATGGTTCTTTAAGTTACATGAGCATGTTTATAGTGAGAAGAAGGAAATGGTTTCGAGAAGAAGAAAATGGTTAAGATCAAAATTCAGTTAAAAAATTTTAATGTTAATTTATGTAATGAATATAAAATGTTAAAGCAAAGTCAAATTTATACACATTATGAATTAAGAAGTTAGAAAATGTGTAGGTAATAAATCATAAGTTATATTAGAAAATGTGTAGGTAATAAATTATAGGTTATATTTACATATTAAAATAGATTGTGTGAAAATTATAAATTAAGAAATTAGAAGATATATAGATAATAAATTATAGGTTACATTTATGTATTAAGATAGATTATGTCAACATCAATAAAAATGTATATTAATGTTATTATTTTTTTAAATTATTTTTTTAAAGTTGAATGATGATATTCTTCCTAGTTTTAAAATATATATATTTAGTGATCTTATTTAATATTACTATTTTTTATTTTTATTAATTATATCATATTAATGAAATTTATATACTAATCAACTAAAAATTATTATGGTATTGAAACATCTGGTATTTATTTTATGAAATATCATGTCATTATTAATGAATCATATGTACCAATTAACTAATAATTATCGTCATATTATTGAAACATTTATAGGATATATTGTCACTACATGCTAAGCACATACTTTTAATATGAATGGTTCTTTCTAATAATAAAATTATAAGAATAAAAGCATATAATTAGCCAATAATTTCTTCATTAAATTCGTTGCAAAAAAATACTTGTAAGCAATTTATGCATGTGACAATTAAGAAGTGTTTTTTCAATTAATAGGTCCTTATCTTGGTTTCTGAGTTTGTAATGTATGGTAAGTAATGCATTCCACAATATCTAAACATGTTCAATTATTAAAAATTAACTAGTCTAAAAAATAATGATAGAAATAATACACTAAACTTTAAAGTATATAGTCTCTTGTATTTCACTAAAAACCAAAAAGATATGATATAGAATATTAAGAAAAATAAATAGTAATTGTTCAATTTAACTTGCATATTTAGAATAAACTATAAAAATGAATTATGAAATATAGTGATCAAGAATCAAAAATATGTGTTTGTAAGATCATCTACATGTTTAAAATATATATTTCAATAAATAGGTTCTTCTTAACTTCAAAACCTTTTGATCATTTGTTATTGAAATTTAGAGTTTTGTAAGATCGTCTACATATTTAAAATATATATTTCAATAAATAGGTTCTTCTTAACTTCCAAACTTTTTGATCATTTATTATTGAAAATTTAAAATTTTCTAAATAAATATAAAATAAATTTTCACATGAAAAACATTATATAGTAATTCAATACAAAATAAAATATTAAAATTCAATTATTGTATAAAACTAGACCAAATCAATAGATATATTTCATTAAGTGAATTCTTCTTAACTTCAAAACCTCTTCTGATGAAATATTCTACAAATATAAAGTTTTTGAAGCAAATATAAGGGGGAAAAAATATATCAAGAACAACATGCTTTATTTTGACAACCAAAAAATACACTTTTAATTATTGCATCAAAACAAACCAAATCACTAATGCACTAATATCAATCATTAAAATATGAATAAATATTCACTCCACAAAATAAAAGCCATCATTTTCATCGTAAAAAAAACATTTAATCAATTCAAGCTTGCGACTCTCAAATTACTTAATGAATTCAAAGACTGCCACATGAAACCCTAATCCTGTGCCTTATCATCTCAGTAGTCATTAAATTAAAATAACACACGTGTGAAAGTTTTGACATGCATGAACATGCAATTGGAACACGTGATTGAATGTTTAGTATTGCTTTATTTAGAGAATCTGATTGTATCTCTCATCATTTCTTAGTTGTTCTTTCCGATCTTCGTGTATATCACTGCGACTATGGCTTCTTTGAAAAGGTCAGACATATCGTTCAGAAGGCAGGGATCCTCTGGTATTGTATGGGGCGAGGGTTCGATTCCTCGGGAGAAGATATATATAGGCTCAGCCAGGTCTTCTCCGTCATCTTTCAATTCAAAATATCTACCGCCTAAGGAGCAGGCATCTGCTGCTTCTACCGCTCAGCCTGAGGGCGAGCCCATATTGTTTTACAATAGAAGCACCGGATCCATTGAAACTCCCATGGCTTCTTTCCATGCTCAAAGATCTGGAAAAAGAGAGAGAGATCTGCCTCGTCCTTCTCATAAATCTATATTTCGCTTTGGCAGATGGGTAAAGCGGGTTTTATCATAATCCAGTTGAAGGAGATAAGGTGCTATTAATGGATTTCTATTGCCATTTCTGCAAATATTTCTTCATTTTCTGAGATTATTTTGAAGCTATTTTTTTAGCTGATGAAGTTGAGAAATGATGGCCCACTCGTTTTTTATACCTGTAGCTGATCACCTGTTAAAATTTAATATGGAGCTGTTCCGTTCAGTATGACGTGTCAAAATATTAAAGCCAGCATGGTCATGTAATCAATGTCGTTGATGTCTCTCTGGGCTGAGGATTTTCTTTTTGTTTTTCTAATTATATAATATAGTTGATTAGAGGGAAATTGAGATCGTTTGATTTATCGTCCAGAGTGGATTGCTGTAATATATTCTGTAAAAATTTCGTCGTACAAAGTGATTACCCTATGATTGTGAATTCTAAAATTTTGTAAATAGAAAAAAAATAAAGGATCAGAGATTTGATGTCCTGCTTTTTATAAAATTAGTTGCAACATTTTTGAAAAATTTGTGCATTGGTCTTTCGGGTTCACATTCCTTATCAATATCTATAATCTGTTTTTTAATTGAATTCCCACAATTCATGTTTCTCTCTGCATGCAATTTTTTTCTTTCTTCTTGCTGTGATGGATGGTATAAATCTTGATTTAAAAGAAAGAATTAGTATACCTTTTTTTTGTTTTTGTTTTTTTTTGTTTTTTCTTAAATGAATGATGAATGTTGATTAAAAATGTCAAGCCAAAAAAAAGTAACTTAATATTTCCAAAAACTTTGTATTTAATAATATAAAAATTTTAAATTTTTTTTAAAACGTTATGATAGTTATTATAGACATTAAAAAAATATCTTCTATGTATTTATTAATCTTCAAATTGTATTATTTGAAGGTAATAATGTTTAAATTAAGTCTTTTTGACATGTTTGTGGGCATTTTTGTTGTCCCAATGTTTTTTATCTCCCTTTATTTATTCTTTCTCTTTCCTTTCTTTTTCTTTTTGTTTTTGACGGTTTGGAAGAGATGTCAGGGCCTTTAGAAGTTTTACAATTTTTTTATTCATCGGTCTTTTTGAGATTTGTGGTCCCTAAACCCTAAACCCATTTTTCTTTCTTTTAACTATTTGATTAGGGTTGTAATTTGAATTCAATAAATCTATAAACATACATACATTTAAAAGAAATTTAAAATAACATTTAGTTACAATAACATATTTAGTTTCAAAAACCATTCTAGAGAAATCAAACATTTAGAGAGTAGTCATTGTAATATTAAAGTTCTTGGTAGTGACACCATAATTATATTTACTTGAAGTATTATTGTTGATATTATATATTATTTTGAGGGGCTTGAAAAGTAGTTTGGACTTTAAAATATTGTAGCACTTAAACACATGCCGCAAAAAATATTCTTTCCTTTATCATTTGTAGGTTTAATTGTCCTCTTAGTGTTTGAAGAAGAAATACAAGTTCTTAGTGATTGATTCGAAATTTAGTTTACAAGTAAACAAGTTTGTAATTTGAATTCAATAAATTTATAAACATACATGCATTTAAATGAAATTCAAAATAACATTTAGTCACAATAACATATTTAGCTTTTATAAGCATTCTAGAGAAATCAAACATTTAGAGAGCATTCATTGTAATATTAAAGTTCTTGGTAGTGACACCATCATTTTATTTACTTAGAGTATTGTTGTTGATATTATCTATTGTTTTGAGGGACTAAAAAAGTACTTGGGAATTAAAAACATTTTAGCCCTTGAACACAAGTCCCAAAAAAATATCCTTTTCCTTATCATTTGTAGGTTTAATTGTCCTTTTAATGTTTGAAGAAGAATTGTAAATTTTTAGTGATCAATTAAGAGTTTTAGAAAAATAAAAGAGATATTTTAGATCCTCTAGTTTAATAAACAAAGGTTTCAAAATAGGTTTTTCCTTCTCATCATTTACTATAAATATATTTTATATGGCCTTGGGGCCCATACACATGAAGTGTACGATTCTTGGAAGTTCATTGTTTGTCTTAAATTTGTTGAGTTGGCTTTATTTTCATGTTTTGTTTTGCATTATCATATTTTGGTTATTGTCTTATGATCCCCTAAAAATTAAGATATTTTTATAAAACCTCTCTTATTTATTTATTGATCGACATTTGGATTAATTAATTAGTATGATTTACTACTTAACATCTGATTAGACTTAATTAAATGTATATGGATATACATATTACATTTTTATTTGAAACCTATTTATTCCTACTATATTTAATTCTCTTATAACTCTTTTAACTTATACCTCTTCATTGTTAGATCTTGTTTATTTTATGGTGGATCTAAATTTCTTAGGTTAAATGTGAGAATTATAAGGATTTTTTCATTACATCATATAACCTTTATTGATATTAAGTACACAACATGTAAATTATGCATGTGGGGAATGGAATCTAAGACCACTACATCATAAATCAAAGCTCTAACCAGCACACCTTATAATACTACTTAATCGAATATATGAATGAGATTGCTTCTTTTAACGCCTCGAGCTCCCCTTACATTTGTAGGCACATTTTCAAATGATGTTTGTATTTTTCCCTATTTTGGATTAATGCCAACCCCAAAAGATAGGAACTAATGTAATTAATTCATATTATTAAGATATATAGTAAAGTACAAATCTGAATGTAAAATATTAAAACTAATTTTTCACTATAGTTTACTTAATATATAAATTAAAACAAAATCATAAGATACTTAGTGGTCCATTGTACTGTATAATATTGAGACTATAGGTGGGAAGTAAGAAAGGTATAAAATTGGGTTGTTGGTTGCTCAAATTAGGATTTGGATCTTTCTATGCCTCTAAAAAGTAACATCAGCCTTAGTCAATATTATCAATCACTATGTTTCAATTCTAGAAGATTTATCTCTATAGATTTTTCCTCTTTATTTTTATATAGGTAGGCATATCTATTTTTCCTTTAGTTCTATGTGCAATTGTGAGGTCTGATAATGTGCACAACTCTCTGAAATCTACCTCCTTTAATTGAAACACTAGGCCCACTTAAAATGATAAACTTAGGCATGAAAAAGGGGATAAATATGGGTTGATCTGACCCCAACCACTCCCCATTGAATGGTTGAGTGTTGCATACTTATCCAATACTTCGATGATGGAATTCAAATTGCATCTAGTTCTCTTGTTAGGTGAATGTCTGAAATAGTGTTCATTCAATTGATGCACCCTATAATCTAGTCCATTATACTTGGTAATTGTAAATGCTTCAAACTTAAATAAGACCTCATCCTAATGATTAATTGGTAAATTGGGAAGGATAGGGTAGTTCCTTTGAATGTGCATAAGTGTATGTGTTTATTTGATGATTTACATATCCCTATTAAGTATCTACCTATTTTTTATTTATATAGGGTTTTTTGGGTACTTTTTCATGGCACCAACATGTAAAATGTATGGCTCAACCCATAGAAATGATATGAATTTGAAATTTGACCATTTCTTACTGAAAGATGAAACTATTAGACTTAAATGGTACCATTAGGTGAGACATTATGATTTTGACATCAGTATCCAAGAGATAAGAAACTTATTTGATGGTTTGGAGATGTTTGAGTAGGATAAATAACTAGTTCAACATATATTATGGGATATCATGTTGGTGACTGAGAGAAATTTGGGAAGGTTAAACCTATAGAATACATATGAATGTGAAATAATGGTGAATAAGTGTCATTTATGTATGTGCAAGTCATGTAGGGTTATTTTAATTCAAAATTAATATTTCTAAGTATCAATTACTAGATTTTATTATCAATGAATGCCACCCTTTTATTCTAGTATTTAAATGCAATATGAATACTAAAGTAAAAGGATTAAAAACCATACCTAATTCTATACAACACTTTGTCTTTAGGAGTTTCTCCAAACACACACCCTATTCCAAGCAAACTTGCAATGAAACTGTAATGGTCAATGTCTATGGAATGAAATCTAAAAATACATAAATTAAATCTTGAAATTGAATATAAAGGAAAGAGTACCCCTGTAGGTTTGTAAACCATGTTTACCTATAAATTTTTGGAGATGATGCTTTCTTGTTGAAGCATTAGAGAAAGGTTCATCTTGTTGAACCCTTCAAAAAATTGGGCATGATAAATCCCTAATTTTATGTAACTAAGGTGAGGTCATGGATTGAAAAGGTAATGCCCCAAACCCTCAATTAATAAAAAGGAATAGTTCCAAGGCCATTGACCTTAACACAAACTTTGAATACACTAATTCATGTAATTAATCTTGTAACCCCAAGATGGAAGGTGGGAGCCACATATTAGGCTAACAGAATAATGTGTAGGATGGTGAGGGTGATTAATATCAATTGTATTACTTATTTAAACATGAATCAACTACTATAGATGGTATCATATATTCAAGGGTGTTCACTACCATGTACCATGGAACGTGCTAGGAAAATATAAATTTCAAAAGTGTGTATGTGTATGAAAAAACTTTATGCCCAAAAATTAGTGCTAACATTGTAAACTCGATAATGTGGATGCCTAAACTAACTGATGCTCCATAATCTGAATAGATCAATGCCAATATGATATATAATATCATGCATCTATATGCATTTTTTCATATTTGTAAAAAGTTAAAACCTTGTAAATCATGTCATCTAAAATGAGTGCATATGCCCGAAAATGTATCTAAATATGTGTATATATGAAAAACATGTAACTCATGACTTTTAAAGTGAGTGCATATGTAGGGCACACATGCCCCCAAATTTTTTATAAAATTTATCAATGTGTGTCCCAATCTGATATCTGAGATTTTCTAAAATATATCAATACGTGTCCCAATCTAATATTTGAGTCATTATAAAATCTTTGAAATTTGTTTCATGTGTTCCAAAATTTATAGTCTTTGATCATGGAGGCTTAATTCTCTATGAAAATCCCATTAATTTCCCCTCTTTTTGAGGTGAGAGACACCCTAAGATTCATTCATCTCAAAATAAATATTTAGCTATATATCATTTTATGTAAAAAGATGTAATATAATCATGTCAACATGTGGGAAAAATGTCATCATGAATATGTCATAAAAACATGTATAAAACATATGTAATTCAAGGCATATAAGTGTCATGTCAAGACGTATATAATAATTAGGCACACAATAGGAATCATCACTAATAATTTTTTTCAATAAGACTACATAGGAAAGGTGAATGATATGGATCATGGCACCAAACATAAATGGGAGGTGTGTGATATAGATCATGTCACCCACAAAATTAGTAATCTCAATAATATCAACAAGCATTTTCATGGCCATGATGCACATAATTTCACATGTAAGGCTAAGGCACCACATACAATAGGAATAAAAGAGGCACACACAAAGATAAAGAGCCACAAAAAAGGGGAAATAAATGTCATACACACAATTTTAATAATCGATAAACAAGGGGTGATAAATTTTGCATACCCAAGCCCAAGGAGCTATAAACAATAGATAAGCAATTAGCAACCTATTATAAAATGAAGTATAAAATATATAATATAGTTTATTGTAGACACCTAAATCTAGTCATAGGTACTTGACAATGTTAATTCCTAACACATCCTAAACAACTTGAATTTCATCCAAATACATGACTCTTATTTTTCATTCCTCTAATCCATTTACCTATATGAGAGCTTGAACCTTTGTTCATCATCACTACTACACATAAATTTTCAATTTAATGCTCAAACCTATATTATATCATTATTAGACTACCTCCAACTCAGTGTAGTTATCCCTAATTCTCTGGGATAAATACATCCTAGGCAGATAGGTCTAGTGTTGTGGACTTGTCCACTTAGAGCGACCTTGTCCATACACCAAATAACATCTAGTTTCCAAATTCAAAATATTTTTTTGGGTCTTCGCACATGTTTTTCAAAATTAGGTGTAAAGGAAAATTCCAAAAAGTTTAACTATAAATAATAAACAAAGGTCATTCATTATTTTTATATTGATACTATCTATTGAGAACTTATACACTAAATTATGCATTTATAAAATCTAACCTATTCCTACCAAATTCAAGATCACTCACTTAGAGCATTCGTAATCTAAGTTTAAAATATCTCAAAGTAAATCAAGAGTTATCATTGTCAAGTATCAAATACAAATTTCTAACTCAATACATATAGTCAAGGAGCACAATTGCACAACACACTAGTTGGAAGAATTACATGTGGCTTGATTCCCTCCTTGGAGTAGCCAGATACATAGGTAATGGTAAATAATAAATGGGATGATTGGGGTCGATTTAACCCATAATTCTCCCCCTTATTTTTTACAAATTTATAGGTCTCATAAAGACCCCTAGGGTTTCAAAGAAAATAAAATTAAACAAATGACTTTCACATGGCACAAACATAATCGAATCATCTCATCCCACTTAGAAGACATAGTTTCATAAGGTAGAGTAATTACTATTCTATCACAATCAACACAAATAAGTCTATAGTTTATGGATACAACTGACCTATGTTACTATTCAAGGAGGTTGATCATGTCCAAAAGAATATTTTAACCTTAATTTTGATCCTAAATAGTCATGACCCTATTTTAAATTGATTTTCATTATTAAACATTGATTATAGTCAACCAGAGATCTTAAAAGCTAAGTATCTTGTTTTTTGTTTTACTGACTATTTTTAGCACATGTTGCTTGTCAATTTTCATTTTAGTCAATTATGTATAACATTTAGATTTATGCTTACATGCCATATATTTCAATATGAATAGATCTCTCAAGTTTTACACATATTAAATAGTATTTACATTGTTAAATAAAAAATAGGGTAAAACATACTAGTGAACCCATAAATTCTTTAGCATTACTTTTTTATATTTTTGTTCTAGGGTTTTAGATGAATTCATGATTCTCACATACTAAAGAGAAACCTAGTCATCCTTTACTAGATTCTATTCTCTTTGACCTAGGAGTTTCAGATTGAATTCATAATTTTCCTTGCACAAAAACATTTTATTTTGTTGGATTTTAATTTCCTTTTATTTTTTTCTTTCACTTGTTTTCTATAATTGTGTTTCAATAGTTTTAAAACTCATAATACCTATCATTCTGGAAAAAATAGACTTCACTTTTACTTAAGTCATGGTGTGAGGGGTATTGATCTAATACTCAAGCCATTAGACAACACTATATACATATTTTAGTTTCTACGTACCTCAACATACTCTAAAAATGGGATAGTGTAGCTACAAGATGGTGGAATACTCCATATTTTGTCTTGCTTTGGGCATTTTTTATTATTTACAACTAGGATCAATTTATATGAGAACCTATAAATAAAGCACACCCTATCTAGTTAAACCTCTAAACCCCTTTGAAAATTCAAAGTTTCAATTCCAAATAATAGTTATAATGAATGAAATTTTCTTATATGTCTTGTTCTAGCTAACGAATTCGATCATCACATTCTATGTTACTTTCCAAAGTGCTATTTTGATTCACTACATATTTGCATTAATCAAATTCAAATATCATAAAAATGCTGAAATGAATAATGTAAAATCTTGAGCATTCCTCAATTCATATTATTACAATATCCAATCTGAGTTATTACCTATCACCAACAAGGGCCAAAGGGCATGCATGACTCATCTTTTCCTCTTGGGTATGTGTACAGAGTTGGGGGACAATTCTGTGGGCATTTATTACAATGTGTACATGTTATGAACATAATTTATATGTGTTGTGTCCATAATGCATACGTGTTATTTTAATTTTAGGCTTAGTGATATCGAGCCATAATGCATACGTGTTATAATGCATACATGTTTCTAGTGTTAGGAATGCATACATGTTCCTAGCACTAGAAACATGTACATGATATAAATGCTGAAAAAGTTTTTAAAAACTCACTTGATCCCATAGACAACTTATTTGAATTTTCCATTTAAGTTGTCCTGTGCCATCACATGATTGAATTTTTCTGTACTAGTTGTGCTACTAAGTGATCTTCATTGGAAAACTAAAAACCTTGACACGTCAATGATGCCAACATAAAAAGGAGG
This sequence comes from Torreya grandis, assembly GCA_037957365.1. Taxonomy (NCBI): domain Eukaryota; kingdom Viridiplantae; phylum Streptophyta; class Pinopsida; order Cupressales; family Taxaceae; genus Torreya; species Torreya grandis. The sequence continues at coordinate 998,368 of JARHVA010001046.1, read as the reverse complement.
TAAGTGATAAAAAACTAAACCTAATAACCCTAAATTTTTGTAATTTTTTTGTTATTTACATTGTTATATTGATAAATTATGTTTTTTAAACCCCCTGCTCTGGTGTAAGAGGCCACCCTATTATCCCTCTACCTAATCCTCCTATCCCTCCTACAACTCCATAAGATCCCCCAATCAGTCAAGAGGATCTAGCTTCACATATAGTGGGAAAAGAATGAAATTAATCAAATAATAGGAGAATGAGGGACCTCACTTCCACCAACACCCATTGCACCTATCTAACTAGTACCCAAGAGTCAATATTAGGTCAAGTTGACTCATTAATAAGTTAAATTGACAGATAGGCATCGTATAGGGATACATGTTAGGATTAATATGCTAATAAATTATTAGCATAGGAGGTGAAGAACAAATATATAACAAAAGATAAAATTTATGCCTTATTCATCAACCTAACCACCAATGCACAAGTTCCACTTACTATTAAATGTTTTCCTATCCATTGATGCCAACATAACTTGGTTAGAGCCAATTTATAGGATTTATGGTGGATGGTGTTTAATTATCCACCATGTAACAACCACAAGGTCCTATTTCATTTTTTTAGGAACCTCTATTGTAAGTTTCTCTTCAATGAGATTTCAAACTATTTTGACTATGGTGAGTTTCAAGGTTGAGGGAAAGGCTCTACATACGATCAATCAGGTGCATGTCATGTACCTAATCATCATACAAGGATCCCTACCCAAAAACCAATTCATCTTGATATTCCCTCTATGGTGAATTATGTCATGGAGATCAACACTCTACATGCAATTAGTGCACTTATTGATACACTCATTCAACATATGAGTATGCTTTCAGAGACTAATGTTGGAGATACTCCACATAGTGTTCATACCCAACCCCACGCCTACATATCTTGTGGTGTTATATGCACTGGACCTTTGAATGATGGCATTGGTGCTTTAAAGGGCTTGGATGATATACTCTTAATTGATGATTTTTTTGCATGCACATTTTGTGTACACACGTCAGTCATGACATGCATGAAGGTATTTTTATATAAATTTCATGTTCAATTTAAGTTATATTTGAAAATTTAGAAGTTAAAAAATAATTTACATACTAATTTAATAATTTTTATGTTACAAGAGGTGCGTATATTGTCACAGTCCATAGGGGCATTATTTGATCTTACTCAACCTATGTTTACATTTACAGAGCTAGCTAGTGGGTTATCCAGTATTGCATCTGTCTGTGTTAGTACAACACCATTTATGTATATAGAGGTAAAATTTTGAGTTAATATTATACTCTATGTATATTTAGTCTTATAATTAAGTTAAATTTATCTATCAAGAATCTCAAAATTCAAGTACACTACTATTAAATACACTCTTGGTTTAATAAAGGAGAAAAAAATTCCATTTATCTTCAATAGTTTCTTAAAAACTAAGCAATGTTATTAGTTCATTTGATGACTGGAGTAGACACTCCTCCATCATTGTGAGATGAGACAAACATGTTATAACTAAAATCACTGAGAGGGGGTGTGAATTAGTGAAACAATATATTTCAAAACTTCAGTCTAAATCCTTCAAACCCTTAGTCATATGCCATAAGCAATCAAGAAGCAAATAACCCACTCATAACAATGAACATGAAAGATAAGAAAGATAAAACAAGATCTATGTGGGAAACCCTCTTGGGTTAGAAAACCCACTCTTAAGCCTAAAAACACATGGACTACTTATCCTATAAGATGATTAAAAACATGAGACTTTAGTGAATCACCCACTTCACAAGGAACACCAAACCCTAAAGATGACAAGCACCAACTTGCCTAAGATGTTGAGCACCAACACAACATTTAAGAAATAAAAAACTTCAAAACTTTGATTTCTTCTCAATATGATGGAGAAACCATAAAAAATAACCTCCTTCAATCCTCTTCACTCATTCAAACCTTCACACACAAGCAAGGCATACAAAACCACCTTTTGGATCAATCTACACCCCTTTGCTTGTTCTCATGCATCAAAACTATAAATTCAACATTATAATTATGAAAACAAGTTCATACAAGAAATACACACTCTAATATACCTCTCAAGACATCCACAAGGCTCTCACATATTTCAAAAATCTTTTGCTCATCTACTCACTTCTTTCAAAACTATACAATTAGTCCAATTAGACTTTGTATTTATATTATTATCTTCCTTTAACCCATCTTGGTCGGATAAGGTGCTCTACATACTTTTATTATAATTTAAATAAGTCTCCATACACATTACATGGGTGAGACACTCTAATTCTTATGTCAGTCATAGTCCTTAAGACTCAAATTTTCCATTAGGCCTTAAAGAGACCTAAAATAATTAGGCCTTCACATCCACACGTTACACTTGTAACCTTTTTTACCACTTTAAAATTATACAAAAGATTTCAACACATAAAACCTATCTATAATATTCCCTTTATCACTCTTATATGGGTTTTTTCCACCTATAACACCAACTCAATCACTTGAACCTACCAATTAGGTCTCTTTGCTCTTTAGGCCTTCAAACACAGTCTTAAACTTCTGAAGCTAAAACTCAAATATTTCACATATCCATATGATTATATCACATGGGTGAACCCTTTAGGACCTATTATACACCTTCAGGTGATTTAGACACTTCAAATAAATCTCTAATAACTCAATTCAACTCTCTCAAAGTGACCACTCAGACTGGTCACACATAGTCAAAATATAATTATACCATTTTGACTCTCCATATTTGATCAATGGCATATCATGACATAAAATAATTTTATAATAGGCCTTATATACTTATATAGCATCTCCATACTCATTTTATTCTACAATTATGCACATAACACATTCAACTCACTCCTACAATATAGTCACTCAATCTACCAGTGTATTCAACAAACACAATCAACTTTAGAGCTCAATAAATTTCATTATAAAATTATTAAATCCTTATAACTAGATTATATATATTATCCATTAATTACTCTTCAATTTTTATTTTTACATCATCATCAAATTCTACATATATCAAAAGTTATGGCTCAAACACTGTAGACTAGTTTTTCCTTTGTTAATTCAAATGCCAACGGTCACTATGTAAATGCAAATATAGTAGACATGTGTCTTCATATCATGATCCCTAAAATTTATATAAAATATGATCCATAAATATCCTATGTATTATCTTAATATTTACCTTGCATCACTCACTGTTGATCTTAGATCCTCACTTTTGAGATCAAGCCACTTGGTATCCCCGTGTGCCCTCTATGTACCCTGTAGTCAGTCTCCAATGATATTTCACCACTTGGAAACCCCATGCACCTTATAATTAATCTATTGAATTAATATTCACCATTACTCTTTATCTATTCTATAGATATTGAGACACTTGCTAGACCCATGTGCCTTTTGTGGACCCTGCTTGTCAAACACAATGCACTTATGCCACTTGGCAATTCTACATACATTCTGAGCACCCTAATGACTTATTAAATTTATATGCACCTTTGGATCACTATATTAAAATAACACATTCTCTATTAAATCCTTATCTAATCATATTTAATTTTCTCTATATATCTTCATCACCCGATTAAATGCTCATTGTAGATCTTCGATATCACAAAATTGGCTAAGTATGGGAACTTAGTGAACTCTGTCTAAGAAGCTAACTTTGTACCTTAATAAATTTTGATACACTTTATGTCTATACCTAAAAATTAAACCATATGATATACTCACATAGGGGAATCCATCTATGTATCAAACTTCTCCTAAGACCTTCACACGTGTGAAATATGATGTCATCAAACTACTTACTCAACCTTATCTACCAAGATGACTACTTAAACCTAGACCTTCATATAACTACTCTGATGAATTTTTTTCATTTTCATTATCACTCCAAGAACTCATAAGACCCCATAGGGTATCTTCAACATGTCCATACCATCACTATCATCCATCAATTTCCTCACTAAGTTAAACACTTAAAAACCATGCAGGAACATTGAAGCTCATTGAAGCACACTTTGTCATTATCATTCTAGCACATATGACACCTCATCAACATCCTTGGTCACCTTGGATACATCATTAACAAAACTCCAACAATCTCCCCCTTTTTCATTGATTTCAAACACTAATACAAAGCTTATGCTTAGACTTTATCTCTCTCTTCAAGTACTTTCTCCCCCTTTGACACAATGACAAAATGCGCTCATCTTCTGATCTTGAGGACCTAAAATGAATTTAATGACCAATAATATAAAAGGACCACCTCTGAGAGATGATACACACTCCCCCTAACATTATGCATACCTCTTCTTACCTTGAGCTTCTCAAACATGCTCCATGACTACACTCTTCTTTGATCATACATAGCTTCTATGAAGATAAAACATACATGAACTTCAAAAAATGCATGAACTTATCTTGAACACATTAAGAGGGACTCCCCTTAAGTTACCTAAGCTTAGGCACCCTTTTGAGCATCTTCAAACCATTTTCAACAGTGATGAATCAACATAATTTCCTTCATACCTTCTCTCTCAAATGCTACTACATAGTCCTCTGATCTTAGAACCTGACCATTTACAAAGCTCCCCCTTTATTTATGCATGAGGATTCAATACATTATCAAAAACACATGACTTGGTTTGATCAAGTCATCATACAAATATGCTTGAAATCATAACTATAGTATACATCTTCATATCTCCACCATGACTAAGGCATCTCACATATGCTCCCCCTCACATAATGTATATCTGTTTAAGCCTCTCAAACTATTTAAGTTAGCCCCACCCTAAATCCATGCTCACCTGGATCATATTATCTTCAAAAAAGCTTCTCAATGAACTAGATCTACCAGCAACTCTTCAACACTATCCACATTTAGTCAATATCATTATAAAACCACCAATAGATCTTATATCTTTATTAGATCAACTAAAACAACTAAAGCAAACATGAATAACTCTCATATGGATCTCAAAAAAATTTACCTTTATCCTCTACAAGCTATCATGGTTTAAACCTTTTCAAATCACTCTCATTCACCTATCTCATCTTTAGAACATTGTGAACTCCATGACAGACACAACTTGTCATATGCAGAAGTCTAAGACCTTCTTCATGATATCAAAGATATGACTACACATTTCCTCATCTTCCATATCAACCTTGTCTTCAGTCTTTCAACATTTGATCCATTAATTTAAGCAAAAAAAATTGACAAGTTCTTATCTTCAGGACCAAAAACCCATAACACACCTTGAACACAATAAAAGAGGATCAACATACCCTTCTATGCAAATAGAACATTTTGAAAAATCACCATCCTTGATTAGACAATTGGATACTTCCATTCCCTACTTGTAGACCTTGCACACACAACTTCATTCTTTACCTTTAAACTAACTAGATCATCCTACAAATCACTGAACTTCTTCATGTCCTTTCATAGTAAGCCAACACATCTTTTCATGACCTTTCTTGTCCTATAACGACAATAAAACACACAAATAACATACGCCATGCTTCATCTTGTTGACAATTGTCTCCTTAAAGCCTAGATGAGACACCTCTAACCCATAATGTCCTAGAATAATGTGAAAGTAGGAGTTTTCCATAACTCCTTATATTCTCTCTCCTTGGACAACTTAAATTGATTCTTATTCTTCTTCTTCTTTTGCTTGACTGAATTAACTTGTTTATATTTTTTATCACTTTCCTTTTCTTCTAGGATAGTATTGACAATACGTGGAGAAAATAAATATTCTTGGCATACCTTTTCACTTGAAGCACTAGTCTCACATTTTAAAGCATCAACACTTGACATTTTCAACTAATATTATTTATAGCAAACTTGCTCAATAGCATCAGTATATTCACTTGTATCCTCTTCATTCCAAAAATGAGTAGATAATGAGATCTCCTAATTCTCTTCAACCTTTGTAGCTTTCTCTACCATGGCAAACAATCCACTTGGACTTGCAGACTGATCATGGCAAATACTTTCCACTTTTGGTTTCCATAACCATGTGTGACCTCTTCCTTGAAAAATAGGAGATTTATACACCTTATTTTCCTTTAAGAACTGATTCAACCTATTCTTACAATACCTATTAATGTGACCAACTCTATGACATCTATATCAAACCATTCTTCCTGAAGTAAACTCATTTTGCCTTACCTGATTTGGACAAAATCTTGCAATGTGTCCTATGTCATAACAACTGAAACACTCAACTTTGCTCATGTTATTTGATTGATGATTTCATTTATTCTCAAAATATCTTCTACATTGTCTAACCCTATGACCAAATGGATTACAAGTATAGCAGTAACCATTAAAATTTTCATACCTCATGGCATTTGGTTGTCTAATATGATTTCTCGTCATTCTGCCAACACCTTCATTCCTTAACTGATGATTGATATTAAAGGTCTGATTGTCTTTGTTCATATTGTTATTTGTCTTGTCTTGAGTTACATTCTCTTGTTCTTCTTTGTAACCAAGTCTATTTCTATCACTAACATGATTTTGACTATTTAAAATGTTGTCTAGATCACTTGAGATCTTTTCAAACATCACATATAAATTCATCTTACTAGATGTCTTTTATAACTCATCTTTCAATGACTCATTTTTAATCACATACCTTGAACACTCATCTTATTTAGCTTTTAGGCTTGTATATAGGATTTCCAATTAACAACTAAGATGCTTGACTATATCTTCATACTCCTTGGTGTCTTCATTCATTCTTACCTCAAACACACTGATTTGCTCTTCATAGTCCTTTATTTGAGAATTAAACTTTTTAGTTTTCTTCTTCTCAATCTTCATATCTTCAATGGCATTCATCAACTCAATCTCATAGATTATCTTGTCTTCTTCATCATCTGTATCGCCTAAACCACCTCCAAACCATGTAGATTCTTCTTGATATGAGAAACTACGTTCTTTATCCATGAAGAAAGCTTCATCTTCAGTAGGACCATCATATTCATGATCATTCTTAGAATCACTTCCATCATTCTCATCAGATGAGCTAAAACATCCCTTGGTGTAGAGACTCCTCTTATCCTTGTAAAACCTTTTTTGGCTATTATACTTTTTAAAACCATTATTGCTCATATCAAACTTGAATTTCTTCTTATCATTATCCTAATCTTCTTCATGTTATCCATTATCATTTCCCTTATGCTTGTGAGGACACTTGTTGGAAAATTGACCTTTCTCTCCATAATTGAAACATTTAAAAGTAAGTTTACCCTTAAACTCATCTAAACCTATTTTCAGTTTTATTGCTAACAGAGCTATTAGTTCATCATCATCAATATCAAAAATCTCATCATCCTTGACCTTATTACCTTGGAAATTCTTCTTTAACTTATTTTTTGCATTGAAATTTGCTTCTTTCTTTGGTGTTTTATCCTCATTAACTCTCATCTCATATGCAAAAAGAATTCCATGCAATGCATCCATATTCATTTTAGTAAGATCATGAATTTTTTCTATAGCAAAAACTTTTGAATCAAATTTAAAAGTGAGAGACATTAATACCTTTTCCACTATAGTTCCCTTCTTCAATAACCTCTCATATACCTTTGATCATCTTCACTACCTCATCAAATCTTAGAAGATAGGAAGCCACAGTATCCTCTTCCTTCATTTTGAGAATTTCAAATTACCTTCGATAGGTTTGTAGTTTGGCCAACTTGACTTTTGAATATCTTTTAGATATGAGCTAAAATTTTTCCCAAATATCCTTGGTAGACTTTCAATGGATTACCTTGGTGAACTCATCCTCTAAAATACCACAAATGATAGCATTCATAACTTTAGAATTGTTCTCACTTAGCTTCTTGTTAGTAGTATTAGTTAGAGGAGCAGGTGGTATGGAATAACCATGCAAAATAGATTTCCAAGTGTGAAACCCTAAGGACATGATGTAGGTCTTCATTATTTCACTCCAAAAAGTATAATTGGATCCATTAAACAATGGATCTTGCTTAATAGAGAAACCTTGAGAACTTATCATTGTACCTAAGATTACCTTTAAGTGGTTAAACTTGTATAGAAGGTCATGTTTTAATAACAATTATTAGAGGTACAATTACTGAGAGGGGGGTTGAATCAGTGAAAAAAGATATTTCAAAACTTCAATATAAATCCTTCAAGCCCTTATTCAAACACCATAAGCAATCAAGAATCAAATAACCCACTCATAATAATGAACATGAAAGATAAGCAAGATAACACAAGATCTATGTGGAAAAACCTCTTGGGGGAGAAAACCCACTCTCAAGCCTGAAAACACATGGACTACTTATCCTATAATATTATTATAAATATGAGACTTTAGTGAAGCACCCACTTCACAAGGAGCACCAACCCCTAAAGATGTCAAGCACCAACTTACCTAAGATGTTGAGCACCAACACAACATCTAAGAAATAAACAACTTCCATAACTTTGATTATTTCTCAATCTAATGGATAAACCATATAAAACAACCTCTTTCAATCATCTTCACTCACTCAAACCTTCACACACAAGAAAGACATCCAAAACCACCTTTTGGATTAATCTACACACCTTCATTTGTTCTCATGCAACAAACCTATAAACTCAATATTAGAATTATGATCACAAGGTCATACATGAAATATACACCTTGATATACCTCTCAAAACATCCACAAGTATTTTAAATCTTTCACAAATATTTTGCTCTTCTACTCACTTCTTTCAAAACTATACAATTAGTTCAATTAGACCTTGTATTTATACCATTCTCTTCCTTTAACCAATCTTGGTCAACCAACATGCTTTACATACTTATCATATAATTTAAATAGGTCTCCATACACATTACATTTTTGAGACACTCTACTCCATATGTCATCCATAGTCCTTAAGACTCAAATCTTCCATTAGGCCTTAAAGAGACGTAAAACAATTAGGCCTTCACATCCACACATTACACTTGAAACCTCTTAGACCACCTTCAACATATACCAACACTTTGAACACATCAAAACTATCTCCAATATCCCATTAATCACTCTTATATGGTTCCATGCCACCTGGAACACTAACTCAATCACTTGAACCTACCAATCAGGTCTCTTTGCTCTTTAGGCCTTCAAACATAAAAAAACACAGTCTCAAACTTCTGAAGCTAAAACTCAAATATTTCACATGTCCATATGACTAGATCACATGGATTAACCCTTTATGACCTCTGATACACCTTCACATGATTTATACACTTCAACACAATCTCTAAGCACTCAATTCAACTCTCTTAGAGTGACCACTCAGACTGGTCACACACATTAAAAATACAATTATACTATTTTGACTCTCCATATGTAATCAAGGACATGACATCCAATAATTTTATCATAAGAATTATATACTTATATAACATCTTTATACTCATTTTCTTCTACATTTTTTTTCAAAACACTTTTAACTCACTCCTACAACATGGTCACTCAATCTGCTAGTGTATTCAATAAACACAATCAGCTTTGGAGATCAATAAATTTTAATTTATGAACTTTCAATCCTTGTAAATAGATTTTTTGGATTCATCTTGAATTTATCTTTAATTTTTATTCTTAAATCATCATCAAATTCTACATATATCAAAATTTATGGCTCAAACACTATAGACTAAATTTTCTTTTGTTAATTCAAATGCTAATGGTCATTATGTAAATACAAATATTACAAACATGTGTATTCATCTCATGATCCATAAAAGATAAATAAAATGTGATCCATTTATCTCTTTATAATTATCCTAATATTTACCTTACATTTATCACCATTGATCTTAGATCCTCACTTCCAAGATAAAGCCACTTGGCAGCCCCGTGTGTCCTCTATGTACCCTACAGTTAGTCTCCAATGATATTTCACCACTAGGTAGCCACAAATACCTTCTAATAAATATATTTACTTATTAACTTAATACAATCCATTTATCTTGATATGTTTTACAAGGATTGAGACACTTGGCAACCATGTGTGTCTTCTGTGGACCCTGTTTGTTAGACTCAATGCACTTACACCATTTGGAAATTCTACATACATTTTGAGCACCCTGTTGACTTGTTGACTTGATACGCATCATTGGATAACTATATAAGAGTATCATGTGCTTTTTTATATCCTTATCTAATAAAATTGAATTCTTGTTGTAGATTTTCATCGCTCGATTAAAATTGGCTAAGTATGGGAACTTGGTGAACTCTGTTTGAGAAGCCAACTTTACACCTTAATAACTTTTATTATGATCCATGTCCAGACTTAAAAATTGAACCATATGATATCCTTACATATATTAATATATCCATGTATCAAACTTCTCCTAAAACCTTCACACATGTGAAATATGATGTCATCAAACTGCTTACTCAGCGTTATCTGCCAAGATGACTACTTGAACCTAGACCTTCATATGACTGCTTTGATGAATTTTGTTCATTTTCATAAGCACTCCAAGAACTCATAACATCCCATAGGTTATCTACAACATTTCCATACCATCACTATCATTTTTCAATTTCCTTACTAAGTCAAACATTGAATAACTATGCAAGAACATTGAAGCTCATTGAAGCACACTTTGTCATTATCAGTCTAGCACATATGACACCTCATTAACATCCTTTCTTACTGTAGAGACATTATTGACAAACATCCAACAATACATATGTATTTCTGATGTAATTTCATCTACACAAAACCTCACAGAGTTACATATTAACTTGTAATTTTGAATTATAAAAATAGATTTATTTTATTAATTTTACTACATGTACTTGGTAAAATATAACTTATGTGAATATATTGTGTATTCAAGGTTGTCAAATGACATCTATTAATCCAATTCAGATGATTACTATGGCACCTCCTCATGTTTCTTCATCATTTCAAATGTTTATTCATGCAGTTGAACCTGACACTGACCCAATTGAGCATTGAAGCAGATTAAGCAGGACCAAGAGCTTACAGTAAGTGCATGTTTAAATGATTTTTTTATTCTAGTTTAAAATTAATTTCTTAACTTAGTTTCATGTATAATATTTTAATTTTTTAATAATATTTATATTTGAATATATTTAGCTACAAGATATCTATGAGTGTAGGACTCATAGTCAGACCTTGGAGCAATCCAAGGCATTGAAGGGATCTCCATCTAAAAGTAAGGCATCTCAAGGAGAGTCTTCTTTGAGAAAGGCAAAGAGAGGGATGTTATTTTATGATTAGGATGTCTTAGATGATGTAATTTTTTGTATGCTTATATGGTAGTGTACACACTTTTGGCATTATATGCATATATGACTGTGATGAACTTGTTGCACAGATTTACAAATTACATAAAACAATGGAATAATAAAAATAACTTCAAAAATTAACTCAGAATAATTTAAATATTTTATATTGATCACAAGCCACTTTGAGGGAGAAACCTCCTTTGATAAATCTCAATACAATAATATTCATCAATGTCTTCATTGGGCATCAATACTTAAATACTAATTCTATTCTAGCAACTAGTACTTCCCATGCATGTGGGATAATTAAATTATGTTACTTAAGTACTAATTATATTCTATCAACTAATACTCCTATGCATGTGGGATAATTAAAACATACTAAAGGGATGACATACAAAATCATATGTGTCTATTATGACTAATACACTAACAAATGTAGAGAGAAGGGTAGGAAGACGGGTTCCTAACATCATCTCCCCCTTAGAAAAAAATTTGTCCTTAAAGCTTCAGATGTGGGAATCATTGATAAATTTTTAATAATGGTTCTTATGTGGCACCTTTAGGTTACATGTCATGCTAATTGATTAAGACTTCCATGATGTAATGAGAGCTAAGTTGATAGGTATGCCTATCTAGGACAACTTTTGGTTCGATAAGGGTGGAGCCTTCAATATCAAGTTTGAGTAAAATTGTCTGCACTCTAATGGTAGGTACAAGAACCTTCTTCAAACATGAGACATGAAAGACTGGGTGAACTCAAGAGGAAGCTGAAAGCTCCAACTTGTAAGCAACAAACCCCATCTATTTGAGAACCTTATATGGCCCATAAAACTTTAGGCAAGCTTATGATTCCCTTTTATTTTCAAGGAGGATTTCTTGTACATGTGACAACCCCTTAAGTTGTACTTAAGAAAATGTAGTAAATGTTATTTACAAATAACTTAACATTCCATAAAATAAATAATACAACATAACTAAACCATAATTAAGAATAATAGTACTTATACTTCAAATACTACATACAATATACATCTTATACAACATCACAGAAAGTAAATACAATAGAAAATAACTATAATTGGTCTGACAATACATGTTTGCTAATCAAAATATATAAGTACATAATACAATTACATTCCTTTAGGCATATGGCTTAATACAATAATCGATACCAAGCTCTCTAGAGCTCGAGTCATTCCAACTCATGTATCATTGATAATCTCATGTCATCTCCAAGTATTATTATAGTGGAGGAGGGAGAGCATCATCTAAGTGCTTTATCACACTAATCACTAACCAATGATCCGCTGCATAATCCCCTATCAAGGAATGGCCCTCCCTTCATAGATAGGTAGATAAAATGGTACGATAATCTAATGAGATGTGTTAGTACCCCATGTGCTATAACATTTTTAAAAACATGTAATGTATCATAAATAAATTTGTTCTAACAAGATATCGCACAGTATGAAAATCAAACATATGAATGATAATGTATATAACATTACTTTTATCAAAGTTTTCATATGATCATTTTAGATCCATCAATTTCATAACACACCACTTGATTGGATTATCTATTGATGGTACTACTTAGGCTAGTGGAATTCGTCTCACTACCCATTAGTATCATCAATACGGTTTCATATATAACATAGTATATAACTCAAAGACTCATACAAATTTCACTTTTCTAGCAAAAATATCATATCACATGCTAAACAAAGAGAAATCAAGATATACACATAATAATTTATGTATAAATGAATCTTACATTTAATTCAATCCCAAACTAGAAACAAGACCATTGTTTATACCACCTAAATAAAACACACATTAACCTATAGACTATTTCAATAAGATCTAAGTAATTACACCATATCCTAGTGTTCAAAGGTACAACTACTAGTTTTCTCATAATCAATCATAGAATCATGGAAGCATACACTCATATTCAGTCAAGCTTAACTATAACAAACAAGTCATACAATGGATATAATTATATCTTAACATTCATTTGTAATCATAAAGTTATATGCACACAATTTTTATATCCCTCTAACTATTATTAAGCATACTTATCAAAGTAATAACCAACACGCATATAAATACGTAAGTGTGGGTCTAGATATAACCAATATAGTATGTACCATCTGGTACTTTTCATACTATAGAACTCTATGACATCCAATAATATCATAGGTTATTGTGCTTGAGCACCCGACTCAAACACCAACAACAATCTTACACGCAAACATAATAATAAAGCAAGTATAAGATTACATTTCATAAAATAATTAGATGTAACACAATACCTAGGTATACATCTCAATGCACTAATTTATGCTTTAACAGTCTAATCAATTTTGCATATAAATACTCACAAAAAAATTATTGTACACAAGTTTTAATCTTCAACAATTATCTTAATATTGGATATCTGTAAATCAAGTCATAATTTTTAGGGACTTAACTTAATGGTCAATTTCATAAGATTGAAGTTTCCTATTTCCTAGAATTCTTATCAGTAATCAATTACCTTATATATATGCTTATCATCTAATATGCTAGGGAATCTATTTAATCATATGAATAGAAGTCCATGTATACATAATTTCTATATGAATACCTTATATTGTTTAATTGCTTCAAAAGTAATTAAAAACAATTCAACAATGGATTGTAGAGCCTCAACAGTTATATTCATTTTTATGAACATTTTAGCATGTCTCAAAAGATATACCATATCGGCATATTATCTTTTAATATTATTACATTAATCAATCTCTTATCTAAAAGCCCATTATTGTTGGCTAATATGGATATGACTATTAAATGGATATATTAAAACTAAATTTATAATATTAAACTTTAAAGTACACTTTAATAATTAGTATTATTCATAATTTCCAACTTAACCAATTTTATAATATTTTCTTATTTCCATGATAATTACACTCAAACTATAATAATTACACTCAAACTATAATATGGAGATCCAAGGCAAAATAAAGTTCAACAAAACATTCAATCTTGTAGTTATCATTGCACTTCAACATTTAATCTAGTGTCATTTCATATTAAACAACTTGGCGATTAAATCCTAAAACCAAACATTTCACTTAATATGTAATGGCATAAAACATTTCACTTTTATTAACTCGGCCTTTCAATAAAATGACACCAGTTATTTTAGATCTTTAAAACTGGTGTTCTATTTTACATGCACAACCTTTAGAACATAATCAACTTGGTGTTTTATTTTACATGCACAACATCATCACAATGAATTATCTTGTAAACAAAGTGAATCATTTCATATACAGTGACTCTTTTAAATTCACAAGGTTAATTAAAAACATAATAATTTATAATTTGAGGTTGGACATTTTAATTCAATCTTGGCATTTGACTTTGCTCTTTTTTTTTAAGCTTTTCCATCTATATATAAATATATCAGCATTTTAATATTTCAAGACCTGGTATTTGAATGATATGCTCAGATTTTATCTTTTATACAACAATTCATCAAAAATATTTACTCAAATATTATATAAGCATGCACATTGAATCAATTTAAACTCAGATTTATCTTTTAGGGACTTGGCATCCCATATATTGGCTAGGCATCTTAACACATTGGTGCAACATTTGATCATGCATACTCTGGATTGTAAAAAAATGTAGCCTTTCATATTAAGACACAAGTGTTGTATAATTAAGGTTCAATTTTTTATTAGATACTCAAATTTTAATTGATAGAGTGTATCTTCCAAATACATGGCTTCTATAACTCCTAATATTCAAATTCAATGCTACTTTAAAGAGATTGTTACGTAGCTTACCCCAAATGGAATGCAACACTATTAGAATATAACGCAACACTATTAGAATGGAATGTTACACTATTTAGAATGGCATGCTGACCTGATAAAATGGGATGCTGGTTTAATACGCATAATGTAGACTTGATATAAAAGACTTGACCCTTTTAAGAATTAGATGTTGGCTTCTTGGATTTAAAATGCAATTTCAGCAATAACCACAACCACATATAATATTGATACACTAGTTCTAGGATAGTTTACAACCACTTATGACATTAGTTTATTATGATCAGACTAGGCATTAGATATTAAGGTTGGGCATTTTTATAAATGGAATAAGAAAATAAGATGTAGCCTTAAAACAATACTTCAACTTTAAAACTATATGCGTCACTAAATAACTAGATGCTAATAACCATGAATTTAAATGCAGGTCTCTATAATAAGAGGAGATGCTTTAAACATTGCCTTATAATTTAAGATGTAGGGTCTTCAAGAAATAATACACAAGCTTAGATAGAATTCAAGTTCTTTATATATGGCATTGCCCCAATTATGGAATGAGATGCAACATAATCAACATAGGTTTTAAAGAGACAATATATATAAATACAATGCAACATTTTATAATTCTATCACAAGCATGAAAAAGGGAAACACTAATCTCTAAAAATATGTATGCAACCTTTAAAATATAAATGTGGCCTCTAAAGCATAATTTTCAAGTTTCAAATAATTTTACACTACCCATAAGAATGAAACACAACTTTAATTCACTCTTTTATTGACTATATACACACAGGAAAATAAATGACAAAACTTACCTCTACTTGAGATTGATTGAATAAATTAATAAACTTATTATCTCTTGCTTTCATTACTCTTAAGATCCTCCCTTTCCTCTTCTCAGTGGTATGTCTAATTCACAAAAAAAAGTCTTTATTTATAAATTTCACACTCCTTCCTTTTCTGCATTCTACCCTTGCATGGTATCTTTGATTTCTTTGCATGCTATAATTTACTCATTGTCTAAATTTATTAACTATAGTTAGAACTTTATTTCTTTTCATAGTTAACTCACCTTTTGTTTTATTATCAAAAACATGACATTTTAAATTATTACACCCATTTTCCTTGTTTTCTATATTTAAGCTTAAGTTGTCTCAAAAAATAAATATATATTATTTTCTATTTTCAAGTAAATCCTTACATGAATTTCAAGACTGCCTTAAAACAAATTTAGAAAATAATTCTATTTTCATGCAAATAATATTACCAGGGTAATTATCTATTCAACTAATAACTGCCTATTTTTATCAAATAATCATAACCAAAAATAATAATATCTTTTTAGAAATTAATAATTATTTTTCAGATTTTAATTCAAAAGCCAAGTAATTAGGCTAAAGAAACTAAATTTATACTAAAATAAATTCCACACACATAAATATAATTATAAGCAATACACACTAATATTTTTATGCAAATATCATTTAAAATCTATTGTGTGTAGGGTCATTAGCATTTCCCACTGATATTTCTCCCAATCGCTTCATCTAGCTGACCCTCTCTGATGATGTTTTTCTTCATCAAAATTGAGGGTAGGACCTATCTTGTATCCACCTCACAATAAATAGGTAATTAGTCTGAGTCATCATATATATCAACCAATGATGTTAAACTAATAAATATACATCCTTAATATACAAAATTATCAAAATATAATTGTCATGTAATGTATACTAATCAATAATATCACTGCCCCATACCAGTATATATCAAAATGCTCAAATCAAAGCAATGATAATCAGATAATGACCATACTAATAAATTATTAAAGGTTTATTTGGTATAGTGTGAAATCTAAATGTGACATCCTCCCCCCTAAAAATGGTCATTGCCCAAATGACTCTTGTTCAAATAAAATTTCTAATTAACAAACAGAATCTAACAACATATAAACATAGTAAAAAATATCATATCATGCAATTAAATACAAATTTTACTTGAAAAACTTATACTAGATCTCCTAATTAGCACTATTTTTGGATAATTGATCCCATAAGACCCTACTCTATGACATTTCCTAATCTGCAAATAAGTTTTCTCAAAAGTCACTTTATGCTGATTGGTTCTATCATGACCTCTCTAAGGTCTAGAACCACAAGAGAAGTCTAATAATAATTCAGTAAAATCATCATAAAAGTCAAAACAAATGACCATATAATTGAATTTGACAAGTTCTGCTTGTCAAATCCTGGATTCAATAAGTATGTTTATCGGATCCAACTTGATAACAACCGAGTCAATTTGAAGCTAAGTAAGATACCATCATATCGCTTAGAAATCACATTCCTATTTCACCAATCATCCCTTAGGTCTCTATAATTGGATGATCTTCAAAAGGTGCACAAGGTTAAAAATCTATTCTAATAGATCATAAAAAATAATACTATATGCTAAAAGATTCCATATTCACTAACATACATACAAGAGAAATCATACAATAATCATGATATTGAATTAAGTTGCTACTAATCAATCATAACTAGTATCATATTCTACAACTTAACCTATAATATTATATTCTTATTAAAAATGAAATAATACCAAAATTAATGTAGCATACAAAGGCCAAGAATAATACCATCCTTACAATATTAAAAGTGAGACAATGTCTCTTTGCTTACACGACTAACACACAATAATTAAAAGGTTTTATCTCAACCCTCTTAGACTAAGAAGATGTTCTGCACATCTTATACCTTACTTGCTCCCGATAAAAGGTACACATATTGCTCTTCAAAACAACATGCTTAAAAAAGAGAGAACTATTAGTCTAATAAAAGGTATATAATATCATAATAATTATAATTAACTAGAGTTAATATAAATTCAACGTTAGCCACTTCTCATAGTCAAGTTCATAGGTTAGATAAAATAGTACTCAATAAAGTTATAAAAAGTTAAAATAGAGAACGAACATATCTTAAACAAAACTTATTACATACCCTCATATGGTAAAAGGTAACATTGAAATCCGCATTGCCAAACACTTTTCACTTACCAAACTTATAAGTGTAATATGATCACCTTCTTCCACAACTGGAAATAAAATATGAACCATAAGGATGCATCAACAAGAAGTAAAAAATTATGTCCCACAAACTCCAGGGAAAAGATCAAGAAAAAATTTGGGAACAAGTTTTTCCACTAAAAAAAACTCTAAATCAACATCCTAAAAATATAAATCTTCTCGATAGCTTAAAATGATGTAGGAGGAGAGTGAGAGAATAAAAACTCACTTCTAATCTAACTAAGAGAGAAGACACCTCTTCTCTAGTCTATAATATTATAAGGATGTTAATACAAATAACAAACTCCTAACACAAAGGAATATAAAACAAGACATCTACATTTAGCTACAAGAAAATTGCCACCGCACCAATTGGTGCCAAACTAGAATGGTCTTAAATTTTTCCCCACTCATAAGATTTGAGTATATAATACACAAGGCTAAAATATATAAACCTAAGTGGGTATAACTCCATGCCTTTTAAAATATTCACAAAACACAAGCACAAATGGTGTAGGTGACTTAAGAAAGACATAATTATGCTTGAGGTGTTTAATTTAAAGATCAAAAATATGGTAGGAAACTCTTGTTCACAACTCATGAACTAAGCTATGCACACACACACCAAACACCTTACATAGCCATCACCAATGAGACACTCAATACCCCAACCCTTTTACATCTTTAAGGGGATATAAATGCTCTAAGGGTAATCACTCAATGTATCACACACACATTCTCTATTCTCCTTTCTGATAAGCAGAAGGATACAAAAATGCTAATGGACTCATTAAGTCCTAGAGTTTGATCCATAGCTTTGATACCAAATGTGACAACCCCTCAAGTTTTAATTAATAAAATTCAATAATTTTTTTTAACAAATAACTTAATATTCTATAAAATAAACAATACAACATAACTAAACCATAATTAAGAATAATAGTACTTATAATTCAAATACTACATACAATATACATATTATATAACTTCACAAAAAGTAAATACAATAGGACACGACTATGGTTGATCTGAAAATACACAGTCGCTAATCAAAATATACAAGTACATAATATAATTACATTCCTTTAGGTATAAAGCCTAATATAATAATTGATACCAAACTCTTCAGAGCTCGAGTCATGCCAACTCATGTATCGTTGATAATCTCAAGTGTCATCTCCAAGTAGTACTGTATTGGAGGAGGGAGAGCATCATCCAAGTGCTTTACTACACCAACCATAGACCAATGATCCCTCTCATAATCCCCTATCAAGGAATGGCCCTCCCTTCATTAATAGGTAGATAGAACGGTGTAAGAATCTAGTGAGACGTGCTAGTACCCCGTGTGTTGTAATATTTTAAAAGTCATGTAGTGTACCATAAAAAAATTTATTCTAACATGATATTGCATAGCATGAAAATCAAACATATTAATGATAATGTATATAACATTACTTTGATCAAAAAATTTATACGATCATTTTAGATCAATCAATTTCATAACACACCACTTGATTGGATTATCTATTGGTGGTACTACTTAGGATAGTGTAAATTATCTCACTACCCATTAGTATCATAAATATGATTTCATATATAACATAGTATATACTCAAAGACTCAAACAAATTTTATTCTCCTAGCAAAAATTTCATGATACATACTAACCAAGGAGAAAGCAATATATACACATAATCATCTATGCATGAATGAGTCTTACCTTAAATTCAATCTCAAACTAGATACAAGCCCACTATTTATACCACCTGGGTAAAACACACAATAATCTATAGATTATTCCAATAATATCTAAGTAATTACACCATAGCCTAGTGTTATAAGGTACAACTACTAGTTTTCCCATAATCAGTCATAGAATCATGGAAACATACACTCATATTTAGTCAAGCATAACTATAAAAAGCAAGTCATATATTGGATATAATTCTATCTTAACATTTATTTGCACTCACAAGATTGTATGCACATAATTGTTATATCTTTCTAACTGTTATTAAACATACTTATCAAAGTAACAACTAACATGCAAATAAATACGTAAGTGTGGGTCTAGATATAACCAATAGTATTTACCATCTAAGTAATTTTCATACTATATAACTTTATGACATCCCATAATATCATAGGTCATTGTGCTTGAGCACCTGACACAAACACCAACAATAATCTTACACCAAAACATAATAAATAAGTAAGTATAGGATTACACTGCACAATAATAATCAAACGTAACATAATACCTAGGTATACATCTCAATGCACTAATTTATGCTTTAATAGTCTAATCAATTTTGCATATAAATGCTCAAACAAAAATTATTGCACACAAGTTTTAATCTTCAATAGTTAGTTATATGGATATTTATAAATCAATTATACTTTTTAAGGACTTAACTTAATGGCCAATTTCATAAGGTTGAATTTTCTCATTTCCTAGAATTCTTATCAGCAATCAGTTACCTTACATATATGATTATCATCTAATATGCTATGGAATTTATTTAATCACATAAATACAAGTCCATGTATACATAATTCTATATGAATACCTTATACTATTTAGTTGCTTCAAAAGTACTTAATAACAATTCAGCAATAGATTGTAGAGACTTAACAGTCATATTCACTTTTATGGATATTTTAGCATGTCTCAAAAGATATACGATCTAGGCATATTATCTTTTAATATTATTACATTAATCAAAATCTTATCTAAAAGTCCATTATGGGTGGCTAATATGGATATGACTATTAAATGGATATCTTAAAACTCAATTTATAATATTAAACCTCTAATTTAACCAATTTTATAATCTTTTCTTATTTCCATGATAGTCACACTCAAACTACAATATGGAGATCCAAGGCAAAATAAAGTTCCATGAAACATTCAATCTTTTAGTTATCACTGCACTTCAACATTTAATCTAGTGCCATTTCATATTAAACAACTTGGCAATTAAATCCTAAAATCAGGCATTTCACTTAATATGTAATGACATAAAATGTTTCACTTTTATTAACTCAATGTTTCAATAAAATGACACCAGTTATTTTAAATCCTTAAACTTGGTGTTTTATTTTATATGTACAAAATTTAGAAAATAATCAATTTGGCATTTTATTTTACATGCACAACATCATCACAGTGGATTCTCTTGTAAACATGATGATTCATTTCATATATAGCAACTTTTAAATTTATCATGTTAATTAAAAACATACTCAACAATTTATAATTTTAGGTTGGACATTTTAATTCAATCTTGGCATGTGACTCTGCTCTCTTTTTTTTAGATTTTCCATCTATATATAAATATATTGGTGTTTCAATATTTCAAGACCTGGTATTTCAATGATATGTTCAACTTTTATCTTTTATACAGTGATTCATCAAATATATTTACTCAAATATTTTATAAGCATGCACAACAAGTTAATTTAAACTTATATTTATGTTTTAGGGACTTGGCATCCCATATATTGGCTAGGTGTCTTAACACAGTAACGTAACATTTGATCCTGCATACTCTGCATTGTAAAAAAAATGTAGCCTTTCATACTAAGACACATGCATTATATAATTAAGGTTTAGTGTTTGATTAGACTCTTAGCTTTTAATTGATAGAGTTTGGCTTCCTAATACATGGCTTCTGCAATTCCTAATATTCAAATTCAATGCTTCTCTAAAGATATTGCTATGCAACTTACATCAAATGGAACACAACATTATAAGAATAGAATGCAACACTATTAGAATGAAATGCTACACTATCTAGAATGGCATGATGACTTGGTAAAATGGGATGCTAGTTTAATTCACATAACATAGACTTCATATAAAAGACTCAGCCCTTTTTAGAATCAAATGCTAGCTTCTTGGATTTAAAACATAATTTCAGTAATAACCACAACCATATATAGTATTGATATGTTGGTTCTAGGACAGTTTATAGCCACTTATGACATCAGTTTATTATGATTAGACTGAGCATTGGAAATTAAGGCTGGGTATTTTTATAAATGGCATAAGTAAATAAGACGTAGCCTTAAAATAATACTTCAACTTTAAAACTATACACAACACTAAATAACAAGATGTTGCCAACCATGAATTTAAATGCATGTCTCTATAATAAGATGAGATGCTTTAAATATTTCCTTATAATTTAAGATATAGGGTATTCAAGAAATAATACATAGGATTAGATAGTACTCAGGTTCTTTATATATGGTGTTGCCCTACTTACAGAATGAGACATAGCATAATCAACGCAAGTTTTGGAGAGACAATATATATAAATACAACGTAACATTCTACAATTCCATCATAGCCATGAAAAAGTGAAATGTTAATCTCTAAAAATATTTACACAGCCTTTAAAATATAAATGTCACCTCTAAAACATAATTTGAAAGCTTCAAAGAATTTAACACTTCCCATAAGAATGAAACATAATTGGAATTTACTCTTTTATTGCCTATATACATACAGGAAAATAAATGACAAAACATACCTCTATTCAAGATTGCTTAAAGAAATTAATAAACTTACTCTATCTCTTGCTTCCACTGCTCCTCAAATCCTCCCTTTCCCCTTCTCTGTGGTGTGTCTAATTCACACAAAAATTCTTTTATTTATAAATTTCACACTCCTTCCATTTTTGTGTTCTACCCTTGCATGGTATCTTTGATTTATTTGCTTGATATAATATACTCATTATCTAAATTTATTAACTATAGTTAGAACTTTATTTCTTGTCATAGTTAACTCACCTTTTGTTTTGATGTCAAAAACATGGCATTTTAAAATATTACGTCCCTTTTCCTTGTTTTCTATATTTAAGCTTAAGTTGTCTCAAAAATTAATTATATCTTATTTTATATTTTCAAGTAAATCCCTGAATGAATTTCAATATTGCCTTAAAACAACTTTAAAAAATAATTTTATTTTCATGCAAATAATATTACTAGGGTAATTATCTATTCAACTAATAATTATCTTTTTTTACTAGATAATCGTATACAAAAATAATAATATCTTTTTAGCAATTAAGAATTATTTTCCATATTTTAATTCAAAAATCAAGTAATTAGGCTAAAGAAACTAAATGCATACTAAAACAAATTCCACACATATAAATATAATTTTGAGTAATATGCACTAACATTTTTACATAAATATCATTTAAAATCTACTATGCATGTATGTAGGGTCACTAGCATTTTCCACTGATATTTCCCCCAATCACTCCATCTAGTTGACCCTCTTCGATGATGATCTCCCTCATCAAGCTTGAGGGTAGGACCTATCATTCATCCACCTTGCAACAAATAGGTAGTTAGTCTGAGTCATCATATATATCAATGAATGATGCTAAATTAATAAATATACATCCTCAATGTATAGAATTGTCAAAATATAATTATCATGCAATGTTTACTAATCAACAATATCACTATCCCATACTAGTATATGGAAAAATTCTCAAATGAAAGAAATTTTATTAAGATAATGACCATACTAATCAATGATTAAGAGTTTATTTGGCATAGGGTGAAATTGGGATGTAACAATATGGTTGTAAATGAAAAAAAACCATATCACCAGGTTGAAAGGTGCACTCAGATTGATCTTGATCTACCTATTTATTTATTTGGTTCTATTTTAGATGGATATTATCCTATAGGATGCTAAAAATTTGATCATGATGGTAGAGAGTAGTGTTGACTGTCTAAACTAGGTAGCTACTAGGTGTATATGGGAGCAGTATTGGGGATGCTTGACCATAAACTACTTCATATGGAGTCATTTTATTAAAAGTGTCGTATGAGGTATTGTACCACCATTATGTTAGGGGAAACCACTTTTCCCATTGGTTTTGTTGTTTTGATGCAAAGCAACAAAGGAATGTTTCCAAGCATTTTTTGACAATTTCTACCTAGACATCAGTGTGGGGATGATACCCAGAGCTCATCTTCAGTTTTGTGCCTATGCATTGGAATAGATCATTCCAAAAATGGCTAGTGAAAATTACATCATGATCAAATACAATTAAATAAGGGATGTGATGAAGATAGAAAATATAATCCAAGAAAACTTGTGCAACCATGGAGGTTGTATAAGGGTGGCTGAGAGCACAAAAATGACTATATTTGGAGAGGTGGTTGACCATGACCAGGATCGCTATTTTGCCACTAGATTTAGGGATATTCTTAATGAAATCCATATAAATGTCAGTCCAGATCCTAGTAGGGATGGACAAGGGTTTGATCAAACCAAGAATCATTGTGGTTTCACCTTTGTTGCATTGGCAAGTATCATATTCGGCCACCATCTATTTAATTTCCCCTTTCATCCCCTTCTAAAAAAAATTTGATGTGATCGCTCTTATGTTTTAAGAAATCATGAGTTCCCTACTAATGGAAAAGCATGGATTTCATAGAATATATCTTGATGAAGGTTATGTGTTATTTGGAAACACCAAACAACCCTTGTAACACAAAGAATCACCATCCCATGAATAATGTGGTACTGTAGAGGGGTTAATGGTCAATTATTGAATGAGTTGGTGTAAAGAGGGATCATGTGCATATCCTAGGTGTATATATTATAACTAGTTTGGAATGGGCATGTAGATGGTAGAAAGGGAAGTCTAGTCCTCAAATGTGTGGGAGAGAGTTCCTGCCACTACATTATCTTTACCCTTCTTATAAGTGACCTCATAATCATAGCCCATGATTTTTATGACCTATTTCTATTATGTCAAGGATGATACCCATTGTTACAGGAAGTATTTCAAACTCTAGTGATAAATTTTGATTCAAAATTTATTTCCAAGTAAGAATGGCCACCATTTTTGTACTTCATATAGAATGGCCATCATTTCTTTTTCATATGTAGACAAAGCCAAATTTCATCCAGAAAGGGATTTGCTAGTGAAGGCAATGGGATGAAATTATTAGATAAGAACAACACTAAGGTCATTACCACATGCATCATTTTTTATGATGAAAGTTTTAATGAAGTTTGGCATAGCCAAAATTGGTGTACTACACATAGCTTGTTTGAGTGCCATGAACACCTAGTTAGCTACTGTATCCCATGTGAATGCATCCTTATTCAATAAAGACATTAGAGGATCTATGATCTTGCCATAATCCTTGATGAGCTTATAATAGTATCTTGTAATGTTGAGGAATCCATGAAGGATCTTGAGGGTAGTTGGCTAAGGCCAATCTTGCATGACACTAATTTTATCTGGATCCACGTGGACCCCATCAGCTAAAATAATGTGCCCTAAATATTTAACTTACTCTTAACCAAAAGAATACTTGGACTGCTTGACACATAATTGATTATCTTTTATAAGTTTTAATGCCATATCAATATGTTGGATATGTTCATCCCATGTGTGGCTATAGATCAAAATATCATCAAATAAAACAAAGCAAATTGATAGAGGAAAGGCTGAAATATTTTATTCATTAAGGCCTAAAATGTTGAAAGGGCATTTGTAAGTCCAAATGGTATGACCAAGAATTAATGATGACCTTGATGAGTATGGAAATTTTTCTTTAGAATTTCATCAGCATGCACATGGATCTGATGATATCCAAAACAAATATCTAATTTAGATAAAATGTTTTCCCCATGGAGCTCATCAAGAAGCTCATCGATGACTAGAATTAGAAACTTGTCTTTGATAGTGAGGTGGTTAAGGGAACGTAAGTCAATGAAAAGGTGACATGACCCATATTTTTTGTGGATAAAAAACACTATGGAGGAACATGGGTTGGTGCCTTGGTGAATAACTCTAGACTTGAATAGTTCCCATACTAGTTATTCAATCTCAGTTTTTTATATATTGGGATAGCGGTATCACTGAATGTTGGGTGGGATGCTTCTTGGAAGGATTGGAATGTTATTATCTTCAAGATGTGAAGGGGGGAAACCCACTATCTCTATAAATAAGGATGCATTGTAAATCAGTAGGGTGATGAGTAGAAGTGGGAAGTTGGAATTGGATGGAGTGCAGTTGGGCAATGACCCCATGTGAGCCTTTTTTCAAAATATTTTCCATGCAATAGGAACTACTGATGTTGTTAGACCTGGGCAATAACCATTTTAATGTGTGCTTCTTCCACTATTGATGAATTTCATCTAAAGCTCAGAGAAGTCCCATAAAATAGGTCCCAATGTGTGAAGCCACTATGCCACCACACCCTGAGGACCACATCATATCCCCGTAAGGGTAGGGCAAACATATTTGAGTGAAGAGTGTAAATTACTATCATGATACACACATTATGACACTTTTATTTACAAGTTAATGTTTTCCCATAGAAATCATGACTTCAAATCTAGAACAAGGGTGTATAAAGTAACTTATATGTTTATCAATATAGGGAAGGGATCAATGTAATTATGCATGCTACTAGAGTCAATGAGGATTATGAGAGGAATATTTTTAAATAACCCCTTAACCTTCATGGTTTGAAGGGTGGTCACACCTATGAGTGCATGGAGAGATATCTCATGTTGAGTTTCTTGAACCATGGATTCATCAGAGGGGCTTTGTTCTACTTGAGTATCCTAAAATTATTGGATATCAAGCTCTTTGTCTTGCTCTAGAAATGAGTCCACATCTAGAAAGTAAATATTTTATGTGATGCATCAATGACCCTTAACCCATTTTTCATCATAATTATATCATAATCCTTTCTCCTTAAGATCCCACATCTCTACCTTAGTAAGGCACTTAATTGGTGTGGTTGTGGTTGGTCATTGGTTAGTTTTGTCATTTACGGGTAGAAAAGTAAGAAGTTGATGTTGTGTTAAAAGTTTATCTTCTGCTAACTTATCCAGACCCAAAGCATCCATCAAGTTATTAGGCCAAAACATTTTCACCTCTAACTGGATTGGCTCTTTGAGGCCACTAATAAAATAACTCTTGAAGAAGTCACTAGATAACCCTTTAGTGTGATTAGCCAATTTCTCAAATTCAATCTGATAATCATGAATGATGCTTGTCTGGTGGAGTTTAGTGAGAGATCCTTTAAATTCCTCAAATTCCAAAGGTCCAAACCTGACTAGAAGTAAGTGTTAGTGTTTTAGATTTCCACCCTAGCTAAGGAGGGGACTATTCATATCTTCCTACTCAAATCTAGTCCAACATAGGACTGATCCTAGGCTGTGGGTATCCTAATTAGACCTCTGAAGAAGTTTGGATTCCTTATAGATCTATCACCTAAACTAGCACTTTCTTGGAAAATGGAAAGAGATTTTAACAATAACTTATAAAGCATGTAAAAGAGGTGATGCACCAATGATTTGATCACTCAAATTTGTACAATGCATACTATGAGACAATTTTAAGACCAAATAAAATCAATCTCACATAAATATTTCAGAATAAGGCATTAATCAATTATCAAATTAGCAAGAGAGGGAAAATATCCACTTTCAAGCTAGACAATAAACTATAAATTACACTTATAATGACCTGTAATAACTACTAAGCACTTCCTGAAGGTGAGAAAAACTCAAACATAAACAAGGAACATACATTCACTTAACCACAGTACATGAATTCATGGAACACACTTCAATCTAGCTTATAAAATGATGGAATTCAATCTTTATTACATCAAAAGTGTGTCATAGTACAAATTTTGGTAGAGTCTGGTCATACCAAAAAAGAGGGATCCATTTTAAGGCTTGGCAGCCTGTATTTATAGAAAAGAGAAAGAGAGAGAGATGTGCATTAAAAAATACCCAACCACCTTCGATGGATTAGCATTCTTGAGGATGATGAGTCATGGTTTTGTTAATAAGGAACAAATTCTATAAAAGAATTGAATTCTCATTATCCTTATCCATCCACCTAGTATCTTCTTAGAACTCCATGACAACATTTAATGATCTACTGATAAGGATCATGTCTTGGAATTCACAGAATTATGCCACATCTACATTGGGTGGCCAACTGTATCTACTCATTAAAAATTGACCCTGATGATAGGTGAGACACATCTCTCTATCATGTTTACATCTACATTTGTTCTAAATCAAACTTGGGTCCATTTTATAGATAGAAAACCAATCTCAGATCATTGGTTTTAACATAGTTACAATATTCACAAGAAAAAATTGCAAACTATTTGACCTTGCTTCATAACCACTAGTCTCTATATTAGGTCCAAATGACCTATTTTACCTATATGGAGATTTGATGGCAATTCTTGGTCCCGTTAGTTCCATCTAGATCATATATGAGCTCTAGTTCTTTTACATTTACATGCCTTAGTCAATAACTACCCTATCAACTTATATCAAAAATGTTTAGGTTTGCTTTTGTTTGATTGGTCATAAAAACTAACTCAACCCATTTCATTATTCCCAACTATCTTTATTCTTATTAGTCTCTTAGATTCTATTAACTTATTGACTCTACTAAAATTTGTTGATATGCTTGTGAAAAAATGCACGTGAGTCCTTAATTTCTTGATAGAAGATCCCTTTGACATGTTAACTCAATCATGTACCATCAGATCAAGATGTATGAGCTCATGCACACACTATAGATCTCATTGGGCCCACTTTCCTATCAATTCTTGTGCTTCACCGAATCAAGATATATGAACTCATGTTGATCATTAATTTAGCCCAAACCCATCCTTTTGTCAGTGAACGTGCACCATTATATCTTAGCTCAATGATCCCATACCATTAGATCATGTCCAATTTTTATCTCTTTAAGGGCTTTAACCTAGGGACCTTTTGACCTATTTGACTCTAGTGTGGATCATTAGATCTTATGTGTCAATATACGGGCTCATGCAAACCATTAGATCTCAACCAACTTCAAACCTTTTAAGGAACTTTTGAACCCAAATGGTTACTTTACGAAGCTTGAATTTGATAGACACATGAATTTCTTATTGACTTCATGCATGTCACTATATCTTTGCTCAGATTGAAAAGAGACCATCGATCTTGAACCCATTCGAATACAAACAGCTATTTGCCATAGCTTAAACTTTGGCATCTCCAAGAATGTATTTGACATCTACACAGTCATCATTATATATTTAAAAATAAACAGTCATCTTTTGTGCTTGAATTTGACACTTGTAGGGCTATCCTGGACTTTTTAAATTTAAACAATTATTTCCTATAGATTGAAATTGATGTTTGTGCAACTGTTTGGATCACAAATTCCATGGACTATTTCCATTGAACCTTTTACTAGACATTTTTTTTGGGGTACCTTCCTTGAAAAAAGACACTTAAACTGGACCATTTTCTCGAGAAATTACCCTTAGGGAAAATTGTATAGGGCACTTTATTGAAAGAACAACCCTTCAAGAAAAAGTGTTTGGGACACTTTGCTTGACAAAATACCCTTCAGGATTTTTGTATCAAACCACTTTCCAGTAGAATAACCCTTTGAGAAAATTATTTGGGATGCTTTCCTAAGAAAAGACCCTTTGAGAAAAAAAAATGGATAATTTTCCTAAAATAAATGACACTTAGCCTTTTTTGATGTGGATAATTTCTCTAAAATAATAGGTCTTCAGGGAAATTGTTACAGAACAATTTCTCCAAAATAAATAGGTCTTCATCTTTTGCTTCAGATATTTTATCCAAAAAAATTCATGCCTTTGGAAACTTTGTGACAATTTTTTTGAAAGAATTCAACACTTAGCCAAAAAAGGGTCTCGAAATAATTTAGCTTAGAAAAATAAAAGCCCAAAAGAATGAACACTTAGTCAAATAAAAGGTCCAAAAAAAATTAGCTTGGAAATGAAATCCAAAATAATTCCCAAGTAAAGACTTGGCCAAAAAACGTTTTGTACTTAGCTTTTCCAAGGTCTGTAAGCCCTTCTGAACTTGTACTTGGATTGTTTCTTGATTCTTGAAGTCTTGAAAGAACTATAAAAAAATTGAAGATTGTGCAGACCTATTTCATGACCTTGAACTTCTTAGTTTCACCATGAATCTTGCTCATATTGAATCATTGGACCACTCTTCAATCAAGATCCTGCTCCTTCCACTGAACTCTTGGAGAAGGCATATTTTGGGTATGTAGACCAAATTTGGTCAACATCTCTAGTGAATTTGTTGGCCAGCATGCCTACTATACTTGAGAACTCAGACCATATACATGACACTTGGATCGTTCATAATAGATATTACGTGGACCATTTCCATTGACTACAAGACAACCTTTTGACTTGCATTAACAAAGAATTCTAACAAATAGGGAAAAAAACAAACTTAAAAGGGAAACTAACCTAATAAATAAAAGCAACTAAACTATTGAACAACTATGCAAATAAAAACACTTATTTGGGACAAAAAAGAAAGGAAACTAAATGTGTTATAAAAATACTTAGAGAAAAATCAAAAATAACTATTTATAGGGGATTTAGCTTCCTTAATAGCAGTGCTTAAGAAGTATCCCATTGACTGGGATAGGAATCTCTTCACCATTCATCCTTGTGAGCAAGAAAGCATTATGGGATTTACAACTAGAGACTATATATGGACCACTCTAGAGAGAATCAAATTTTGTGTGCTTTTTAATCTTAGCTTTGTCCTCATCCCATTTGAGGACCAAATCTCCTTCTTGAAAACTCTCTGAATAAGTTCATTTGTCACAATATCTCTTTGTCATTTTTTGATGGGCTTCCATATCCAACATTGACCAATGCCTTGTATCTTCTAGATCCATGAGCTTAGCATATCTTATTTTCATTGGCCCATTCTCTAAAAGCTCAAGTTGATGCATTAATTCCAAAACATGGAATTTAAGAGAAATAGGCATTCTTACTTCCTTACTGTATACTAACTTGTATGGAAAATTGGCAATTGACCTCTTATAGGTGATTCTATCAGCCCATAGAGATAACTTCAATTTAAGATGCCATGATCTCTGATTATCTTCTACAGTCCTCCTAATGATATTTAATAAATTCTTGTTAGTGGATTTCGCAAGGCCATTACCTTGTGGATAATAGTTTGATGAGGTACTAAGGAAAACACTATTTTGAACTGCCCATTGGTTGATATTATATCCTAAAAAAGCCATAGCATTATCATAAATTATAGTTGAAGAGACCCTAAATATGGTAATCAAGCCTTCATATAATTCCAAAACATTGGTTTCATTAGCTTATTTTAATGATATTACCTCTATCCATCTATTAAAATAATATGTGGCATTTAGGATCCACTTGTGTCTTGAGCATGAAGGGGGATTAATAAAACTAATAAAGTTCAATCCCTATTGGATGAAGGGTTGATTTATTGAAATTGGTTGGAGAGGTAATATTGCAAGCTTCACCTTTCCAAAAAACATGGCATAGTGTCTACATTTCCTAGTCCATGTATGACAATCACAAACTAAACTTGGCCACTAATACCCACCACTCATTATCTTATGGGTTGTGATCCTTGCTAAATAATGACCTCTACCATGTCTATCATGAAACTTCTCAAGTAACCTTTATGTTTGACCTGGTTCTATACATCTTAGCAGTATGCCATTGATATCTTTTTTGAATAATACATTATCAACAAGAAGAAAAGGAATTGACTATAATCTAAAATATCTCCTCTTTGAATGGGTGAGATGAGAAGGATAAACACCATCAAGTAGATATCGTACCATATCTTGGAACTAGTTGTAAGATGAGTCATGATCACTTATAACTTCTTGATCATATGACATCATAACCAATTCATTAGTCTCTTATAAGTCTTGGGCTAGATGTTCAAAATACCTTTGCCTATAACCAGCTTTGTTACTTTGATCTCAATATCATATTCTATGACCTTAGTTATCCAGCCAGATCTTTTGTCATTTATATCTTTGTTCAGAATAAAATTGTTGACACTTGGATGTGCAACCATCAAATATATCTTATTATTGTGACTAAAAGTACATGCTTCTCAACAAAATAATACTTTGTTTTATATTTCTTTAAGCCTTGACTGAAGAAGGTTATTAGCTATTCTAAAGTCTATTTATTCTACTGCATGAGAATACCCAAATTGTGTCAATGTTAGTATAGTTGTATAAGAATAAATACTTTGTAAATTCATGGTTCAGAAGTGTAGGAGTACTGGCTATAGCTTTCTTTATCTCTTCAAAACTTATTACTCATTCTTTAGACCAATTGAAACTCTGATCCTTATTTAGCATGGTTTTGAGTGGCCTAGCTAAAATAGCAAAATTAAAAGTGTATCTCTTTATGAAATTGATCTTGCCTAAAATTCTTTGTAAGGATTTCTTGTGCTTAGGCAATAAAAGTGCAAGAACTAATTCTATCCTATCATGATCTATGCTTGTACCATATTTTGAAATGACATGTCTGAGAAGCCTGCCTTCATGAACAAACAAAACACACTTTTTTGGATTCAAAGACACTCCAAATTCCCTGCGCATTTCAAACCCATGTCTAAGGTGAATCATATGCTCATTTGTACTATTAGAGACTATTTTTATGTCATATAAATAAACAAGAATAAAATGGTTGAGGATACCTTGAAATGCCATGTCCATAGCTTTCTAAAAAGTATCTCCAGTATTAGATAAACCAAAAGGCATCTTTTTGTATGCGAATTTCTCCCACTTTGTGGTGAAGGCTATTTTGAACTGGTCTTCTTCTTTGACCAAAATCTAGTTATATCCAATTTAACCATCCAACAAGGAAAACTGTTCTGAACCTATAACCAGCTGTAAAATCTATTCCATTGATGGAAATGGGTAGTGGTATTTAAGAGAGGCCTTGTTCAAATCATGGAAGTCAACACATAGCCTTATTTCACCATTCTTCTTCCATACTGGAACAAGGTTTACCACCCAAGTTGAGTGCTTAATTTGAATTATTATAGCTGACTCAATGAGCTTGCATTGTTCAACTCTCATCAAAGGTTCAAGCTTTGGATTAATTGGCCTTTGTCTCTAACTAGCCTATTCTCATCTTCTAACTCAATAGTATGTTGAGCTAGGCTTAGATCAAATATTTTAAGGTCACTATACTTCCATGAAAAGACATCTACAAAACTTGAACATAACTTAATAAAAGCTTCTTTCTCTAAAGATGTGCGAACTTTACCTAGATTTAAACTCTTGCCAATAGCAATCTCCACATTTGTGTAGTGTTCTTCCTTGGTTGATAAAGCAAACTTTTCTTTTCTTAATTCATCATCTCTATTGAATATGTTTTCTATGGTGACCAACCCTTTAGGCAATTTGTTTGTCTTCAATTGCACAATCTGGTCATCATATTGTTGTAAATGCTTATCTTGGTTCCTTGAGGATAATTCAACTTCCTCTTGTAAGAATCTGAAAATATGACTATCATCCTCAAATACTTTCCAATTATCATGGTCTTTTAGAATAGAAGGTATCACAACTATCTTGATGTATGATTGAACTATTTCCCTTTTTATGTCATTTGGGATATTGAATTGTGATCGAATAACAACCAGCCTGTCTGCATGCTTGTTCTTATTTCTTGATATAGCCTAAATATTGAAGTCTTGATAGTATTTAATTAGGTCCCATAATTTATTCTTATAGGACATAAGTAGTGGATTCTTGCATATATTAAGTCCCCTTGGTGAAATACCAATTCACTATCTCTAAAAACTTGTAAGGAATTAACCTTCATCTTTTTTACCCATTACAGACCATGCATAATTACTTCATATTTAGTAACATTATTGGAAAAACCAAACTAAAACTTAAGAGAAGATAAATAAATTTGATTGGTCTGGATAAATTAACATCATTCTAGCTCCAGTGTCATGTTTGTTCTTGGATCCATCAAAATATAGTTACCACAGTCCATCACTAGGTTGATCATCTTTCATCAATGTTGGAATTGGTGCATCATTTTCATGAAGACAATAGACACCAAGTCCTTCTTCTTCAATTAACTTGTAGAGATCATGTCAATGAAAATCATATGCCCATTCATTAATAAAAATATCTAGGACTCCATCTAGAGGTGATTCAGATTCCACCTCACTATTTTCTAGTACCTTGTCTGAGATAACACAATTAGTGTTCACCATAATTGGCATATATGGCTCCAAATGAAATATTACAATAGGTTCAGAATGTATTGTTACCATAGTACCTTACCTGGTCCTAAACATTAAATAGGTCTAATCAGCTGACAAATATCCTCCAATATTTGAAGTAAAGTCTATTGACAGACACATGGCAAAATAGGGAGGCAAATCCACTACAACTACATCTTCTTGAATAACAAGATTGGGGCAAACATGTAATGTCAATTTTAGATCTTTGATTATGCCTATTGTCTTTGTTGGTGACCCATCTAATGACAATATTCTTTTGATATTTGGCTCATAGGAAAGACCAAGCTTGTCTACAATTTGTTTGGGCATGGCAGTGCTATTAGCTCCACTATCTACCATACAATAATGGACTAAATAGTCACCTACTATCAAAGAGAGATAAAAGGGAGGGGTTTTGTTTGACTTGACATTGGTTTTGTCCACCTTTGTCATGTTATGTATTTTTTTATCAAGTTGATTGATTTATTGGTCTAAATTGGCCAAGACATCTCCCTATTTCTCAACTCTTTCTTTAGATAACTTAAGATCTAAAAGTTCTTGAATAAGCATGTCCTTTTGCCCTAAAATGATAAGGGAATCCCACATTCCAATGATAATATTTGATTTCTTCATTTTTTATATTATACTAAAAGATGTTCTACTAACCTTTGGCTATAACTTTTGAGCCACTGGTCGTTCTCTAGTTAGGGGCATTTGGGGAATCTTCATTGTCTCTGTATTTTGAATCTTATGTATTATAGAAATAGCAAATTGATCCTTAACACTCTTGGAAACAAAATTAGGAACAATATAATTATTTCTCACATATTGAGCTTCCTCAACTGCTCTTCTTTTAGCTCTAGTCAGAACTGCAACTTCACCATTTGTGTTACTAGTTTCACCAACTTGGTTGAATGCAATATGATCATCCAATTGCCAATTAACATCGATAGCATCAGGTTATCCTAGAACTTGTTGAGATTATCCTTAGAATTTCATATTTATGTCTTTATATTTACCACCTTGAAGAGATAGCTCTTCCTATGTCATTTGTGGCATAGTAACTCTTGTGATACCAAGGCTTGATTTTGAGTGTCATTTGTCAGGAATCTAGAACAACAAACATGCTCTTATACCACTCGTTAGGATCTTGCTCCTCAGAAAGAGCACAGTATGATTACCAAATATAAGTAATTGAATATGCGTAAATAACTAGAAACACAAGTAACTAGAATTCACCAATAGCACAGAATATGAGATACAATACACTATCTTGTATTAACACTATATAGAAAAGAATACATCAAAGAGCTGCCACACTCTTTCACCTTACAGAGATTCGCCACACCTCAAGTGTACAGTAATTCTTCTCACACACACTCTCCTACACAAAAAATGGTCCCAACAACCAACTCACACACAGAATTGGTGTTCACCTCACCAACCAGTCAGTAATAACCCTGCCGGTACACCAAGCACTCTATAGCACTTCAAGCTGATCTCTCATGAACCTGCAACCTGCAATTCAAAGACCAAACTTACATGTAGATCCCCAATGAGCTTGCAACAACCTGCAACTCACAGATCCTACAACTAGAAGGAACTCTTCCTTTCTATCTCATGCCTTAAACAATACATGCCAATGGGTCTATAAATAGACCCCTAACTCAAACAATAACTTAGACTCTTAATTTAGACAATTATCCTCGCAGCCCAAGACTCTGGGTGGTCTTAACATGCAAACTCATCGTTCACTTAACTAACTGTCCGTGAAATGAACACTTCGGGAACACACAGGCGACCGACGCCGGTCCCTGCTAGTCTGGTTCTGCCAACGTCGGCCGACTTCCTGCCGTCGCCGGTGGCCTTCTGCACTGGACTCTACTGACGTCGGTCCTGCTGCCGATGCCGGTTCCTGTAGAACTCAGCAACCATCTGTTCCTTAGTTTGCAAAGGTTGAAGCTTTTAGCTCCACAACCTAACAATCTCCCACTTGGAGATAAACAGCTGCAACCTGTACCTGTACCTGTACACCGTCTAGTTTGTTCCCTTGGCTTTGTATCCCTCCTCAAGATCACTCTTGAAGACCAACCACCACAAAATCCATGGTGCAAAACCTGTCATCCAAATTACCTGTCACATCCGCATCTACAACCATGTAGAAAAGGAACTTGACCCTGCATAGCATGTGCACCTGCTGCTGGTCCCACTGAACTGCCCTTCAGTATTACTCTCCCAGATTGACTCCAAACTTGTGACAACTCCCACTGCTTGGAAAAACTCAGGTTTAGTACATACCATGCACTCAACCTCATTATGTGAATCAAGACACCTGTTCTATGAACTGTCTAACCATCGGTGTGCTAACCGGTTTCACACAATCATCCTGAAACAAAGTCAACAAGACCTCCATGTCTCTAGAACACACTCATGCCAAAGAATCTTGCTGCTCCCAGATTCTCCATGACATACACCTGAACTAGCTTTACCTTTAGTTCAGCAATACCTGTATATGTAACCCTGCAACAAGCACATCATACAGAAAATAGGATAATGTAGCTAATATTATCCAACCTGGTAAAGAGAAACACAATGATCAAACCTCCATTGCCCTGCAGCTAAAACAAGATCATATACCCTGATCTTCCATCTCACGTATCCATTTCCACTCTTCTTCATCCTCAACATCCATTCGTCTCTCAGTGCTTACTTCCAGCTGGTAACACTACCCAAAACACCTGTTTGGTTCTCCTCCAAGGAATCACATCCTCATTCATGCCAAGCTCCCACTGTTTCCTGGATCTACCTGTTCTGCTTCTTCAACAACTTTCTGGTCCTATGCCATAAGTGAGCAACAAGTAGTGTAAAGAAGGGAAATGACGAATTTAAGAACTTACTTACACCTTCAGTCCTCCATATGGGCGCTTGAGACTCCATGACAACTAGCTGTCCACCCAAAATTCGTCTCAGTAACCGATGCCAGTCACATCTCAGTCTACAGCCGACCGATGTTGGTTCCCTGCGACTGCCTCCTTGCCGACGTCAGTTTCCCATGGCCGACGCCGGTCTCTGTCTGCCCCAAGTCACCGACGTCGGGCTGCACATAGCTGACGTCGGTCCCTGTCTGGACACCGACGCTGGTTTTCCTGCCGACGTCGGTCTCTGTGTTTTTCTTATGAGACCTGACTTTTTCCTGTGAGCTCTTTTTGGATCAAAACCTTGTCCAAATCACCCTTGCTCTGCTCAGAATTCCTCTGCACCTTATGCTGAACTCTGTCCGTCACTTTCTCCTTGAAAACCAAGGCTTTCCCGTTCTTGTCACTAACATCGGATTCCCCAAGAAACCTTACCTTCTTCTTCTGCATACAGAAACCATGATCCATACCTTCCAAATCCGAAAGCATATTCTTTGACTCAAGAACCAGCATCTCCTTCTTATCTATGTGACCAAGCCTATCAAGCCACATCTCTGAATCTATAGATGAAGTAGATAACCTAGAAAGAGAATCAGTAAAACAAGTAGATAGATAAAGCGTACCTACTTTCTTACCTCTAGCTACAACAAGTGTACCCTTGGTAACCTTCCAAGAGTCCGCTGTGAGAGTTACTGTGCAACCCTCTTCACCCAAACTTCTAACAGAAATCAGATTCTGCTTCAGAACTGGGACATGCATGACCTCTTTTAACACCCATGTGTCACCTGTCTGCAATTTCAGCTTCACTTTGCCTTTGCCAACAATCTGACAAGGCTTACCATCCCCTACACAAATTTCTCCAAAGTCTCCCTGGACATACTCATGAAAAAATTCCCTATGTGGGGATGCATGAAAAGAGGCACCAGAATCTAATACCCAAGATTCTACTTTATCCAAAGAACATACCAGAGCATCCTGTGCAACGTAACCCGCAACATCTGCTTCTTCTCCATGTTCTTCATGGTGATCTTCACCTGATCTGCAATCTCTCTTTAAGTGCCCTTGCTTTCCACATTTCCAGCAGGTTATTCTGCCATACCTGGACTTGGATCTTTTGTCTATCTTCGACCTTGATCTCCCACGCTCTGTCTTCTCTCTTGGCCTTCCTCTTCCTTCAACACTCAAAGCATCTCCAGATGATTCACCTGTGCTTTTCCTGCATATCTCTTCATTCAAGATCACACTCACAACATCATCCACTTTTAAGACTTTTGAAGGAGACACAGTATTAGAAACTGCCATTACCAAACCTTCCCAACTTTCAGGTAATGAACACAAGATTAAGAGAGCTCTAAGTTCATCATCAAATACAATATTCACTGAACTTAACTGGTTTACCAAACCATGGAAATCACTAAGATGGCTATGAACAGATCCACCTTCCAACATTTTCAAATTAAATAAACACTTCATAAGAAATACCTTATTAGAAGCCGAGGGTTTTTCATACAAATTTGCCAAAGATTTCATCAACTCCACCGTTGTCTTACACTGTGATAAGCTGGAAATCACAGATGAATCAAGACTCAATCTAACAGATCCCAGAGCCTTCTAATCAAGAACCTCCCATTCTTCATCTTTCATATCCAAGGGTTTGCTAGCAACCCCACCCAACGGTAAGTACAAATCTTTCTGATACAGATAGTCCTCAATCTGCATCCTCCATAATTGGTAGTTCTTGCCATTAAACTTTTCCATTCGTATTTGATTGTTTTCTACCATTGCTCAACTCCCACTCAAATAGAAACCCTGTGAGTAACCTGTAATCAAAACACACTACCCAGATCTACACCAGTCTATTAGTATCCCAACCAAAAGCTCTGATACCACTTGTCAGGAATCTAGAACAACAAACATGCTCTGATACCACTCGTTAGGATCTTGCTCCTCAGAAAGAGCACACTATGATTACCAAATATAAGCAATTGAATATGCGGAAATAACTAGAAACACAAGTAACTAGAATTCACCAATAGCACAGAATATGAGAGACAATACACTATCTTGTATTAACACTATACAGAAAAGAATACATCAAAGAGCCGCCACACTCTTTCACCTTACATAGATTCACCACACCTCAAGTGTACAGTAATTCTTCTCACACACACTCTCCTACACAAAAAACGGTCCCAACAACCAACTCACACATAGAATTGGTGTTCACCTCACCAACCAGTCAGTAATAACCCTGCCGGTACACCAAGCACTCTATAGCACTTCAAGCTGATCTCTCATGAACCTGCAACCTACAATTCAAAGACCAAACTTACATGTAGATCCCCAATGAGCTTGCAACAACCTGCAACTCACAGATCCTACAACTAGAAGGAACTCTTCCTTTCTATCTCATGCCTTAAACAATACATGCCAATGGGTCTATAAATAGATCCCTAACTCAAACAATAACTTAGACTCTTAATTTAGACAATTATCCTCGCAGCCCAAGACTCTGGGTGGTCTTAACATGCAAACTCATCGTTCACTTAACTAACTGTCCATGAAACGAACACTTCGGGAACACACAGGCGACCGACGCCGGTCCCTGCTAGTCTGGTTCTGCCGACGTCGGCCGACTTCCTGCCGTCGCCGGTGGCCTTCTGCACTGGACTCTGTCGACGTCGGTCCTGCTGCCGACGCCGGTTCCTGTAGAACTTAGCAACCATCTGTTCCTCAGTTTGCAAAGGTTGAAGCTTTTAGCTCCACAACCTAACATCATTTGGATTGGAAGGCTGCCAACCTAGATCTTGTAACAAGTTATTTTCAGGAACAATAGCTTTTGAATTGGAAATTACATTGATATCAAGGGCTACATATGGTTTAGTTTGGGTTATGTCTCCTTGATTTTGATAAGGTTACATATTATCCTTAAAACCTTGATAAGAGGATCTTTGGTTATTGAAAGAATGATAAACATTTTGGTTTTGTTATTGATAAGGTCTACCTTGGTATTATTGTCTCTTGAGTTGAACAATCTCATTTCCAAAAGCTTGTAATATGCTTTTTAGATCACCAATCTCACTAGATTGATTAGGAGGGGTTACAACTTGGACTTTTAGAGATGGAATAGGGATATAGATGGAATCTAGGGAACTTGAGGAGGATGAACAAGTTGTAACTCTGGGAATATGGGTATTATAGGCCTTAGAGCAAGTTTACTAGCTTGTATTAATCTATTTTCTGCCCTTATAGCAATTTCATAGACATTTGGCAAGGTATTACCACCCATAGACTGTATCATGACACTTATATCAGAATTAAGGTCCTTAAAATAGTATAAAAATACATACTTTGAGTATGGTATAACTATTGTGAGGATCCTAGTCCATGTCTTTTGGAATCTGAGGTTAAAATCAAACATGAATTCATGGGGATAACTTTGTATGGTAGTCAGTTGTTTAACCAAAGATAGATGATCAGACTTGTCTTCAAATTACCTAACTAAGGTTGAACCTAACTCATCCCAAGTATTAATGGAAGTCAAAGGAATATTCCTATACTATTGCAATGTTTGTCCTTTGAAGGAGGCAATAAACAATTTGATAGCCACATTATTTTGAGTAATATTATGAATAGAACATAGGTTGGTAACATCTTGGATATGCTCAATAGCAATAGTTTTATCCCATTCTCCTAAGAAGAAAGGGATAATTTTTAGGTTAGACATAGGAATGTCATCATATTGGGATAAATTCAGGGGACTACACCTGTTAAATGGGATAAACACTTTATTTTTGATAATCATTTGGGTTAAAGGGATTTGGCTTATAGGGACAATAGATTGGACTAAAACAATTGAATGACTAGAAGATGAATGTTGCTTTGGAGGATAAGGTATTTTACTATTGAATCTTGATCTTTTATAAGAAATTGAAGGAAATTCAATATGTTTAAAAGGAGTACCTTTACTTGATGATCTTGTTGTGACCTTTGGCATGAAAACAGTATCTAAAAGATGTTATGATCTCTACAACTTGAAGGATCTTCAACTTTTAATTATGGTAGATCTCTATTGGTTTTTTAATTTCTTCTTTTCAATCTTTAAAATTAAATTATGACAAAGAAGTTGGGTCCCACCAAACATGCCAAAACTATTGGTGTTCTATATTTTCACATTAGATGAGAAGGGGACTAGGAGGGGACTGTTTAGATCTTCCTACTCAAATCTAGTCTAACATGGGACTGATCCTAGGCTGTGGGTATCCTAATAATGGATTAGACCTCTGGAAAAGGCCAACTTCCTTATGGATCTATCACCTAAACTATCACTTTCTTGGAAAAGGGAAAGATATTTTGACAATAACTTATAAATCATGTAAAAGAGGTGATGCACGAATGATTTGATCACTCAAACTCACAAAATACACACTATGTGACACTTTTAAGACCAAATAAAATTAATCTCACATAAATATTTTAGAATAAGACATTAATCAATTATCAAATTAGCAAGAGAGGGAAAATATCCACTTTCAAGCTAGACAATAAACAATAAGTTACACTTATAATGACCTATAATAACTACTAAGCACTTCCTAAGGGTGAAAAAAACTCATACATAAGCAAGAAATATACATTCACTTAACCACAGTACATGAATTCATGGAACACACTTTAATCCATCTTAGAAAAGGATGGAATTCAGTCTTTATTACATCAAAAAAGGTGTCATAGTACAAATTTTGGTAGAGTTTGGTCATACTAAAAAAGAGGGATCCATTTTAAGGTTTGGAAGACTATATTTATAGAAGAGAGAGAGAGAGAGAGAGAGAGAGAGAGAGAGAGAGAGAGAGAGAGAGAGAGAGAGAGAGAGAGAGAGAGAGAGAGAGAGAGAGAGTTGTGCATTAAAAAGGACCTAACCACCTTCAATGGATTAGCATTCTCAAGGATGCTGAGAGAGAGAGAAAGAGTTGTGCATTAAAAAAGACCTAACCACCTTCAATGGATTAGCATTCTCAAGGATGCTGAGTCATAGTCTTATCAATAAGGAACAAATTCTATAAAAGAATTGAATGCTCATTATCCTTATCTATCAACTTGATGTCTTCTTAGAACTCCATGATATCATCTAATGATCTATTGATAAGGATTATGTCTTGGAATTGGAATAATTATGCCACATCTCCTTTAGGTGGCCAATTGTATATATTCATTGAAAAGTGACCCTAATGCTAGGTGAGACATGTCTCTCTATGATCATGTTTACATCTGTATTTGTTCCAAATTGAACCTAGGTCCTTTTTATAGACAAAAAACCAATCTCAAATCATTGGTTTTCACATAGTCACAATAGTCATAGAAAACTTGAAAACTATTTAACCTTGCTTCATAATCATTGGTCTCTATATTAGGTCCAAACAACTTATTTTACCTATATGGATCTCTATTGGTAATGCTTGGTCCCATTGGATCCATCTAGATCATATCTGAGCTCTAATTCTTTTGTATTTACATGCTTGAATCAAAAACTACCCCATCGACTTCCATCAAAAATGTTTAGGTTTAATTTTTTTTGATTGGCCATCAAAAACTAAATCAACCCATTTCATTGTACCCTAAGGTCTTTATTCTTATTAGTCTCACACATTCTACTAACTTATTAACTCTACTAAAATTTGTTGATCTCCCTATGCATAGATACATGCAAGCCCTTGATTTCCTTCCAGAGGATCCCTTTGACATGTTGACTCAATCACACACTATCAAATCAAGATATACAAGATCACAAGCACCATAGATCTCATTGGGCCCACTTTCTTATGCTTTATTAGATCAAGATGTATGAGCTCACGTTGATCATTAATTTAGCTCAGACCCATCCTTTTATCAGTGAATATGCACCATTGGATCTCATCTTGATGATCCCATACTATTGGATCATGTTAAATTTGTATCTCTTTAAGGGCTTTAACTTGGGGACCTTTTGACCTATTTGACTCTAGCGTGGATCATTATATCTTATGTGTCAGTATGCAAGTTCACATGAGTTGTTAGATCTTGACCAATTTCAAACCTTTTAAAGAAATTTTAAACCTAAATGGTTAATTTACGAAGCTTGAATTTGATAGACATATGAGTGTCTTATTAACTTCTTGACTTCATATGTACCACAAGATCTTTGCTCAAATTTAACATAGACTGTTGATCTTGAACCCATTTGAATACAAATGGCTATTTACCATTGCTTAAACTTTGATGTCTACATAAACGTATTTGACATCCATATGACTATCACTGAATATTTTAAAACCAATGGTCATCTTCTATGCTAGAATTTGAAATTTGTGGGTTCATCCTGGACTTTTTGAATTTAAATGTTTATTTCTTGTAGCTTGAAATTGATGTTTGCACAAATTTTTGGATCACAAATTTCATTAGATATTTCCTTCAAACCTTTTGTTGGATGGTTTGTTTGGAGCACCTTCTTGAAAAAATACCCTTCAAAACCTTGAACTGGACCATTTTCCCAAAAAACTACCCTTTGGTAAAATTATATAGGGCACTTTGTTGAGAGAACAACCCCTCAGGAAAAAGTGTTTGGGAAACTTTACTTGACAAAATACACTTTGAGATTTTTGTAGCATACCACTTTCCTATAGAATAATCCTTTAATAAAATTATTTGGGACACTTTCCTGAGAAAAGACCCTTCAAGAAAAGTGTTTGGACAATTTTCCCAAAAAAAATGACACTTAGTCTTTTTTGATGCGGATAATTTCTTTGAAAGAAATAGGTCTTCAGGAAAATTATTGTGGAACAATTTCACTTAAATAAATAGGTCTTTATCTTTTCCATTGGACATTTTTTTTG
This sequence comes from Torreya grandis, assembly GCA_037957365.1. Classification (NCBI taxonomy): domain Eukaryota; kingdom Viridiplantae; phylum Streptophyta; class Pinopsida; order Cupressales; family Taxaceae; genus Torreya; species Torreya grandis. The sequence goes on along the minus strand of JARHVA010001046.1, from coordinate 954,203 downwards.
AAATAATTCATGCCTTTAGAAACTTTATCTCGGACAAATTGTCCAAAAGAGTTCAACACTTAGCTTAAAAAGGGTCCCAAAAGAATTTAGCTTAGCAAAACAAAAGCTTGAAAGAATTTGCCCAAAAGAATGAACACTTAGTCAAATAAAAGGTCCAAAATAATTTAGCTTAGCAATGAAATCTGAAAGAATTTCCAAGTAAATACAACCTAAAAATGTTTTGTACTTTGATTTTCCAAGGTTTGTAAGCCCTTCTGAACTTGTACTTGGACTATTGCTTGATCCTTGAAGGCCTAAAAAAACAATGAAAAATTGTATGCTTGTGCAGACCTATTCCATGACCTTGAACTTCTTGGTTTCACCATGAATCCTGCTTATATTGAATTATTAGACCACACTTCAATCAGGATCATGCTACTTTTACTAAACTCTTAGACTAGGCATTTTTTTGATATGTAGACCAAATTTGGTCAACAGTAAGGATGCAAAAATTTTCCAATCAGGTTCATCATTCAACTTGAGCTACCAATGGTACCATTGAAGTGTTTCTTTTTATATCCATCTAGTAAGATCTATACCCTTGAACTATGTAAAGTTCAACTTAGGCCCACATGATGTGTGTGGATAAGACAAACTATTCTCTGAAGAAGACTCCTAAAACTTATTGAGGATAAGTCTATTATGTTGATTCAGTCCATGCATCCTGTCAGTTAACTCAGTGACTTGGGATTTCAATGAGGTGAGTTCTTCCTCCATTATTTTTGTGCTTGTATGGGTGACTACCATAACCATTATTTTTTATTTTTCTTTTACAAGGGATAGAAAAACAAGTTTTAAGACATAGTCAGTAAGGAACTTTTTTCATTTGGACTAAAATGAAAGGGGTAAAGGCACGATTACAATTTTTTTCACTATCCAGGTATGATTGATGAGGTCAAGGGCAATTTCAAAATTGAAATTGAAAAATTGGAAAAAATATCCAAGAGGGACAAAGGATGAGAAAATGGAAAGGAACACTGTGAAAAAAAATTGAAGAGGATAAAAAATGAATTTATGGCAAAACCCAAAAAAATCAAAAAATTGGATTTGTGGCTAATGGAAGTGGAATTGGTAAATGGGACCTCTAGGAAGAAAAGGTGTAGAGTGAAATTTCAGGTGTCTTGGTAAATTTTGAGGATCAACAGAGATAGAGATGGAAAGATATGGGAAAAAAATGGGAAAAAAATACTTTTTCTAAAACTAGTTCTCTGGGTTTCTATTGTCACAATTCTGTCTGCATGTTTGTAGTTACCACTATGCTAATTTGAAACTAGTTTCTCTAGGTTGCTCCTATCAAAAATTTGAGCACAGGTTTTTAGTTACCACTATGCTAATTTAAAACTAGTTTTTCTGATATGCCCCAGTTAAAAGTCTATCTACAGGGTTTTAGTTACCACTGTGCTAATCTAAAATTGGTTTTTTAGAGTTGCTCCTATCCAAAGTCTATTTGTATGTTTTCAATTACCACTATGTTAATCTAAAACTAGTTTTTTTACTGATAATCTATAGAAACTAGTTTGATATGATCCCCAAGTTTGTTCAGTTGCCTAAGGGTTTTAAGAAATCTCTCTAGCCACCAATGTTGTCTGAATGAGTACCACTCTCCAAAAATTTATATCTATAGATTTACCCTTAAATGATAGCTCTTGGTTTACCTCATAGATGGAAACTAGTCAATCAGTATGGGGTTATTGCCCTTTTCACTCGCAGGTCCTCACAATGGGCTAGTTACTTCAGGGTTCTTATGGTGCTCCTCACAATGAGTTTTAGGGCTATATGCCCAATTACTTCCAATAGTTATGTAGAGGGGTATTTTACCCTTATCTAAACCTGCATATGAAGTTGTAAAAATAGATACAATGAAAAATACTTTTTTAAATGGCATAGCTCTTAGAAAGCCCTACTATAAAAAAAAACTCCAAAATCTAGCTACAGATCAAGGAAAGTGCTCTAATACCAAATGTGATGAACCTGCTGCACAGATTTATGAATTATATAAATTTATGAATTATAGAAAATAATTTAATAATAAAAATAACTTCAAAAATTAACTTAGAATAATTCAAATATTTCATATTGATCATTGTCCACTTCGAGGGGATAACCTCCTTTGAGCAAGCTCAATATAATAATATTCATTAATGCCTTCATTGGGCCTCAATACTTAAATACTAATTCTATTATAGAAACTAATACTTCCCATGTATGTGGGATAATTAAAATATACTAAAGTAATGACCTATAAATCATATGCATCTATAATGACTAATACACTAATAAATGCAAAGATAAGGGTAGGAACATAGGTTCCTAACAATGACATTCACCCAACATTAGATATTATGTTGTTAGATGATGTAATTTTTTTATAAACCTATATGGAAACGTATGTATTACTAACATTGTGTGTCTATATGACATTCACCTAACATTATATTTCATTCTTATTTTGTATGCCCTTATGTTTTTGTTATTATATATTGATATAGTTTTTATTATTATCAATAATGAAGTGTAATGTTTGACCATTGATACACATTTAAGAATGAAACATTATTTATAATTATATTACCATGAAGTGTAATTTTTTACCATTGATATATAATAAATTACTTTATCTAGTTTCAAATTACTTATACCCATTTATTCAAGTTATGTAAATGATGCAGTAGCCTCGGCTAAAAGATCCAAGTTTGTACATATTAGTCAAAAGGAGTTAATTAGGTCATATTATAGTCAATAAGAATCCTTTTTATGCTTCAATATAGCATGTATGGTTATGTTTAAATGATTTATGGTCTTGTGAGGCCCTTAGATAGGTTATGTCACTTGATGGATCTTTCCTTATTAACTCTATTAAGGGAAACCTACAACTTTAGAGACAATCAATTTGAGTCTTGATATAAACTCTAAACAACTTGGAATGAATCAATCCCTCTTGTAGACTAATGAAAGGCTTAGGATACTATCACTTGACTTAGATAAGTCCTTTGTATGGGTTCAAACATCTATTAAGACACTTGATAATCCAAAACCTAAACTATGTATCAAGACTGTTCAAGACTGTTTTAGAATAATTAGGCCTTAAGAACGATGTTTTTAACTCTTTCACTCCTTATATAGTTTGTATAAAGTCCTTTAAATATATAAAGCTTAATTTTATTGTGAAGAAACCAATCTCCATACATTTGTTGCTTAAAAATATCAATTTTGGACCAATTCTATCTTTTAGGTTATTGGATTATTTATCCCAAAAAAATTTATGTTTTAGTTTGTTCAATACTTATTTTGTTTATACAGGTTGGTTATACTAGTTAGTTGGTTTTGTTCAACCAAATCCTATAAGGTTATTTAAAATATTATGTTTGTACAAAAATAAAATATGTTCTTACATTGAATATATTATGAAATTGTTTCCTCCTATTTTGATCCCCTTCAATAATGGTATCAACAGTTAGAAAATTGAAGATTGATGAAATTTGTAGAGCTATTATTGGAGAAAAAGGAAGAAAAGAAACAATTTTTAATGCAGGACTAATCTATACAGTACTTCAATAATAAGGAGAGAAGTAACGAACTTTGTCCTGTTGTCAAAAACAACATATTTCAAGTAATAAAGAATATCAAAAATTCATTAAACTTAGCTATTGGAACACACCTATAAGCTATTATGTTCGAGAGAAATGGTTTTAGCTCCAAACCAAAATGTATACTTGGTTATTTTATTCCATTTCTTATGTATGGTGAGTGACTAGTGTATTGGCATCACTTGAAAGAATATAAAAGAGGTCTGCACAACTTAGATTATTTTGAGGCAACTGAGGATGCATTCATGACACAAAATCATGATTCGGCGGAGATAAAAACAAAAGAGATTTTAAAATCAAACCTATAGTTCACACTAGGTCATGGAAGAAATATTATTTGATGTGTTTTTTAAGGCTTCAAAACTATGTGGGGCCTAGTCAAACAAGGAAGGCACAATTAATTTTTTACATGCAAAGTAAATAAGAATGTAAAAGATTTTCATATGTTTAAAATCTTGTTTTTTTATTTTTGTAAAATCAGACAACTCATGGTTATATTGAAAATTCTCCCACCAAATTTCAATATTCATTGTAGTAGAGTTGGTCATATAAATTTTGCAAGTATTTGCCAAAAGGGAAGTCAAGGGTTCAAAACCCATTAAACTATTTTTGATAAAATTTCATTTTGATGTTATTTTGTATTAGAAAAGTTAAAATATCAGAGAAAAAAGGTTAAAATATCAAATAAATAAGGGTGTAAAAGGAGATATAAGGCATAGTGAGTGCATTTTTTTACAAGTCTTTGAATCTTTGTAACTAAAATCTATCTAGTGGTTCAAGGCCAAACCCCAATAGTTTTCCTTAGTTTGATAAGCAATATGGCAAAAATTATGAGCTTAATATCTAAAAATGGATGCTTAACACCAAAAAACTACAAAGAATGGTTAATAAATATGAAAAACAGTCTTATTTTTAATGATTTATGGGAAATAATGAAAAATAAACCACACACCAACTGAAGCTGCAAAATTGCTTGAATTTCAAAGACATGATAAATGTGTTTTTACTCTATTGAAATCATAATGTTTAACTTAGGTAATTATCCATATTGAATCCATTAAAATTAATGCCTAGAAACCTATGAAAGCATTAAAATATATATATGACAAATAACCTACCTATAAGAAGATTGAGCTCTTAATGCAGTTGCTTAATAACAAGCTTGCCATTGATGAAGATGTATTTGAATATCTCTCTCACATGAAAACATTGAAACAAGAATACTACACACCTAATGGAAAAAGAGATGATGACATGTTGATTTCCATCGCATTAAATTCCTTAATTTTGCATACACTAATTTGGTTGAAATGATACAGCTTAGTGATAAGCTTAATGGTGCCACATTTGACTCTATTTGTGAGTTTTTAACTCAGCATGAGTGATAGTTTGCAAAGAAGAAGAGTACACCTACTGAAGAGCCTCACTATACAAAGAATAATTCTCATCATCAAGATCATCACCATGTACAACAACTACTTAAAAATCATTCTTTGAAACACTCTTTGATCCATTCTTCGAGACACTCTCCACACCATCCTAGATGATCTCCACAACATTCTCATCGACACTCTCCAGGATCTTCAAAATGCAAACATCACCATAGGCATTCTTCTCACTCATATGGTTCTTTCATTGATTCATCCTCTTTTGGATCTCGTCAACATAAGAAAGAGCCAAAATGTTTCAAATGTGGTGGTATTGAATATCTTGTCGATGTATGTCCTCGATGACCCCACTTTCTACATAAAAATAAAGCTAAGGTAAATTATGTGGATCATTCTATTGGTAGATCTTTTGGTTACTCTAACTATTCCAATTATTATGACACTTCCTCTAATCAGGTGGCATCTTATATGGCCAAAGTTTATGGTTTGATGGACCTGATAGCTTGTTCTGAGTGATTAGTGATTCACCCTTCTTATGTGAGCTACTAGGCTCAAGACTAGAATCTATTATAGTAGAATTTTTTAGCTTGTGTTCTTGCTTTCAGTTCCATTTTTGGCTTTCTATATCTGATACTCATGACATGGATTAGATAGGATTATTTGATTTTGTTTCTCTCATTACACAACTTGTCACCTCTCACCTAATTGGAGGAGAAGATATAGAATTTGGTTGGTCATATATCAGTTGTCAGTGATAGTACATGTTGATAGGGGTTATTATCACCTTTAGTGTTGAGCAAAGGTCATCATCATTTATTGGACATTAGGGATATTTGATATATATGATACACGTTGGTCACTTTGATCATCTTTTAGGTGGAGCCTTATGTGGATCAATATAGTTAGACATGCTTTGATCATGTTATACTATAGTATGGTATGATGATCACAGGGGATGATCAAGCCTTGATCATTTTCATCATCATTTTATGCCACAACTCATAGGATTGGCTTTTATATGGATTGACATCAATTTTGGTCAGTACTAGGATGTAAAGTACACTAGTTATAGTTGATTCAAATTTTATTTGATGACTTTAGATTCATTGCTCTTGATGTTTCAAATTCCATACCCTTTGGATCAAGGGGTATTTTGTTGGATTATTTATCCAAAGATGTGTGTTTATGTTTTAGTTTGTTAAATACTTATTTTGTTTGTATAAGTTAGTTATACCCATTAGTTGGTTTTCTTCAAAAAACTCATGTAATCTTATTAAAAATCTTATATTTATATAAAAATTAAATATATGCTTACATTGAATATATTATGAAATTGTTTCCTCCTGTTTCGATCCCCAACATAGGTCTCTAGGCCTAATTAGATATTAGTAAGTCAAATCACTTATTAGGTTCTTTATCCACCTCAAAATGACTTAATATTATTCAATGATAAAAAGTGTCTCAAGTCTTAAAACAAGATTATTGACTTCATCTACAAGAATTCTCATCCAAAATTATTCTTACATGTCTCGACAAATCAACACCTACAGGAAACACTATCACAATCCACATTTTCTTCTTTCACATGGCCTCATTCATCAAAATAAACTTTGAAATAGTTTATAGATATGATCCTTAACCTTTCTACAAATTTTGGTTTAATTCCACATGTTGAAAACAAATATACGAGTCTTTTAATGTCATTAAACCCTGTTTTAGTGTTTTTATGAGTTTTAAAAGCTAAAAGCTTCTTATTGATTGTTCATACAATATAAGACTTATCCAATCGATCCAAAACTTGTAAAATAATATGATACAACTCCTTCAACTAATTTAATCTTAATTTTAAATTCATGCATGATTTTTCATGTGATATAAGCGATTGAGAATATTGTCCTCACATAGAAAATACAGGTGTTCTGAGTTCCAAGGAGACAAAATTTAATTTGATATCAAACACGTTCTAGATTTTAATAAATCACATTTGTGTATGAATATTAGATATGAATACACATGTTTAAAATAAATATTATCCTTTATTGATAATAAATTTTCCAAAACACACTTACATAACCATGTTTAACAAACTCTAAACTATCATTAGTCTCTCCAATGGTGTAATCTGCACTTTTTATCCCTATGCAGGGTCTTGTATACCTCCAAAGTGTTAGTATAGATGATGATCATGTTGTTAGAGAATTTTCCAAGCTTGGAGTGTACATATTTAATTGAGATTCTTCCTCAACTTCTCCAACTTAAGTTAGTAAATGTCCTTTTAAAATATGATTTTGTTAAATTTTACTTTATTTCATCCCATTAAGATGATTATGACTTCTAGAATCCCTCTAAGACATATAATTACATTCGTATACTAATAACACACCCTTTCTAACTTTTTACAAGCTTTGTACAATAGAAAATATCGATACATTGCTTAGTAAACATTTAAAAATTTAAATTTACTATTTTGGAAGGAAACCTCCCTAAGCTTCTAAATGACCTTTAAGTATACTTCAAATGCCTCATATAGGCTTATTATGAATTAACCACCTCCTTAGTCTTTTATCCAATGTAATTATATCCTAATGTCTATTTTGAAACAAATACTATGAAGAGATTTATGTGAAAGAGACAGATACACTTGTTGAGTCTAGTGTGAAAGAGAGAGATACCCTTGTTGATTCTAATAGCATGTTGATAATGGTCATGAAATAGGCATGTTTGCCTCAAAATGATAGTTACAAGTGCATTGATGACCCTCCTTCATCCTCCTTACAACTTTCTACATCATTCTTCAACTTCTAATATACTTTTTGAGATACATCTTAATAATGAAAACACGCACACTCTCTCTCTCTCTTAAGGAATCAGTAATCTACGTCATTCTAATAGAATATTGAAGGTCATGTACAGACATGAAGATAGGTGTAATGACTCATGAGAGGTTAAACAAACCCTTAATATTCATTATTGAAGCTCAACCCCTGATTGAGAAGCCTAAAATGATCCTTAAAATTTGTATGAATACTTTAAAAATGTTAAAATACCTTAAGAGCAAAAAACTACTATTTAGGAGCATGAAAATACTGACAACAAATATTGTCAAAGTTGAAGCTCCAGTTGGAGAACTCCATTTTTGGTATTTCTTGGCTAAAAAATTGGTAATTCAAACATGTCCATAGGGGTGGATAATATCCAATACCATGTTCTTAGCCTCCCATCACACCCAATCGACAAACCCAATACCCATTCTAGGCTCAAGAATGCCCTTCCTAACACAAGAAAATTGCATATTTTTAACCTAACTTCAAACGTGTGTAAAATGAAAATAGTAGGTCATATGGATGAATCATAATATATTTCCTATTCATGATAAATACCTATAATTTAGCCATATATCAAGTGATTATAAACTTATAGATCAATGTGTGGCATAAGTTACATTAATGGGTCTTGAAATACAACTTTTTGTCAGTGAAGAGAAACTTCTTGAGCCCCAACTAGCATTTCTACCTCTAGGACCCCCTATTGAAAATCAATAATTATGAAAACATATGGTAAAATTACATGTTCTCTAATGACCATGATTTACAAGTCCAACCCTAAACACTTTTTCACTACTACTCATGAGCATGAAACCATTAACAATAAATATTGTCAAAATTGAAGCTATAGTTGTATAACTCCATTTTCAGTGTTTATTGGATAAAAAATGGAACTTGAAACACATTAATATGGGTTTATAACATATATTTCCATTTTATTTTCCTCCCATCATGCCCATTTGACAAATCCACCACCCATTCTGGGCTCAAGAATGCCCTTTCCAACACAAGAAAAATGCAGATTTTTAGCCTAACTTCAGACATGCATAAAATGAAAATAGTAAGTCATATGTATGAATAATAAGATCCACATTTTTCATGTTAAATCCATATAATTTCACCTTGTATAAATTTAGAGAGCAATGCATGGTATAAGTTGCAGTAATAGGTCCTGAAATGCAACTTTTTGGCAGTGAAGAGAACTTCTTGAGCTCTAACTAGCATTTTTGCCTCTGGGACCCATAGGTGAAAATCCATCAGTTTTAACACATTAATATTAAAAATTAAATTTTTTCAAATTACCATGATGTCCAAGTCCACCCCTAAGCACATTTTCACTACTATTCAAGAGCGTGTAAACACTGACAATAAATATTGTCAAAGTTGAAGCTCCAGTTGTAGAACTCCATTTTTGATGCTTTTTGGATAAAAATGAAACTAAAAACATGTGTATAAAGTTATATAGCATCCAATACTATGTTATTGGCCTCCCATCATGCCTCATTGACAAACCCACCACCCATTCTAGGATCAAGAATGCCCTTCCCAACATAAGAAAAATGCATATTTTTAGCCTGACTTTAGTAATGCGTAAAACAAAAAATAATTCATATGTACATATCATAAAATATATCATATGTATATTAAATACCTATAATTTCACCCTATATCAAGTTATTATAAACTTAGAGATCAATACATGGCATAAGTTGTAGTAACAAGTCCTAAAATACAACTTTTTGGCAGTGAAGAGACAACTTCTTGAGATTCAACTGGAATTTCTACCTTTGAGACCCCTAGGTATAAATACATCACTCCAAACACATAAATATGGTAAAATTATGTGTAATCCAATGACCATGACTTCCAATTCCACCCATAATCACATTTTCACTACTATTCAAGACTATAGAAACACTGACAACAAATGTTATGAAAGTTGAATCTCCAGTTGTAAAACTCCATTTTTGGTGCTTATTAGATAAAAATGGCACTAAAAACACGTCCAAAGGGGTGGATAATATATAGGACCAGGTTATTTTCCTCCCATCATTCCCGATCGACAAACCCACCACCCATTTTAGGCTCAAAAACACCCTTCCCAACACAAGAAAAATGTAAATTTTTAGCCTAACTTTAGACATGTGTAAAATTAAAATAGTAAGTCATATGGATGAAACTTAGTATCCCTCTTGTGCATGTTAAATACCCATAATTTAATCCCAAATCAAGTGATTACAAACTTAAATAGAAATGTGTGGTACAAATTGTAGTAACAGGTCTTGAAATACAACATTTTGGTAGTGAAGAGACAACTTCTTGAGTTCCACCTGGCATTTCAACATCCAAGACCTCTAGGTGAAAATACATCACTATGAATGCATCCAAATGGTAAAATTAAATGTGCTCAAATGACCATGACAACAAATGTTTAGGACTATAGAAATAATGACAAATGTTGTCATGTTGAAGTTATAGTTATAGAACTCTATTTTTGGTGTTTTTTGGCTAAAATCTAGCATTGACAACACATCCAGAGAGGTAAATAACATATATGAATAGATTCTTGGCCTCCCATCATTCTCAATCGATAAACCCACCACCCATTTTGGCCTAGTTATTGTTCTTAACCTTAAGGTAGGATATTTTAGTCACTAAAAGTGGTCTAGATTGAAAATAGCCCATCCAAATGGGTTAAAATTTGGTAGATAACTTTGTCATAACCCCCTATATGAATTATAGTTTATTTCATCCTTTTAATACCTTTCAAAAAGTCTAAATAGATGATTATATCATTTAGCTATGTAAAAGTCAAGAAATGGAGGGTTTTGGAATAAAGAAACTTGTATATCTCCTAAAGTATTACCTCAAACATGAATTGAAACCTTATCCACACCTGGTAAATGATCATATTAAAATATATATATGATTTTAATATTTTTAAGGCTATCTAAATAATCTTATAAGTTACCATGTGTCATTAGGCATGTGTCTAAACAAGCAAAATAGGGGTTTAGGAGACTAAAATTATCATATCTCTGAAATAATTGAGAGATGGAGACTATAACTTTATAGGTAGTTTGGGGAAGTTATATATAATGTTCATAAGTTTATTAAAGAGTCTTGGGATGTATATATAATAAATAATGATCTAAAATAGACCTGCAACATAGGTGTTAGTAGGCATATTTTTTATTTTTATAAGAATTAACCATAATAAAGGACATAAATTATTGAAACCATCTGATTAATTATTTTATTAAGGGTCATATGGAGATGTTAGAAGTGGTGTCACGAGTTGAGGTTTAGTAGAGAAAGATATAAAGTTAGAATGCAGATCTATAAACCTAAATAATAAGGCTAGAAGATCAATGTTTTGAGAGTGCAAATTTAAATAAGTCTAAGTGAAGGATGAAACCATGTTTGATAGGTTGGGAGTGTCAATGTGGACACAAAAACATTGAAAGAGGCATTGGAGAATCTGATTTTGTGCAAATATGTCATACAAGTAGGTAATTTACATCAGTAAGTTCTCTTAGCTTCAATAATATGAAGGTGGAAGCTTATTTGGCACCACTAACCTACAAAAAAATGTAAGTAATTAAAAATGAAATTTATACATGTACTAACTAAAAAATTAAAAACATTTAGTAGATTCATTACATCTACATTTTACAAGTCAACATACCCGCACATTTTAATCTAACAAACCACTAGGATCTACTTTAATCTTGATAGTATCAAGAATAGCTTCATGATGTAACTCACAAACTTTTCATAGATTCTTGTTTAATGGCCTCTCATGATATTGTTGAAATTTAATATTCACTATAAGAACCAAAATTGAATAGTACAGTATCTTCC
>JARHVA010001046.1:0-190000 GCA_037957365.1 Torreya grandis | reverse complement strand
AATTAAGTAGGATAACCTAGTTAAGCAATCTTATCTTTTAGTTGCACAAAATTTTGTGTGATAAAATCTTATCCCTTACAAGTTAAATCCAAGGTCTATTAATTTTTTTCTAGTTTATCATCAATAAAATCATGCGCATACTAATGAAGGTCAATAATAGTAGTTGGCAGGTTATCTTCAATCTTGTTTTCAACCAAAAAATAGTTTTAAATTAATTATGATGGTACATCATAAAGCAAAAACTATATGAATTCTAGATGGTTACCAAATTTATCATCATGGTAACACATCAAATGAAATGCATATTCATGCATTTAATATGGGGTTGATTGAACATGGCCTAAACTAGAAGAAACATAATAGGAAATGCCCTAGCAAAAAATACTTTTGTGTTGTATTCATTTAAACGTGACAAGCCAAGTTCTAGGTAAGCAATAACACATGGTCTTACTTAATTTACTTATTGCAAGTATATCTGTATCTCTTATATTTTTGTTTTGAAATAGGAATTACATGTATAAATGATGAGGGTGGTTGTTAAGTACAAATAAAAAAGTTATTTTCACATCCATCAAAGGGTGGTTTTATTTGTTGTAATTTTAGAATGTTAAACCATGGATACGACATATGCAGGTTCAACATGTCAATGATAATGCATTTTTGTCAATAAGGGCATCTTTATAGTATGGATCATGAACTAATTTATATTGCAAATATTGTACGACACATGATTTACTAATATAAAATTCTTATATTTTTTGTTGAGGGACCTATCCTTTGACTAAAACTATATCTAATTAGTCAATTTTTGTGGAAAGTATTTTATAATTACACTAATGTTTTGGGAAAATTTGATGATATGGATGTTGTATTTGTATCGACCTCCATGTGCATGATTCACCTATAAAATTAGATTTACTCTTGCTATAATAATTTATTCAACTTTAATAAATGTGTGAAAAACTATAAGCTATTCTCTAATATCCATATTTTTCTATTTAAAAAAATAATGGCCATCTTGTTTGAAAATACATCTAAAACAACGACAAACCCCATTTGATATTATAGTCTTCATGCGAGCGTAATTTTATATGTATATAAAATAATCTAAATAGATGATAAATCTATCCTTTCATAAAAGTCATTATGCATATTTAAAAATTTGGAATTATAATGGTAATTTGAAATTGATGTGTATGGATTCATGTTAGTATCAAAAAATGGAAAATCAGCTCACGAATTATTTGGTTAAGTGTTGGACATTTGAGAGAATTATGAGCTATTAATATTAAACAAGTATTGATTTGTAGTTAAGTATTCTTTATAGATGACTTTAAATGCTGCATTGTGAATTTACAAGTTAGAAGTCCATCACTTGTTGAAGGAATATTCAAATATGGTTGGATGTTCAATAGATATTTCATCTCACTTTTGCATTTATTTATGATATATTTAAATATTTGGTAATAATGGTATTGTTGCTTGTTTATGTAGTTTTATAATTTTTAGCTTAATATTGATGTCATCAATCTTTGTTTTTAGGAGCAAACATCAATAAGGTTAATTTAAAAAATAAATAAATCATTTGAGATGATGTATGGGTGAAATATTATTAAAAAGAATATACAAAATTAATTTGATCATTTGTAAATACAATGTTAAGCCTTTATGTTTATGTATAATAAAAAATAAAAATTCAACATATTCAATGAATTTATTTTATAAAAATGATCTTCTTGTTAGGGAATTTTAAAAATACTATTTTGATACTTGCAATATATTGGTGAATTTTAATTTTAGAAATAAATTCATGTACATACGAATTATTAATTTTAACAAAAATATGTTTGCCAAGATTTTGAGCATATAATTCTCAAATACAACCATGCTCATATCAAAAATATATTTTAAAGTAAATAAATAATATATCTATTACATGATAATAATTATGTCAAAAAATACTTATAACATACAATTAAAAATAAAGATTTCATACGTAAAATCTTTAAAAACCTATACCTATTTTATCAACAAATAACGATTGTTACTCTTAATAATCTTATCTAGCCAACAAAAAAAATGTTTACAAATACAATTCTCTACCAATATAATTTTATTAGATAAATATGATATCTATTAAATAATAAAGACGATTAATTTTTATAGAAAATAATATTCCATATCAAATCCATTATTTATTGAAAATAATATATGGACATTATTTCATCAATTATTGTAAAAATAAATAAATAATATTACTCTAAATAATTTTTTTACATAAAAAATAGATAACTATAATAAAGTAAGGCATTTCAATATTAAATAATATAAAATGATATTTTAAATCATACAATTATTTCTACAAATCTATTAATCTATTCATTGTAAATAAAAATATTAAAGTTTTTTTTAAACTCTAAATATATTATAAATATTATTTATATTAAATAAATACAACTTATATTTCAAAAAAAAAAAATTAAAATTAAAATATAATTATATGTAATAAAAAATAATATTTTATTTAATGTAAGTTAAATTCAATAAAATAATATATTAAAAAATTATATTTAAAAAAATTAAATATTCAACTGTTTAAAAAAAATCATCTCACTAAATTACATCATTTAATACAAATTTACTAATCAATAATAAATCTAAAGGTATTTATAATTTAACATAAAAAAATAGAAAACAATATCTTAATAATAATAGAAAATAAAAATTAATTAAATATTTAAAAATGGTAAAACAAAACATTCCAACATTAAATAATATAAAACATCTTAAACCAAATTGATACTTCATTACGAACAACCTATAAAAAATTCTTTAGAATGTTGATGTCTTAAAAAAATACAAATTGATTAAACAATAATGATATGTTTTAATTTTGGAAACAATATGCTTTACCAAATGCAACTTAAATAGGTAAATATGAAAAAACAAGTCATTTCAACAATGAACAATACAAAATGATATATTAGGGTCTTCGAAATGTAAAAGACTTAATTTGCCAAAATAATTTTCAATTTAAATAAATTATATAAAAAATATTCATACACTCATTATAAATATTTATTGTATGAAATAATAATTGACATAATTTTGTAAATAATGTTAAACATAAGTAAATGAAAGTAAGAAAGGTAAGTTATTATTATAAAAGTAATTAAAATTATATGAATGTGGGATAAGAGATTGATAAGTGGGGAAATCAAATTAACAAAAGAAAATTTCACATATATTAAAAAGAAATACTCATAAAAATATTTTTTGGATTACAATATTTATGAAGAAATAAGAAGAGAAGAAAAGAATAAAGAAGAAGAATGTGCCTCAAGTCATAATAAAAGAAAATACACTTCAAGTGTGTCAATAAAGAAGAGAAAAGAGATCCTTGAATAAATTGAGGAAGATGACAGGGGTTACAAATAATTTCTATCATAGTCTTACAAAACTTTCTTAGTGTGTGTCTAGTGTCACTAATCTTCATGAGATGAGGATAAGTATGTAATAAGTATAGATGGAATTATATATGATATAAAACTCCAAGATTCCTTTTAAAATGGATAAAACATGTGTGACACCTCATAAAATCTGGAATATGTGAATTATAAAGAAACTTACATACACCTAAATAAATTTCTGATAATAAAATGAATACTAATAAAGATTAATTTCTAACACTCCTCTTTAAGTTTTATTTTGGTGTTACAAAAAAAGATAAAACTTTAAATTTAAAAGAGAATTGACATTATATAATACTCCATCTTGATGATAAATTCCTTCGAAAGAAATTTTAATATTACAATATTTTGATAAAAAAGAAAAAAATATAAAAATCACTAAAATTTTTGTAAAATGGAAGGTGTGGTCATGATGTTTCAAGTGGTCAATTTGATTTGAAAAAAAGACTAACAAAAAAAGATGACAAATATGATCCACGATAACCTACAAAACATAAAATCTATACTAATCTTCAGGTTAAATAAATATAACGAATAAAATCCCATAATAAATACAATTTACATATTATTAATAAAAGTGAATCTAAAACGAATTATAAAAAATATGAGACAAAATAAAATAAAATAAAATAATCAAAAGAAGAAAAAATAATACAAATCCACCTTCAAAAGATTTAAAAATTAAACTAGAAAGAGTCGAAGGCAAAAACAATATTATGCGCAAAAGGTTCTTTGACAGTGATTTAGCTCCCCCAAAACATAATCTCTTTACAACTTTCAATGAAAAAATAAGCAATACATCAAAAGCTCCAAGTTAGATGGAAAGCACTAAAATATTCCTTCAAAAAGAATAAGAAAAATGTAAGTGTGTTTTTTTTTAAATGGTTTGAGTCGTAGGAAACACGTTGGATGAGAGAAAATGCAAAGATAAGAGTTAAATAGGATTTTTACACCACCATATTTAAGGCTTTAAAATAGTCAAACACATTTGCAAGTCATTACGGAAAGAAATAGCTAAGATAATTGCTAATATAAACTAGTAAAGGAATAAACTACTATGGAGAACCAGAAAATACAGATTTGAAAGGCATCAAAACAAATTTAATACAAATTGATGCCTTGAAATTAAAACAATAGAACAAAAATGGGTTAGAAGTTAATTGCCAAGACAGAAAAATGTAAGGGTGAGATCCCTTGCAAAAAAATTGTCAAAAATATAAATTTATTTTTGCTTTTTCTTCATCCAAGAACCTACACAATCTTAAATTTCAACGTTAACAAATGACTTGTTTTAATATTATGAAAAAAAATTGACAAAATTTTGCAAATAATGTTGAAACATGAGTAAATGAAAGTATAAACATAAGATATTACTACAAAAGTAAGTCAAACCATATGAATGCGAGACACGAGATTAATAAATGGGGAAATTGAATCAATGAAATAAAACTCGATGTGGAATAAGAATGAAGCATTACAAAAAAATTCTCTTAGATTACAACCTTTGTGAAGAGAAAAGAAGAGAATAAAGAAAAAGAATAACCTTCAGGGGAGAACAAAAAGAACACTTCAAGTGTGCTAAGAAAGAAAAAGAGAGAATTCATTAAATAGATTGAGGAAGACAAAATGGGTTATAAAGTTTCTCCATCATAATTTTATACAACTTTCTTAGTGTGTGTCTAGTATTATTAGTCATCATAAAGTGAGGGGGAGGTGTGTGATAGGTGTGAAAGGAGTTATATGTGACATAGAACTTTAAAATTCCCTTCAAATAAAATAAAAAAGATGTGACATTTCATAAAATCTAAAATATATTAATTAAAAATGAATGTAATAAAAAAAACCTACACACTTAAATAAACCTAAGATAATAAAATGAACCCAAAAAAAAATTAACTTTTAACATTATAAATAACAATATCAAAAATAATTATTTTCGCAAATAATTTTTTTTACAAACTTCATACATATTATAAATATTCTTTCAACTTCAAAAATAGATGTAATTTAAATTCAAAAAAAAAAAAAAAAAATCACTTAAAGACAATTATATTTAACAAAATTATATATTTTACTAAAATACAATTTAAATAATGTAATCAAAGAATAATTATGTTTAAAAAAATTATATATTTCATTACTTCCAAGCCAAAAAAAGCATCTGAATAAACTACCATATCACTTATCACAACTACAAATACATTATAAATTAAATGTTAAATACTTGTTATACCGTACAACCATTTTTATCGTTGTTTCCATATGAAACAAACTAACACCATGAAGATACTGTTGATAATATATTACACTTAAAAAAGAGGTAAATATTAAATTGCAACTTTACACTTTAAATACAATGAAATGCTCTATTTAGTCATTTACTCATGCAAATAACATCATATATAACCACTTTATAATTGAAATTTCCTTTTTATAACCTTCATATATATTGTGTAATCAAAGAAAAAATTATAATTCTATCAAAAATATAAATAAATTAAAGAAATACAAATATTTAAATAAATTAAATAAATAAAAATATTCTTTTTTCTTATATTTCATTAGGTGAGTCAATAAGATTGGAAATGGCTTCAGCATTATGATATTTTTAAATTTTTGGTATCCTCTTTGCATTCCAAGCTTCCCATTCTGTCCTTTTCAAATATGTGGTGGATCAGGGTGCAAAAAACCTTTCTTATTAGATAACAAAGCCCTTATCCTTTACATGAAAATTTTAAATGTGTTTTAAGGTGTTTGTAGCTACTTGTTTATTATTCTTCATGTTGGGTGCCCTCCAAAAACTCTGTTCATAAGCTTGAAAGCTTTTCGAATATTTTCTTTGGGCCAGTTCTTCCACTGGCAAAGATTTCTACAAGGTTGCCTGGGATTACTTCTATCTCCCTAACGGGGCTACAGGGATGGGGTTTATTAACATTTCTCATCAACACTCAGCTCTGTATGCCAAATGGATTATTGGTGCCATTGAGGGGAATGAGGTATGAAAATTTTTAATCCAACATTGTATCTGTGAGAGTAATCCTTGTGGTTGTGCCATTTGGAAAGGGTTAGGATTTTCTAACATTCTCACTCTCTCCACCCCTGTTAAAATTGTTAGATTATTTGTCGTTAAAAGCATTTAGAAAGCTTAGGAAGAGATTAAACCCTGGTTACTATGGAGTTGAAATGGATTGAGATATGGCATTCTATCAACCACCACTCTTTGTGGAGGTCCCATATCATCAATTTCCATGTTGTTCCTCTTGAAGAAGTTCCTTAGATTGATTCCATAAAGTTTTTCAAAAGAGGAATTCGTATTGTGCAAGACTTATCTTTCAAACAAATCTATTTTTGGCCCCCTTGGATGGATGTGAAATCTAATTTTTAATTGTCCTCTAATGGTAAGGAATCTTATCAGGAGATTATTGATTCCATCCTCACAAATATGCTACATAAAATATCTGTGACCTCTTCTCACCCTTGATGGGAGGACTGAAAATGGTATGTTGACACCCCTTTCTAGAATTATACCACTTGTAAGGGCTACAAATGGTTATCCCATCATATTTTGATGGTTGACAAGCTCAATGCCCGATGGTACATTCACTCTTCCCTATCTACTTAGGGTAGATGTTTCCAAAATATTTGGACTTCTTGTGTTAAACCTAAGCTAGCTCACTTTGTTTGGTGTTTGATCCACTAAGGGCAATCGCTTGGGAGGCATCTAGTGCAACTAGGGGTAGTCTATTTGTAATGCCTATTTTATAGGCATTTAGAGACCGTTATTCACTTATTTTGGTTTTTACCTAAGGCCTAAAATACATGGAGTCATATTCATGACTTCTTTATCCCTTTTCATCCATACCCTTTTAGTTGGCATCATTTCCTTCTTGATGATAGTCCTAGGATGTTCTTAAAGTACACCCAAGTTCGGCATACTTTCAGAGTGAAAATTTTGTTTTATATATGGAAATAACGAAATTTAAATTTGTTTTCTAATGCTATTGTTGATCACCACTTTTTTTTTTAATAATAAGTCTATGGTTATATATAGCGTTCTCTTTCGGATTCAAGTTTAGACTAACAAAGTTGCCATGGAGCTTATGCATCTGCAAAGATTGTTCCATCATTAGGGTGATGCCCTACGTAATGTGGCTCACAACCTGATTTCCCCTCTTAATAATGATCTATTTGGAGGTGATAGTGGCACTTCATGAGGAGGGCATAATTGCAGTTATTTTCATTGTCACTCTCGCATCCAAGCTCATGGATCTCCTCAGCACCACTATTTCCCCTCTCACCCCCACCCCTAGTTACTTGTGGATAGTGGGGATATTAACCTCCACTACCTCCGTGAATATATGGTTGGGCTTCTCCACCTCCTATAGGGAAACACATATGGAATTCTCCACTAGGGAGATCACAAGATGAGTGGCATCTGCCACATGATAACAAGTTTCCAAGGCTCACGCTAGAAATATCCCCTCACCATTTTAACCATGATGAAGATGTTAAGGAGGAAGGAGAACATACCTATACCACTATTGGATAGACCCCATTCTCAATGGGGATGAATTATCAAGCTCTGGTTGAGGTGATCCTCATAATAAAGATCCTCCCTCTGCCAATCTTTTTGCTATGGCTGCTTAGTCTACTGGTTCCCTTTTTTGATGTTATAGATATGTTTTAGGCTTGGCCTAATATCTTGTTTTGTTATTTCTAGGCTTTTACCTAGTTTGGGACTTTGTGGCGTGCTCTCATACCACTTACATTTTTTGTGAATAGTTTTGTATACTTGTTATTTTATATAATAAGATCTATTTCATCCCAAAAAAAATTCTTATTGTATTTACAAAATATATACAACTTAAATTCAATGAAATAGGGCTGCTTGATTTCTTGCTCACCTTAGTATTTTTTATTTTGATCATTATTTTGTATAGTTGTGCTTAGCCAACATATTTACTTTGTTGTTATGAGTTGTAGTTTCTATTGACATATATAACAAGTCATGAATACCAACCAACCACCTTTTTATCATAACTATTTTTGTAATCTTATTTTGAAATGATAAATAGATATATCAATAAATTCCAATAAAAACAACAACAAAACAATGCATTCAAAACAAATATTATATATTTTGCTTAGATGTAACGTAAATTAAACAAACAATACATTTAAAAAATAATTGTATTTAAAAAATATATTTTGCTTAGATGCAACTTAAAGTGAAGAAAACAATACATTCAAAAAATAATTACATTAAAGAAAATTATATATTTTGTTGCTTATAAGCAAAAAAGAAAAAGAAGAAGAAGACAAACACCATATAATTTGCTAGTGCTTAATGTCTACCAAAATTGTTAAAAAGGTGCAACAATCTCAACTATTCAAAAGGAAAAAGACAAACATCATCACAACAAGATGTTTTTCAATTTTTCAAACACATAAATCAAATCAAAAACTATATATTTTTATATGCAAGAACAAAACAATACCAAAACTAATGTGAGGACATTTTTGTGTGACTAAAAAATAAATAAATTTAAAGAGCTCTCAAACCTAGATTTGACAAATTGGAGTTAATATGCAAGGAATTAATCAAATATTAAACCCTCTGACATAATATGATAAGAAAAATCACATATTAAACCCCCTCATAGAAATTGATAAGCAAAATCACATAATTATTTCACACTTATAACAAAAATAAAAAACAAACACCACATAATTTTCTAAGATTTACCATATCTTTTAATAATATTTTTTCAAACCTTTTACTTAAAAAAAATGATATATTCAATGAAAAGCAACGAAAAAAATACACCATCATCTTCATATTGCAAAAAAACTAAAACAAACATTGAACATATATTAAACGCCACAAGAATCCAAATCCACTTTCAAAATAATACAGCACTACATATGTCATCAGCATTAAATAATACATTATTTAAAATCTCCTCAATTCAAAATTCACCTTTTAGGCACTCTCAAACACATATTTCACAATTCTAGACAAATATACAATTACCACAATTATTAAAAGTAAAAATAGACAAACAACACATTATTTTTCTGGGGTTTTATGTATCTCAATAAACAAAAATATTCAAAAGTCATAAAGAAAAGGATACTATATATAGTGAAAACTGACAAAAAAATGCACCACCATCCTTGTATAGCAAAAGAGAAAAACACAGATATGGGAAATAAGTTTACCAACACAATAAGATTCTTTTCCATGTATGTAAATCAAAATAAAAATACATATTCGTACATGTAAGAACAAAATCAAAATTAAAATTGACCCAAATTTTTTTATAGGCTTGTCTTATCTATTAGTTTTAAAACACAAATTGGACAAATTAAAAAATATATACAAAGAATTAATCAAATATTAAACCTCATCATAGAAATTGATAAGCAAAATCACATAAAGATTCTATGGTTGTAACTATCAAAAGAAAAAAAATACCACATTATTTTCTAGGCTTTCCCATATCTTTATAATGAAAAATATTCAAAACTAAAAAAAAAAAATACTATATGCAATGAAAACCAACACAAAAATTGCACTGACATCTTTGTATTGCAAAAAAGGGCAAAACAAACATGAAAACATTCATTACATTGATCTTTGCATTCTTACGTAGACATTAATTACAAGCAAGTGTCATCAAAAGAGTAGTGCCATCTAATGAGGCCTATTAATGACATTTAAGATCACAATATTTCATATTTACCAACACATTACCAAAGTTTGTTTACCAAATCAAAACATTGCTAATGCATATTTACCAAAGCAAAATATTGTATCAACATGACATCAGCAGGGAAACACAATCATCAATGCATTCCCAAAAACAAGTCCCACCAATTGATGGTATATAAACAAGATAGATCCATCCCATTTATATGTTATGCCTATTAGCATGTATTTTTTGAAAATTATATATTTCATTTTTTGGTGCTTTTATATATATACTCTCTCCCTCATCAATCTCATGCTTCAAAGAATGATTCAGTGAAAACGCACTATTCCATAGGTTATTGTGCATGTTGAGTTAGAGGCTCATCCTTTTCAGCTAAATACTATTTTCAAGGTTATCTCCTACTTGCATAGGCTTCGGTCTCTTGGTGATTATTTATCAAGAACAAAAATATCCTTATTTAATTCTTTGCCCTTCACATGGGATTGCTTCATATCCTTCACAAAGTACATTGAGGAGAAAAATTGTTGGTATTCAAAAGTGGATACATGGCAACAATCTGTTGGGATTTGTAGGGATCATCTTCCTCCTTTTCAATTCTCCTTAGATGCTTTGAACCATCTACTTCCTACGAAAGTTGAAATAACATTGAAATTCTTTTGTTCAACCAGTTAGTCCCAAGTTAGCCTTTTATGCAAATACCTTCCTTAAAATTATGGATGGTGATATTATTATTGTTCAAGATACTTGCAACATTGGTCTCATGGCTTGAGAATTCCTTTCAGCCAATTGAAGATTCGATCCCACCAATGTAAGATTGAGACTAACCACAATATTCCTCATGAAGACTGACTCTGAAGGTTATGTACACTCCATGAGATTGAGAATGAGGAGCATTTCATTTTTTTTTGCCCTATCTATTATAAAATCCAAGGGAGGTATTATTGTGTCGATACAGACGTTGGAGGTAACTTATCTATATTTTTTATTATCAAGATGATTACCCTTAGACAAGAAACTCTCGGAGGACATTCTAAGCCACTTTGGTTGATAACCTCCTTTTCCATTCCCTTTCTAATGCTAGTGGTGATAAGAGGAGAGTAAATTTTTCTACCGATGAGGAATACAATACCAAGACAAGTCAAGGGATGTATTGGCTAACATATTAGTGTTAGATTTTCTAACACACTCCAAAATCATATTCAACATAGGGTAAACACAATCCAAACTCATGCGAGAAACATGTACTCTTGTGAAACTCATTTTACCAGCATCATTGGATTTACTATTGGCTTGAGAACAATGGTTGTTCAAAGGAATGATATCGATCCACATAGAATAACATCGCTACCTCCTCCAAGTCTGGGCCATTCCCGCTTTGTGTTAGAAAGATCATTCAAGTTGACAATTCAATGAATAATTCTAGCAGAAATACAAGATAATCAAAGATGTCGTCTATCTCTACTTCTAGCTACTTTTTTTCCTTGGATGCTCACTTATTTTTATGGGTATTAACTAAAATAATTTTTTATTATTTTAAATGCCTCTTTTTGGTTAATCTAATTTTGCTGTACTTTTCTAATCCATTAACATGCTTTGGTTATTTGTGAACATCAATAATATTTCTTTCTTTCTTTCTCAATTCTCTTCTACCATGTCCCCATCTCTCATCTCCATTCCAATGCCCATCCCTGTATCAAATATGTCTTGTGACAATGATACTAAGTTCTATAAGTAGAAAAATCGGACCTCACATTGCCTAGTATCTATATTTCAAACCACTCAAAACATTCCCTAAGACAAGGGGATAATTGATCCCATAAAACATAATTCATGCTGAGAAAGTTCAAGGAATTCCCCACCATTAAGATCTCTCTGAGTCTCTCATGAGGAAGTGTAATGTCCCCATTTCCACATCATGATTAAATAGGTATTGAAGATCTTTAGTCTATTTTCTCATAAGCTAAAAGAGCTCTTTTGGGGGATTATATTTTATTAGTTATTTATTAATTATCGAAATAGTTATTTTTATCATAAAGTAATTATTATTTAATTAATAGAATATTTAAAAATTGGTTTTTACTATGAAAGTGATTAAATGAATTAATTACTAATTTATTTGCGTTAAAGTAATTTTAATTACTATTTTAAAATTAAAGCAACTAATTAATATATTATTCAAAAATGAGATGTCAACATAGGAACTAAAACAAGGACAAAGAAAAATGTTTTATCTTCTCAAAGTGGTTTATCCTCTTTAGAAGTTATAAATACATGGCGAAGGCTATAATGAAAGATACGCTAAATTTTGATAAATTGTTCTTCATGTTTAAAAAAAACTATTGGGATGCATGCCCAATTGAGGTTCGCTATCTTTGGTGTTAATCAATCTAAAAATGTGTCTTTTGACACCACATTTTCTTAAAGAGATCTTGTTCTTGCCCTAGAAGTGGAGTGGTTTGTTTTGGCGAGTTCGTGTAGATTTTTGCAAAAATTTCGTGATTCTTTTCTTGTATATTAACCTTGCTAAATATTTATACTATTTTTGCAAGTGGAGTGAACCACCTTAGAAGCTTGGATCTATGGTTTGAAGGGCTCTTTTGATATATTTATTGTAAATTAAATATTCTAATTTTATTGGCTAATTTTCTGCATGTTGGTGTGAAAGAATTAGAGTTCATGAAAGGTTTGAAGTAGAAAACTAAATAATAATTTTTCAAAATTATTATTAAATTATTTTGACAGGGAACTAGGGTTTTCAAAAATTTAGAGCAACTTTTGATGACCTTCTCATGAAAACAAATTCCAAAATTATTTTTATTTGATAACCATTATTTTTATGATCAGTTTGAGCTCTTCTTTGCATCATAATTCTAAATATTAAGGGAGTTATAGAATTTTGAAGTTTGCCGCTGTTTGTAGGAAATAATATTTGTTGAGAACATATTTTCAGCAAGGGTTTGAAGCGAAAAAATACTCAGAACAACAATGATATTTTTGAAATTAAATCAGATTTTTCAATGATCATAAAGTGGGATTTGAGCTTCAATAATTTGGCAAAAAGGTACTTGTTTTGTGCATTTAATTTTTTTTTTTTTTTTTTCTACAAGTATTCAATTAATTTTGAAACACGTTATTCGCTGAAAATCATTTACAAAACCCGACTATTATGATGTTTAGAGTTTTAGAGCATGACAGAGTTTTGAGCTTATTTTACAAACTAAAGTTTGCTGATTTTATTTTCAGAATTTTGGGATTTAGAAGAAAACCCTTTTACATGAAATCGTCCCATTTGGGGACATTATAGAGAGCTTATGCTGCTAGCTATGAATACCTTATGATGTTCTCACAAAAAGCATGGGTGCATTCATGCCGACTGGTGTTGAATGCACTAAAATTAACATATATTAACAGGCAAAAGTGTTCAATACGCTGTTGCGTGTAAATGCTTACGCACTGGCTCTTTATGATTTACAGCTTATGATGCTCGCACCCCCCGGCGAACCGAATATTATTACAATGTCAATCAATCCATAGTCCTTTTTAACAAAGAAGGGGTAAGTAACTAGTATGCTGATTTCTGCAAATAAGTGTCACCAATAGTCTCTACATGAACAGATTCCGCCCCTGAAATGATGGAAACGATTTGTATCCCTCAATATAATCTCTCGCTTTACAATCTTGGAGATGAACTTGATTGCAGTGTGGCAGTCACCACAGACGCGAAGGTTTTTGATGACCCTAATTGGTCCACTGCATGTGTTTGTGTTGATAAGAGCAAAAGAAATTGCCAGCTTCTCGCTGTGACCACATAACATCATCTCTTTCTCCTTATCATCCACATTGCAGAGGACATAGTTGGTCTCAGGAACATAGCCAGCCTCTTTCATCTGTGTAGATAACTTTTCCACCATGGCATAAATTTCCTTTGATTGTGGTAGCGACTGGTCTCCGGCAGTGAATGAATAAATCTTGTTCTCAAACTCAATCCAGCTGCACCCTGGACTCTTTTTCAATCCCCTATCTTTCATCATCATTCTCACCTTTGTCACATCATCCCACCTGCCAGCTGCAGCATAGATATTTGATAAGAGTATGTAATATCCATTGTTTTCAGGATCTATCACCAAAGCCTGTTTTGCCACTCGTTCTGCCAACTCTACATTGCCATGAACTCTGCAAGCAGCCAACAAGGCTCCCCATACACTAGAACTAGGCTGTATTTCTTTTGGGATGCTTTGAATAAACTGTTCTGCTTCATCCAAGCATCCTGTGCGCCCAAGAAGGTCCACCATGCAAGCATAGTGCTCCACCCTCGGCCCTATATCAAATGTTTCACTCATAGAACTGAAAATCCGCCAAGCCGCTTCCACCAAACCCGCATGGCTGCAAGCAGACAGAACATGAAGCAAAGTTATGTGGTTCGGCATGAAGCCTGCTTGCTGCATTTCCTTAAAAAGTTTAAGTGAAACCTCGCCACAACCATTTGTTCCATATCCTCCAATCATTGTATTCCATGACGCAATGTCTCTTTTAGGCATTCCGTCAAACACTTGCCGCGCAATATCCACATTCCCACATTTTGCATACATGTCTATTAACGCATTCCACACCAGAACGTCAGGCATGAGATGAGTTTTTACTATCTGACAATGTATCTCCTTCCCCTGTTTGATTGCTGTTAAGTGACTACATGCCGGCAGAAGAGTGGTGATAGTAACCCAATCAATTGTGAGGCGATGGAGCTGCATTTCCCGGAAAAAATTCAAGGCCTCATTAGCACACCCATTCTGAGCATACCCTGCAATCATGGAGCTCCAAGATATAACATTTCGCTGAGACATTTTGTCAAACAGTTGGCGTGCAATCTGAAATTTCCCGCATTGGGCGTACATAACTATAAGGCTGTTTTGGACAGCAGAATCCGGGTGGAGACCGCTTCTAAGCATATGGGCATGGATTTGTTTACCCCGTTGCAGAGCAGAGAGGGCGGAGCAGGCTTTGAGGACGCAGGAGAATGTGAAATTGTCAGCCGCCGTGCCTTCCCAACGCATTTGGCAGTAGAGTGCCAGCCCTTGCTCGTACAGTTCCTTCTGAACATATCCATTAATAATTGCGGTCCATATGAAGACATTTAAATTTGAGCGAGGTATTCCCTCGAACACGAGCGCTGCATCGCCAACACAGCCGCACGCCGCATACATGCTTATCAGCACTTGCACTTGCACTCCCACACCCCTTAATAGCAGCTGAGCATGGACTTGCTTCCCTTGTGCGAGTGCCCTTTTTCTGGTGCATGCCTGTAATAGATAACCATAAACATCTCTCGGGGGAGTGCCATTCACACAGAATATAATGAAAATATCGAAAGCCTCCTTCAATCGTCCCTCTTTACACAAGGAATTGATTTCAACAAGAACGGGATTTGCAGAGCCATCTTGTTTACTAATAGTGACGGGTGAACGCGGAGTTGGCTTAATAGTAACAGAGGCCAATGCCCTGCAATTAAGTAAATTTTGTCGGGGTCGGGCGTTCTTGTTATGACCATCAAAAGAGAGAGAAAGAGGCAAGGGCAGAGACAGAGGTAGAGCGGCGGATTGCCTCAATAACATCTCACCAGGGTCTTTCAACTCTCATTCAAAAAAATCGAAAAACAATTCATTGCTCACGCTTAATTATGGAAAGTGATATAACGTGTGGTGAACAAGGAACGGTAAAGAATTGATACCGAATTTCACTCGTTAATGATTATCGAGACCAACCCTCATGTGTATAATATTCCACCACGATCATTAGGTATCTCTCCACTCAAATTATCATTAGGTATGTCTTCATTATGAGGATATTTAAAAAACAATATTCAAAATAGAGAAGGATTATATGAATAGTTGGTTATGCTTTTTAATTTGACTAACTGTCAACAACATTCATGTGTTTGATGAAAAATTTATTCAAACCTTTCCTCAACTTCTTCATTATTGTTTACTTAGATGACATCCTTATCTTTAATAAGACTTTGAAAGAACATGTGGAGAACATCTTGCATGTCTTAGAAACTTTGCATCAATACAAGTTGGAAGGTAACTTAGCTAACTGTATATTTGACATTGGACATATTCAATACATGGGTTATGTCATTGACCACTAATGCATAAATGTAGATCCATAGAAGAACAAGGTAATTCAGGGTTGGTCAACTCCATGCAATCCAATTAAATTGAGCAGTTTCTCTAGATTTGTTAATTTCTACCACAAGTTTGTTTTTGGTTTCTTGCACATAGCATTTTTTCTCAGTCAAATCAGGGGGGCCAAATCTATATTCCAATGGACACTTGCACAATAACATGCTTCTCAAGAGCTCAAATAATGCCTTTGTGCAACACCTATTCTGACAATGCCCAACATTGTCCACTCATTTGAGCTTCACACCAATGCATCTAACTATGGACTTGGAATAATACTCACATAACATGGACATTCAATCACCTATCACTCAAAGACAATCAATGACATGACTCAATGGTAATCCACCTTGAGAACAATTTGTACATTATTGTGCAAGTAGTAACAATTATAACACTACATCTTGGGTAAGGAGACAACTATTCATTTTGATAATAAGTCACTTTAGTTCTTACATATGCAGCGCAAGCTAGAGAATGTACGCCACATGAAATGGATGACTTACTTGCAATAGTTACATTTGGTGATAAAGTGCAAGAAGGGTAAGGATAATAAGGCCATATATTGCCTTAGTCAACCATCAATACATGTGTGACCATAACGTTTATCATTGGGTAATTCTCTACTCAGTAGACAAGGACTTCACAAAATCCTACATTGCCCTTGTGTAGGGTAAATAGGCTCAAGAGTTCTAAATGTCCGACAATCTTCTCTACAAGCTTAGATATCTATGTTTCCTTGATGGTGCACCTCACCAAAGACTTATCTAGGAGGCACAGTACGCCAAGACAACAAGACACTTTGGCATTACCAAGACACTAACAACATTCTAAAAACACTTTTATTGGCTATCCATGCACACATATGTTGACCTATACATCAAGTCTTGCATTCCTTATTGCATTGCCAAGCCCTAGAATAAGAATCTAGGGCTTTACATACCTCTGTCGATTCCACTAGGCCATGGGAATCCATCAACATGGATTTCATGACTAGAATGATGATGATAAAACACTTGAATGAATCTATGTTTGTTGTCATGGGTAGGTTCTCTAATATGGCCATCATGGTTGCCCATAAGAAGGGTATCAATGTGAAAGATGGTGCATGTTATTTCTTCAACCATAATTAGGTTCATTTTGGATTGTTAATATCTATTGTGTCTGATCACGACCCATAGTTTTTATCCACTTTAGGCAAGCATTGTGGGACATGATGGATTCATAGCTAGATCAATCTACAACACTTCATCCCCAACTAGACAAACAAATGAAAATTTCCAACCACAAATGTGTTCATCTTTTGTGCATGCACAATACTGTGCATCCACGCCATTGGGATTATAACATGTTATGCATTTAAAATGCATGTATAAATTGTTATACATTCAACATGCCTACCATAGAGCTTTGAATAGCTGTATGGGGCATAGTTTAGTGGGGACATGTCTTGGGGTTCGACTAGCAGTGCCTTTAGACCACTCCTACCATGCATCATTCAACACATAGTCATGCATGCATGAACAAGAAGTGGACAAGGTGTAGAATTTTTTGTAATACATACAAAATACTCATCAACAAGTTCAAAAAATATCTTGCACCAACCGCTAAAGTATAAAGAGTGCCATGACACACAACACACACCTTATGAGTTCAAGGTGTGTAATAAGGTTTGCTTGTATATATAAAATGAATGCTTCAAGGGTCCACATAGCAAGATTAAGCCTCTTTGCTATAAACATACACCATCCTATATGCAAATAAAGAGAATTAACTTATTCTGGACCTGTCATAGTACTTGGGTTTGCCTTCATTATTCAATGTTGAACTTATAAAGCCATACTACCCTTCTTTTCTTGAGCCAACAGTAGCCAAACATCATTTAGATTTGGATCTTGAAATTTTATACCTAGACTAAAAGGATTAGATTATCAAAGTGACAATGATGTGCATGCACTAACACAAACATCCATTGTTTAGGATGATCAAGATATGAAAAAACACTGATCAAGGTAAGTGGTACAAATTTTAGCAAATTTAGGTTCAGTTTCCTCATATAGCTAAAGGTGTAATAGGGACCATTTCTTCCCAAGAAAGGGAAAATGATCTATTTGTAGCTTTTACACAAGTCTACACACTTCTCAATTGAACTTTGGATCTCCTGTGTGCATGCCATATCATAGTTTGCATATAAGGTCATATGAATTCTCTTTTTGAGTTTTCATAATACACTACCACTTGCTGCATAGAAGTCTAGTTTCACACATGCACACTTAAACTTCATGTGTAACACATCCACCTGCGGCATGCACACATCACTTGATTTGACTTGAGGTACCTTTCTAAGTGGTCGTAACACCAAGTCACATGCCACACATCTCTATGTTGCCACACACACATGTACACATTCAATCATGTACACATTCAATGTCCATGCTTCAAGGTCCTCTATTCATGCAACATGATAATTGGCATCCTCCAGGGTTGGACATGTTAGGGAATCTATTAGTGTAACTATACAATTGAAAGTCCAATTGTGGCCCTACAAGAAGCTCAACTATCACTTGGATAGAAGATGAATTGCCATTCTTTTGTAATTGCCACCAGTTGTAGCCACTTCTTGTAATGATTATATATTGTAACTGTTCATCCCATATAGACATAGGGACGAGAGAACACACATACATACTAGATAGGAGTTTGTTGCCATGCTTTATGTATCTAACATTCAAACATGATCTATAAACCATATTTTTTTCATTCAATTTAAAAAAATTAGCAAGGAAGTATTTGCCTTACAATCATAGGGACTAGCATTTGCAGTCTTACTAAATCTTGTACATATTTATATTTTTTCCAATTCTATATATTGAATATAAATTACAAATTTTACATATCAACCTTTCACATTCGAATATATATCTGGTCTTTTATTATTTAAATTACTTCCTACACATTTTACAATCCACAAATTGTCTCCAAATGTGACATTATCTACT
The DNA here is from genome assembly GCA_037957365.1 of Torreya grandis. Taxonomy (NCBI): domain Eukaryota; kingdom Viridiplantae; phylum Streptophyta; class Pinopsida; order Cupressales; family Taxaceae; genus Torreya; species Torreya grandis. The sequence goes on along the minus strand of JARHVA010001046.1, from coordinate 170,636 downwards.
ATACCAACATCTTGGGCCCAATAGTGCATATAACTTAAAGAATTGATTAAGTTTGAGAACAATGGATTTTTGGCTCACAAGAGGTAAAAGGTGAACATGGAGGTACAAATCATGCAAGTCAAGTCGCATGAGGGTAGTAATATCAACCCATGGGAATGAAATAGATGGTGCACCAAATAAGGTTACTAAGACCAATGTAGGAGTAGGAGTAGATAGTAGGATAATTTTGGCAGGAGTAGTTACATTTTAAATCCAAGTGTGTCAATTTAGAAAAAATGTGAATGAATAAAACATAATTAAAAACCAAATTAATTTTAAAGGAGATCTCAGTATATTGGTGCACAACTATGAGAAGGATGATGCAATGATGAAACATACAGGGATTCAGATTGAGTATTGAATGGCTGAACGTGGCAAAAGAATTAATTATTGATAAGAATTATTATGGCCCGGAGGGGTGAAGTCTTGCTTGTAAGAAGCCTAAACTGGTAAATAATGGAACGTAACTATTAATAATCTAATCTCTTTTGTGGAAGTTGATGTTCGATGAAAGAATAAAATATAAATATGGTTACTGTTGAATCTTAAATCTACATGGGTCATTACAACCATTTGCTCATTATTTAGTGACGATAACTTATGCATGAGGGGAAGTGGGGTGTTTATGAAAGATAACATAAACATAAAATTTCAACATTAAATCTATATTTATAAGACAACCACATTGAATGGATTTGTTATATAAAAGGATGCATCTGTCATTTGGCTAAGTGGATGGCTCTAGTTGTCACTTTGTCATGTTTTGATATTTGTTATAGTAAATAGCGTATATACCTGTAGCTTCCAATTCTTGATATTTATTAATATTTTATTATAATGTAAATGGTGTATATACTTATATCATATATATATCTATAGTGACTTTGATTTTAAGTGGTTAATAGTGGGACTTGTTTTAACAATACCGTCAATGTCATTAAATTATAGTATCAACTATTTGTAGATTTTTTTGGGTAAAAAATCTGGGATTTATATAGATATAGTCTTGTTATCAAGTTTAAATATGTTTTTATACTTTATTTTGTTAAGTTCATTATCGTATGTAAGTTAATGTCATTATTTATGTTTAAAAAAGTCTAACTCAATTGAGAATAGGTCATTATTGCAAGAGACATATTTTCAGTAGAAATCAACATCCCGTGTCTTTGTTTCATTCATCTATTAAGATGGACATTCTATTGGAAAAATATTTTGGTCTCATTTTTCACACTTAGAAAATAAAATATTAGATGTAGCTGATGAACAAAAACTGACGGGGAATAGTAAGTGGGAAAGAAAAACTGCCTATAAAGCATAATAAGTTATTGAAATAGTAAAATACAGATGATAACTCCAAATCAATTATTTCTCTTTCTCTCTTGGATTCTGAGATAAATTTTATAAAATTGGAAACACCATCCACATAAGTATGGGATAATTTGAATAAATTATTTGGAGAAAAATAAGTTAAAGCAAAGTTCTCGCTAAAGTGCCAGTTATTTAGATTCAAGATGGCTAATGGAAATTCTATGTCAAGTAATATAAGAAATCTAAGATCTCTCATTAGACAATAGATAACAGTTAAAACTATAGTATAAGATGAGAATGCTAATGAAAATTTGTTTTAAATAGTCCATCTTCTAAATACAACATTATTATTTTTGCTCTTGGACATATGCCTTATCAAACTCTAGAAGATATGATGTTAGATATCTTAGTGGAGTGGAAGAAAACAAATTTTAAACACATAAAAGAGGAAACTGCAACGATCGTTAAAAACAAGGCTAGTTCATCATTCTAAGTAAAAAGCAAGAAAAACAAGTCTTTAAGAAGAAAGGCCCTTTGTCATTATTGTAAGTAGATAGGGAATATTGTTGTGTATTGTAAGAAAAGAGCACAATATCTCTTAGATGGTAAACTAGAACAAAAATCCTTATTTGTTGAAGATATCTATTGGGAAGAATACATTCCCCACACTAGTGGTGAAGACTCTTCCCATCCTAGTGATGAAGAATATATCTACTAGTGAATTTGTGCATGGATAATAATGAATGAACATCTTGTTTCACATGTGTGGCATGTGAAAATAAACCAATTTATATTCTCTTGTGATGATGAAGTGCAAGATCATATTGTTGTAGTAAATATGTACTTGACAATGATCTTGAGTGATTCAGTTGAAGTGTTTGAATGAGTTAGTTGATGGGTCTCAATTCATGAAACATGTATTCACATGAATACATTGATGGGTCCCTATTCATATTATATGTAGTCCCAAAATACTATGTGTCTATTATGGTCATATGTAAGTTTTGTAGCTTCACACTACAATTATTTAATATGAATCCTTGACATATATTCATACTAAGGGGGGAATGTTAAATATTCATAGTGTGTAATTTTGTTAGTGTGGTGAGTTAGTTATTCACATCACTAACTTAAGAGTATGAGATAAAATATGACTCCTTGTTTATATGAGGTATTATTCCTATTTATTTTTAAGTCATTTCATATGATAGTAATGTGAAACAACCATGTGATTTCTTTTTTCTTATTCTAAACTTAAAACAAGACTTCATAATTTAACGCTTACCATCATGGTTGAAATTTATGTATTGGACACTTAAAGAGGCAATAAACCTCATATGATGAGTCAAAGGATGGCCTAAAAGAAGATTACATGATACTAGAAGATCTAAGAGCATAATCTTGGTGCATATTATTTTGGGTCCAATAATGAGAGGGAGCCAAATGTAACTAAGAGGATTTTTGTTAGTCCAATCAAATCCATGGAATGTAAGCCTAGTTTGTTTGAGATCATCTTTAGAATATATAGTTCATTGGATTAATCAAAGGGAGGTAACTATAACTCTAGAACCATCATACACTAAGAATTTCCTTATTAGGACATCATTGATCAAGATTCAGATAAAGAAAGGTTGGTCATCAAGTCAAAAAATGACTTCATCATTAATAATATCATCATCAGGAAACTGTAGGATGGTTTATTGGAATAAGGAAGATGAGATATGGTTTCAATGGTATGGACTTATATGGGTATGTAACCTTTGAAAGGTTGAAAATATGGTTCAGGCTCACTAGGTGGGGATTATTCTATGCCTTGTAATTTTAAATGAGAAATTTATGATGATATGGGGAAGTCATCATGATTTCCATTAAAGGAATCTTGCAAAGCATGGAGTTATAATCATCTACAAATTTCCATAACACTTTTAGATAAGAACCATAATGATACTTAGTTTGATTTGGAAGATATACTTTTAGAGGTAAATTAGTAGAAGGGTTTTGGGCTCTAGGTTGAGACTCTAGTGGTGGAGTAGACTCATTGCTAGGCAAAAAATCAGATTAATTATTAATATTCATGGTAGTAGTAATAATCTTAAAAAGAATTTCATTAGGGGAAGGATTTTTAGGCTTGGAAACATGATCTTTTTTATTAGATTAATGATAAAATTTAATCTTGGTTTCATTTACTTACTAAAAAATAGTATAATAGTAATCATAGTCAGCATCAATGACACAAGCAAATTCATTGGAATGTTGTGTATTAGGATTAGATGTGTGAGGGATTTTTTGGGATTTGTGATTTCTAGACTTAGATTGATTAGAGTCTTTTACATTTTTTTGTGGCACTTTTTTGTGATAATATCATGGTTAAAGATTTCCCTTAACATAATATCAAAGGCAAATTTTTGAAGTGCATGGCATGTCTTATGAGAGTAATCAATATGGGCATGAAACCAAAAAAAAATGTTTGGATCATACCATGGTGTTGGGGAAGAAGTATGAATATAAGGTTTATATGGTGATAAAAACGTCCCCATTTATTACAAACTCAAGGGAGGGTGGGTGGTGTTTTGATTGGAAGCTACCACTTTGGATTATTTAGGTGGTTTACTTTGAGATGAATAAATATTGATTGCATTACTTGAGGTTTGAAAATATTCATTCTTATCACTTTGAAATGGTTAAAATTGGCTCATAAGGAAGTCTTGTCTTTTTGCTTGATTGAAGGCCTCTTCTAATGTTTGAGGAGAAAAGATATGACTTTATATTGAAGAGGGGCATTAAGAGTACTAACTAAGATTTTGAAGAGGTTATCATCACTCATGTTATGGTATGATTTACGTGATATGCATTTCTATCACTTGATGAAATCATGAGCATATTCATTATGAAATTTAATGGCATCAATGAAGTTTTTAATGTTGTTCTTTCGACTATCATTATGTTGGAATAATTTAACTAAAACATTGACTGAATACTCTCATTGTGTAATGGAATGTATAAGAAGTTGATTATAGCATTATAATGCATCTCTAACAAACATTTTATTTATAAGTTTGGTAGTGGCATAAGTATTATTTTGGATCCAATTTTTATATAGATTACAAAAGTCTCTAAGATGTATGGTAGGATTGGTAATATCATCATATGTGATGGTTGCAGAAATGCTTCCAATATGCATAAACACAATAAAGGGAGCTAACAACTTATTTTGAAGGTTTTGAATCATATTATTTTTAATTAGAGGTTGAAGAATAAGATTTCCATTAGTGTATCTAAGAGAAGGACAAATATAATTCTAATTTTGTTTACTTGTGATGATTTGAGGAACTTGATTAGAAAATTATAAGACATGGTTTTAAATTTGGAGGATTTAGCTACTACTAGAAGCTTGCGTAAGGGTCATCTATTAAAACACCTATAAAACTACTTAGGAACTATCAATAGGAGGAATTTGATTGGAACTAGTAGGTTTTTTATTAGAATTAGGTAGACGATTCCAAACATTTGTGTTAGGTGGTGGATCACTATTGGGTTCTCTAGCTGATGTAGTCGACAAATTAATAGGACTAAGCCTCCTTTTATTTCTTAGGTTATAAAATTTATTAGTGTCTAGATTATTGATAATATTATTAGGATCTCCTAGATCTAAAAAATGGTCAATTTGGACCATATTACACTTAGTAGAAATAGGGTGGGATTGAGATAAACTACACCATGAGGAGTTGTCATCAATGGTGGATAAGGAAGGAATGCAAGAGAAACCCTTGTCAAATATGAATGGATTGAGACTCATTATAAAGATCTTATGAGGAGACATCATGATGAAGATATGAAATATAAATGTATGAAATCAAGAAAAATTATGATAAAATGATAAAATTTGTATTGACCAAGCCGATACAATAAAAAACATAGAAATGGTAAATAAATATTATATCACATTGTTTGATAAAATAGGAAATGATATAGGAAAATAAAAAATTATATTAGATTGGATGATACCAATGAGACAAAATAAAAATCATAAGATTGTATTAGATGGGCTGATATAATTGTGATTAATAGAAAACTGTATTGGGTTGGCCGATACAATTTTAGATATAGAGAATTGTATCAAGTTGGCCAATATAGTCAGACATAAGGATTTCATAGAGTGTATGATGAAAATGAAGACAATGCTAAGAAGTATAAAGGAAATATGTGAAAATGATCCAACCAAATGTTAGATAAAATTTTATGGCAGGCTCACCAAAATGTATACATGTGCTAGGATGACCAATAATAATCCTCTTTTTGTCAATAAAATAGGATACAAATATGGTCATACCAATATAGCATGCGTATGATTACATTAGTGGGTAATGACATAGAATTAATGTATACCTACTAGAGGTTAATCCACACTCAAATGTCGAGAGGGTAGGGTTACAATGCCTATGCCTAGATATAAGCTATGACTTTCATTAGGCCTCAAGATATAATAAGGGTCATAAAAATGATAACAAAAGGGTGTGTCAAAGATATAATAAGGATACTTCATGCAAGGAACTTATGAACATGGGTAATTTAAATCAAAGATAGCTATAACACACTAAAATATTAACAAAATAAGTGATGCAATGGTCAATCAATAGGTGGTCTATGCAACCTAAGGTGATAACGGTAAGCCTAAGAAGCCCTATAGCTATACCATCTTATTTGTATAAGGGGGACCATAAGAAATTAAAAAAAACACGTCTACTATATAAATTTGTAAATAATATGTCTACTAAATAAATAAATGAAAGAGAATAAGGATAAAGATATATGCCTTTGGGTGGACTCGTTGGTGTATCAATCTCCCTCTTTGGCTCAAGTGGCACTTTGTAAGAGATGTTGTTGGTAAAAGACCTCAAATAGAAAGAATAAGATATGGATTCCTTAATTTAGGGCTTTAAATACTAAGATACATCCTCGGCACGAACCCCCTTATTAATATTCAAATCACTTTAAGCAAGATAAGACCTCTAAAACTATAATCTTCTAGCTCTTCCTTTTACTATTTAAGAGTAGCATTATGAGTGCAAGGAAAGCATATGAGTGTGTTATATGTTTAAGAATGATTTAATATGCCCCTATGTGTTAATTTTTTTTCAACAATTATTTTCTAACTTTTCATCATTTTTTGATGAGTAATAATCCCATCTAAATATTTTTTTTTTCAGAAAGGATAAATTTATAAGTCATTATCATTAGTATAAAATTTACAAATGTTGAAGCATACCTTAACTCCATTACTATTATGTGAGCATCATCCTTTTACAAGTACCATCTCATACTATCATGTTTTATCATCCTCTTTCCATAAAGCAACGTTTTAGCATCCTTCATTTATTAACATCTTTCTTCTCAAGGTTACGAACATAGCCAAGTGTTTGAGTCATACTTAAGAGTCCATCGGTTTTACTACAATGAAATTTGAAACAAAATTGTGGTCTCAGTGGTAAGTTTTTCAATTTTATATTTGATAACACAAGATATTAAACTATATTGTTATCCTTCGAATGTCATTATCAACCCTTCAAATTTCCTTTCAAGAAGTTTCAAAACAAGTCAATGTATTTTCCTCAAGCAAGCTTCATGAATCAATTTGGTGCATGAAAGTTATTGGAAAAAGAATCAATAGTTAAGTTTTAATAATTTCATTTAATTTTCTTTCAATTGTAAAAGGTATTGGGGAAAATTGAATCAATGTATTGTCTACTAAAGGAAGCTTCAATAACCTTATTTTTGAAAATTTGAAAAACATCAGATTTTTCATTTAGCTATTTCTTTCAATGGTAAGAACTATTCCGAGAAAGAAGTTTCAATAATCTCATTTTATGCACAGAATAGAAGATTGTTTAAGAGAAGGTATTGGAAAAAACGATTCAATAGTTAAACTACAGATATTTTATTTAGATAGTTCTTTCAATAGTGAGAGGTAGCAGTGAAAATAAGTCAATATATTAGTTACTAAAGAAAGTTTAAATAATCTCATTAGCGGAAGAGAAAATTGTTTGATGGGGGTGTTATTCAACTCCAAAACATTTGTGACCGTATGAATAAAGTTTGATGGAGTGTTATTCAACTCCAAAACATTTGTAGGTATGAATAAAATATATACTTTGGAAGATAACTTAAATAATTTAAAATAGAAAATAATCTTAATTTAAAAAATATATCTTTTTAAAATAATTAAATTGAAAGCAAATTAATAAAGCAAATAGCGTATATGAATTATAATTGTTAAAAGACAGGGTTGGTGTATTAAAATAAAAATTGTAAATATATGGACTGAATGAGATAGATATGGAACCGTTTCTAAGTTATACTGTAATTACTTTACATATACAAATTTTGAGAAAAGGTAATAATGAAAAGAACCGACATTTTATTATTCAAATGGTAAAATGGCTCCTGTGTTTGATGAATATATTTATCAAAATAAAATTTATTTACTGTGTTTTTTAATGGTTAATTCAGTTAGAGAAATTCTTGGGAAACATGGATGATTGATAAAAATATGCATTAAATGTGTACTTTTTGTTAATATAAACACCTAAAGTAAAATTATTATTAGAAATGAATGTATTAAATTTATAATTTTAAATATTTAATTTAAAAATTGATAATTTTTCAATATATAAATATTTTTCGTCAATCAAACTTTATTTATTTAATAATTAATAAACTATTTTAAAACATTAACTGAGTTTTAATTAATATCCCTGCCGTATTTGGAGATTTAACGCTCGACTTCCATGGACTAATTAAAGAATGGACTATTTCTTTGATTCCTTTGAGAACCTATATGAAGTGATAGGGAAGACTATCTTACAACTACATATTAAGGACAATTTTTTAATTTATTTTATAATTTTTAATTTAATTTAATTTAATTTATTTTTTATTTTTATTTTTATTATTATTATTATTTTTTTTAACAAATAAATGTTTACACCAACATTTTTGTTGAATTAATCAAAGAATTACAAACTCTGTATGATTTATTTATTTAATATTTAAAAAAAAAATTTTAAAAATATTTTTATAAAATTTTTATTGATTTCATTTTTTCTTTAAAAAATCAGACAATAACAATTATATATAATTGATTAGAAAATAACTCATCATCAAAATTATGATTTAAAATTTATTTCACAAATCCATTTTTAAGGAGGACCCAAAAAAATAGGAATGATATATATAAAAAAAAATAGAATGTGGTAAAAGAGAGTGGGATGAGTATAGGAACCATGAGTGAGGATGTCTCTCAATGAAACGATTTTGAAAGAGGAGCATTCTTAACTCATTTTGATGTTTTTGAAAGTGAAGGATTCTTAACTCATTTTGATGCAAGTTTCACTACCCAACCTTAAAAATAATGTTGAGTCTGCAAAGGTTCCGTTATGCTTTTAATTTTATGAGTGATAATTATTTCTCTCCTAAATTTAATGATTCTCTTTTTTTTCAGAATAATGAGTATACTAGTGAAGATGGTGAAAATGACACAATTTAATGAGTCTCTCTTCAAAGTGTATTTTCATGAGAGGAATACAATATTTCCCATATTAAAAAGAAAGGAGGGAATATTTTTGATGGATATGAATAATGATTAACATTAAAAAACTTAATTAAAATAAGACAGACTTTATGAATAAGGTATCTTATATCCCTTTCAACCATATTTCATAAAATTTAAGAAAATTTTAATATTTCATAATTAAACCATGTCAAATTAAACTACAACCATAAATAGCAACTACGTGGTAGGGCAATGGAAAACTCGGTTAAAAAAAACATTATAAATATTACAATTAATGTTTCCTCCTCCTACTATGAATTTTATTAACATCTAAACTACAATGTTGAAAGGAATATCTTATTGAAAAATTTATAATAAGCAGGTTGACAACCAAGCTAGCCCACCAACATCATTTACTTGTCCATCAATTGTAAGGAGCCAATAACTAGCTCTTCCTTAATAGAAACATAAACAAAATTTTTGATTGCACAATGTTTAGTCGTTGGATGACGATGACAAAAACATCAATTGAAAATAAACTGCATGCATCTTATGAATCTATCAAATGCCTCTACATAACCCTTCTGATCTTGTTCCACACTTCTACCTCATGCCAAACACTTGCCTGCGTTAAATATTTTTTCTTATTCTCTCATTCCCATCTTTCCCATGCCTTTGCAATATAATTTATCTACAACTCGGAGTTGGAATAGTTGGAATGGTTTTAAAAAAAGTCTGATCTTTCATTAAATAAATCACCTGGTCCATGTGATTTCTAGATCTTCTCAACAATTTTTAACTCTCAAATTCAAAAATCCGTGTCTTCTTATAAAGGCAATTTGACTGGGTAAGTTTAGCATTGGTTTGGCTTAGGAATGATTAAATCTCTTTAGGTGATGGCACTCTAGCATAGGAGTCATGTTGTGTAATGCTGGAATGTTGTATTTTTTTTGGTTGGACAAAAAATTTATTCTTTGTATTATAATCAAGATTTGATTTTTTTTTTTTGGTGTGGATAAAATGTTAAATTCTATATGAATATGTATTGATTATTTTCAATATTTTTAATTCTATAATAAAATATATATTATAGTAAAATTTGATAGACAATATTTTATTTTGATTATGAATTTAAAAAAAGGGTTTTGAAAAGGCCCAATCTTTTTGATAATACAGACAAAAACTATAACATAGGCTATGACCTTCCAAGTTAATCTCCTTTATGGGAGAAGAAGGTCATGTTAAATGTTTCTTGGCTTTTATTAATAAAAATGTTCTTCTTTAATGAACTTGAAAACTATTAAGATAAATAAAATTACTAATAGGTTAAGATTTGAAACAATAACTCAGAATTGATTCATATTGAATTACTTTAAATAATTACAAACTCAAACCATGTTTAAATACGCTTTAACTCAGAATTTAGAGTTGACATGCAAAAATTTGAACAATCTAAAATTCAAAAAAAAAAAAAATGTCTATTTTTAGTAGTCGCTATTTATAGTAAGTTTTGCATGCAAGTGCGCATAGCTCTAAATTTTTTTTGAAATAAATTAAATACTAAAATTAGTCTATGGGACGGAATTCAATTGAAAAAATGGTCTGATTCTAAAAAATATGCAATTTCTAAAAATAGAAAATTCTCCAAAAAATCATTAAACGTTAATTTCGAACCCTTAGATGATCACGTTTGGCCTTTGAAAAATATAGAAATCAACTCTAAGCAGATAGAGCAACTTAGGACAGAATTAAAATTTTTGATACGATTATTTTAATGCATGGAAGAGCTCAAACGAAATTACAGCTCAAAATTTATGGCCTTCAGAAGGTTGGCCTATTTTTTCTACATCATTCTTTTCCTTAAAATAGTCCATTCCCCTCCATCACCTAAATTTGGATGGATGGGAATGGAAACTTCAATTGAACTAATGGGTTGAGAGATCACTGTTGGAACATGGGCTATTGAACCAACTTTTTGAAATAAAAATGGATTCAATTTTTCTCTTTCATTCCCAAGGTTATTTTATTCAATGACATTCACCAAGATTGACTCATTCTTATTTAATTCTCTAGCTATTTGGTTGTCTTTAGGTGTTTCAACATCTGAGTTTGAGTCTGATTCCTCATCACTCATGACTTTAACCATTAAATGCCCCTTTAGAGCATTCTTCACCAAAAATTCCCTTGTTTTCACTAAAATAAAATGGTAATCTCTAACCTAGTGCCTAGTTTTGAAACATTTACGAGATATAAAGGGTAGATCCTCATAGTCAAGGGATTGTGTCCATTGATGGTCCTTAACTTTCAAATCAACTTGGGATAAAAGATTTGCTACAATATCCACATTGACCAAGATTCAGGCAAAGGTTGAATGACCCAAATTCTTAATTAAAGAATCAGTTAATAAATATTCACCCAAGGAATTGTGTATAACTTTGAAGATGCATTCAAACCCAAACCAAAATTATGTAAATGAGTTAATCTAACCTAAATAGGTTGAATATTAAGGGATTTTATCAGAGAATTAAATCATAGGAATCGTGTCTTCAAAAGTAGTAGATATTCATTCCAGCACTAGACTCGATTTGATTGGTAATGTTGAGTAAATAACTGTCATCATTATTTTTATGACTAAGTGTTGACCATCAGATTTAGTTTGTGGTGGTCAATTGTGGGATTAGTTCGATAAGGTATAGATTTTATCTATATTATTAATGTTCACCAACTTAATCACATGGTTTGGATATATTAGCTATCTCAAAGCCATGAATTAACCAATTGCCTATCTACCAATATGACATATGAAAGGGTAGATAATCATATAAAATAATAATTGTATATATAACCATTCAACACAAAAATATATAAAATATCACTTTATTAATGTTATTAATATTATTATTTTATTGATAATTTTAAGTCAATCCACATAAGCCTATATTCATTTATCCTAGCAAGGGGGAAAATTAACAATAATTATAGTAAATTAATACAAAGATGAGGTGAGGGAATGGAAATTCCTACTCAGTTTGATGCCTAGGTCACATCAAGAAGCAGTCAAGGTTACACAAAAACTTATCAACTATTGTCAAATGTTGTAAAAATGGCATAAAGAAAAAATATAGATTTGTGATCGAATCTAAGTAAAGGAGTGCATCCTACATAAGAAACACTAGTGTCAACCTTTTTCACAAAAGTACAGGAGGAGTTATCACATGTTGCATCATAAAAAAAGATCTTCAAAGATCCTCAAATTTTATTTCATGTGCACCAAAGGATTGACAAAATTGAGAACAAGAAGGTTTAAAACGCTGACACTTGACATTTGTCATTTGGTGTTTATTGATGTTAATGTGAAGAACAAGTAAATGAATAAGGTAGTGTCTTTATTTATCTATTTACCTAATCTTAAGGTCATATAAGATTCATCATAAATAATAGTTTTTAGATCTATATAAAAAACAATTTCTCTCTTATTTTCTGACATCACATTATCTATATCTCCTTGAGGATACCCTGACTCTATTATAAGGAAATAATCTTATATTACAAATATACACTCAGAAAAATCTATCAAGAAGTTAATCCAAATTAATAATTACATATATATATATATATATATATATATATATATATATATATATATATATATATATATATATATATAATATGTGAAATTGAATATTATTTGATTAAATTTATTAATGTTAAATGGTAATGACATGTTTATACTATTTAGTATTAAATAGATTTGATACATTTTTGTTTTTTATTTTTGTAAATTATATATATATAAAATGTGAAATTGAATATTATTTGATTAAATTTATTAATGTTAAATGGTAATGACATGTTTATATTATTTAGTATTAAATAGATTTGATACATTTTTATTTTTTATTTTTGTAAATTTTATATATATATAAAATTTACAAAAATAAAAAATAAAAATGTATCAAATCTATTTAATACTAAATAATATAAACATGTCATTACCATTTAACATTAATAAATTTAATCAAATAATATTCAATTTCACATTATATAATTTAAACAAATCAATAATTTCAATCTATTTGATATTAGTCTCTAAACAAGTCACATTTACTTTATACTTATCTAACAAAACAAATCAATTCTAAGTTTGCATTAAGTCATGATAACCATGCATGAACATTGATGTTGACATAACCATATCAATTCCTATTTAATATTCAATCAATAAAATATTTAACATTGAATTAAACAAACACATCAATTCTATTTGATTTTTAAAATATTTAGATCATGTTTGATGTTAGTTCAGAGTGTCAAAACTGCACAATATAATTAAAAAAATTAACAAAACAATCCATTTGTTCAAAAGATGAGATAGCAGGTATATTATCAATTTCCAAAGCATCAATGTCCCAACTAAATAAGTCCGTGGGAACGCCACATTAACATAAAATAGATAAATAGTCCATCCATTAAAATGGGATGTGACAATCGTTAGAAAGGGTTTTCTTTGGTTTAAGTCTCATTAGACTTATAACAACCTTCTCCTTGGATATAAGTTCACTCAATGAATTAGATGTTCAAGATTTTTTAGTTTCTTATATTTTATTAGATTAGTGTGAATTTGAATCTAATAATTTATTTTGTAAGTGTTTGTTTTATAGTAATTATAAAGAAGTATAATGAAGCGAGTTTTTCATAAATATATTTTATCTTGAATTTGATATCTATTTAATTATTAAAAATAAATTTAAATTTTCAATTTAACGTTTATTTGACTATCATTTAATAAAAAATATTTTTATTTAGAAAAATCAATCGAAAAATATTAATATCTTAATTATACTATAAAATTTAGAGTCTCCTATTTTTTATAGATTATTTTTTAAATATTGATATAATAATATAATTAGATTCACATCATTTATCACCAATCAATAAAAAATTGACACAAAATAATATAATTATTTATTAAAATAAAAAATTTAACATTAAAATATTAAGATTGATATCTCTAAAATATGAAATAAATATAAACAATTGTAAAAATTTGTCATAACTTAAATTAAATCTTAGTATATAATCATTATTATATGATAAAAATTTTAAAGTTATTTTTTCAACAATAATGCTCTACATCTTAATTGTGTATTTTTGTTGTAATAATCCTATCTTGATCAAATTTGCGAGAAAAGGATAGGTTTATAAGACATTATCGTTAATATAAAATTTATCAATATGGAAGCATACCTTAACTCCATTACTATTATGTGTGAGCATCCTCGTTTTCATGTACCATCTCGTACCATCATGTTTTTTCATCCGCTCTCCATAACCGTTTTCATGGCAACGTTTTGGCATCCTTCATTTATTAAGATCTTTCTTCTCACCTGTACAAACATGGCCAATTGTTTGAAATTCATACTTAGGAGTCCATCAGTTTAGTGGAGTGAAACTTGCAACAATAGTGTGATATTGGTATCCTTCAAATGCCATTATCAAGCGTTGTAAGTTACAACAGGTTTTGTTTTTAAGAAATTGGTCTAATGTGTTATATGAGCTTTTGGTTAAAACAAGTCAATGTATTTTCACTCGATCAAGAAAAGTTTAGGAATCAATTTGGTGCATGAAAGGTATTGGGAAAATATGAGTGAATTTGGTGCAGTATTCCTCACTGAAGTGTTGCGTTTAGAACGTCAGTACATTTTGTATGGTAGGTATTGTGAAAATTGAGGCAACAATAGTGGGAAGTATTGATGCTGAGAGCTATTGGAGAAAATGAATTAAAGTATTCTTTAATAAAAAGGAAGCTTGAGGTAAAAAAGAATCTTTAGAAAAGGAAATTTCAATAATCTCTTGATAAAATGAATCAATGTATTTTTTAAATAAATCGAAGAAGCTTCAATAATTTTATTGCCAATAAAAAGAAATTGTTTATTAATGAGATGTTATTTAACTCTAAAATATTAATAGTTACCAATAAAATAAAATATATAATTTAAAACTTACATTAAATATTTTAAAATTTAGAAAATTTGAAAATATATATATATATATATATATTCATCAATTAATTAAACTAAAAGTAAATTAAAAAATTAAATAATTTAAATATAAAAAATAAAAAATTATATTTAATACAGTAAATTTATAATTGCTAAAAGACTAATTTGATATGATATAAACAAAAGACTAGTTTGATATGATATAGACTCATTAATATAAATATAAATATATTTTTAAATTATATTAAAATTAATTTGTATAAATAATTTTTTTGATTATAAAAACATTTAATTATTATTAATCAAATAATAATATACAAACGATTATGCAATAAAACAGTCAAGTAATACATACTGTTTAAACTCTTTGTCGGACGAAAATGCCAATTCAAATCACCATAACCTCACAACATTCATATATGCAATCGACATATAAAAATTGAAGTACATATCACCGCCAAACCAAAAGGAATAATCCAAAAAATAATAAGCAAATTTTCACCAAACAAAGGGAATAATGAACAGAATTGACATGCTATTACTCAAATGCTAAAATGGCCCCTGTAATTGATGAATATTTTCATCGAAATAAAATATATTTACTGTTTTACATTCATGGTGGTGGTTAATCATAACATTTTAAATTAAAATTGTTATTCGAAATGATTATATTAAATTTGTAGGTTTTGATATTTAATTTAAATGTTAAGTTTTTTATGTACAAACATTTTCTAGCATTTAAACTTTATTATTTAATAATAAATAAATTAGCGGTTGTTTTAAAGATATAAGTTATGTCGGAACTATTTTTTTAGTATATATGTAATGGAAATGTAATCGAATGCTGTTATTTTTGGGTTCACTAGTGTATTTCAACTATTAAAGAACAAACCAAACCAAAACACCAAAAATAATTCAATTTGCGGCCTCATGATAGGTTAGCTGCAACAATTATAAGAGTGTGCGACCTTTGTTGGAGAGTCCACCATGAATGAAGCATAAAAAATAGACTAGGTAGTAAGGGTGCATGTTTGTCTTTGACGATGCAGAGTACATTATAGATGCCTTGTCACCTATAGTTTTCAAACAAAATGCTTACCAACTCACGCTCACCATTTTAATGTGTTGGCAACATATTTTTGGAATCTCCCAAATCAGAGGACCAATTTTCAGCCAACCACTTGCTTCTCAATCGATGACTCCTCTAACATGACATTCACATTGTATCACCAACGATGCACCCTTATGCACTATGTGACATGCACTTTGAAAAATATTTGGTACTCACTTCAACCGCAATGAAAGTAACATGATAGAATCCATAACCTTAATGTATTTCCCCTACATTAACGGCATTGCATTGTTGATTTGATCCACACATCAAAGATGGAGTCCTTTCATAATAAAATAAAAAATGTTTAATAAAAGATGCCACCATCCTGCAAGCTACAAACCCCTTTGTAATGGGTGAAAGGTATGTAAATCCAATAACTACCTTGAAGTTTAGGCATGTGTATGATATGGGATCTCTAGTGTATGATATCACATGCAATACTCTGACATTGCCCCTTATCATCACTACCCTACTCACTTTGAAATATTTTACCACTTGCAAGTTTTGTATGGCCTTGCCCTTTATTCCATGGGTATGAGTATGGTGTTTTTGTATGTTCTTAACCATGATGTAATTTCTCTAGATGCTAATATATTGGTAGCATAGATGAACATAAGTTACAATATAAAATTTAAAATTATGTCTTATCTCCATATCATTGGCATTACAATAGTGATTTGAGTCACATATCAAACATGAAGCCTTCTCACAGTCAATTCAACGTCATGTTGCCCTTATTGACCCTTGACAATAGAAAATGTCCAATCAAAGAAACTGCCACCTTACACGCTGTGAACCCTTTTGTAATGAGTGTAAGTCATGTAAATCCAACAATTGCCTTAAATACATACAATATTCTAAATGCCTAATGGTTAGATCAAAGCCCAATATATACAAATGCAATCTATCATGAAATCTAGATGACACATTTTGTATAGAGTTTTATATTTGAATGATGATGATTATTAGCATAGATCATGCTTAAGTACAATATGGAAATGATTTTCCATCAACCACATCACACTGTGTTTGACCACCCTGACAAATGGATGGGAAAAATAATAAAAAATGGTTAGATCATTTAATACTTTAATATGGTCTTTAGAACCTCAATGTCTTGTCTCCATATTATTAGAATTGCAACACTGATTTTTGCCACACATTAGACATAAAGCCTTCTTGCAATCAAATCAACATCATGTTGTCCTTGTTGACCCTTGATAGTAGAAAACGTCCAATTTTAAAGAACCCACCACGTTGCAAGCTACACACCCTTTTTCAATGGTGTAGATCATATAAATCCAACAACTGCCTTAAATCAGTACAATATTCTAAACACCTAAATGCTAAATCAAAGCCCAATGGACACAAATGCAATCTATCATGAAATCTAGATGACACATTTTGCACCAACTTTTAGATTTGGAATGCTGATGATTGTTGGTGCATATCATGTTTGAGTACAATATGGAAATTATTTTTCGTGAACCATATCACACCATGTTGGATCACCTTGACATATGGCTAGGAAAAATAATAAAAAACGATTGGAGCATTTACAACTTCAATCTTGATACTAGTTATATATACCATTATCCACTTCAAAATTTTATCTAAATTCCAAACTTGAAATTCCAAATTGCTCTTGGTTGTTTGTAATTTTGTTAGCACCATTATAATGAAAATAATTTATCCATTGCAATTACCAAGGCAAAAGATACCCTGAATCTGGGTCTCGTGTCTCATATTTGATATAGGTCATGTGGTGTACGATATCATCGAAAATATTTTGTCATCACACTTCATCATCGTAGCTTATTTCACCTTGAAATCTTTAACCATTTACATGTTTTGTATGGCCTTACCCTTTCTTCCAAAAATCTGATCATAAAATATAATAATATGAAATATCAATAAAATTGGTCAAACTTAAATTAAATAAATTAAATAATAATATTATCATATTATTATAATATATTCTATATTATATCAAAATAAATAATTAATGCGACAATAATATATTATACATTATTATATTATATTAATAATATAAAAGCAAATAGCATATATTATTATTTATATTATATTATTAATAATATTATTATATTATACTAACTATTAATATAATATAATAGAATATAAATATCTTATAATATGTTAAAGCGAATCATGCCATTAAAGATGAAACTTTCTCATCGAACAAGTTTGACTCGACAAACTTTCTCATCAATGTTTATCTACTTAAAATTTGAGGGTGTGTCCAGATAGCGATGTAATGGATACCAGGTGTATATGCTATCCACTAAATGGAGGGGTTCAGTGGAATGTTTGTTTCTTAGCCATTAGTTAGTGCATTTGGCATATTTATTCAGATCTCATTCAGTAAGTAGACTATTTTTTGTTCATTTATTTTCTTGTGGATATTGCCGCCTCCTTTATTAATTTCATGTCAGGCAGTTGCACTGTCATAAATTGGGCCTACAACAGAACCCACCTTGGCCTAAACAAGACATACCAGAACAACGCTAAACCAGTATTGCACAATTTGATGGATAAAAGAAACGGATTTAGAGCAAAAAGCCTGTATTGCCCAGAGGGAGAACTAGTACTTCAATGCATAGGGGACGTGACCCAGACGACTGTAATATATGCGGTCAAAAAGCCTGGTATTTCCTTCAACAAAACTGCCTGGATGCAGTAGGAGCAAGCTTGTGGTCGAACTGGTGCTTCGTTCGTTTTGAAAGCTATGATTTCATTTCCATCGGTCAAAACCCGCCATATGAACGCCAAACCTCCCTGCAGTAAAAGTCGTGACAATAATTCCCATTGAGGTCGACTGAAACTGCCCTTCCGAAAAACTGCCCTCCAAAATCATAAGTGCACCAAGATGCGGATCCCCAATACTGTGAGATCGATTGAAACTGTCTTTCCCAAAAATTGTCTTCCAAAATTATAAATGCACCAAGTGCGGACCCCCATACCATAAGATGAATATTTAAATTAGGAGTTGTTTCCATGGTGCAAGAAAATCTAGAGATTGGGTAAAAGTAGTTAATATTTGGTTTACTGTAACAATAAAGTATTTCTAACTTTTTTTTAACGAAGTGTTTATTCAGTTATGTATGAGCTTGTCTTTTCCTACCATTTTGACATAACTCAAGTTTATTATGAAATAAAACGTGTCCTCACCACATAGCACATTATCATATTGAATGAAAGAACACACAACCTCATTTTCCACTGTCACCTATATTAAAAGTATAAAATTATTTCACAGAAAATGAGATAAGATAAACAATAATAAGTTTCAAGCGAGATATGACTACAGATTTACACTCATTTGCTTTTATATATATATATATATATATATATATATATATATATATATATATATATATATATATATATATATATATATATTAAAGCAAATATATATAAAACAAACTGTGAGATCTATAATAGAACACTACCCAGATGTATAATTGTTCATAAATTATCTCAAAACTGTCTCAAAGATATAATCATAATATCAATTTCAAAGTCATTCAAAACAATAATGAAAGAAATGAAAATCAAGCAAATACAATCATTCAACGTGCAATTAAAAGAAAGAAAATCCATCTAAGAAACAAAATTCTGAGTATAATAATCATGATATTGAAACTAACTAGACCAAAACATTTAATCAACTACAAATCTAGTTTTTAAATCTAAAAAATATAAAATTAAAGTTATAAATTTGATGACAATTTATTTATTTATTATTTAATTTTTTAAACTTGCAATTCAATAAATATACACTCAAATACTATTTAAAAATAAATAAAAATCCCTTTCAATAGCATTTTAACCTTTCATGATATTATGTTTGGATTTTAATATTGATATTACATACTTAGAAAAGTTAGAAAATATATTTCGAAAATGAATTGTTTTGAAATCATGTTACAAATAGTTTTAACATTATATAATTATTTTTATTTTTTAATAATAAATTATATTTGAAATAATTATTTTTTTCTATTGTTTAAAATAAAAGTTAATAGATGATTTTAAATATGCAAAACATTTTCAATTACCTACTACTATTAACTATATTTATTATATTTATAAAAAAAAAGTATAAAAAAAAAGGAAAAAAGTAGATAAAGTAAAACGTACAAATATTCACCATTTATTTGAAAGAAAGAAAACCCTCTCTGACCAACAAAATTATGAGGATGATAATTATGATATTGAAGCCATTTTTGTTAATCAAATCTGAAAGAAAAAATAAAAAACATACAAAATAGAAAAAACAAAGACTATAAAAAAGAACGTCGAACTGTCGATTACAAGGTTTCTATTAACTTCATAATACTTTGGACACTTAACATGAATCAATTTTTTTTTGGGATACAAATATGAATATTTTTTAATCTGTTTGTAAATGATCATTGCATCATTAAATTTTATACATATTATATCAAATTTTTTGACGTGTAAGAAATGAAACTTCCATTGGACCCACATACCAATCCATCACCATTATTATATTTCTAGTAAACAATTAAAGTAATATGTGTTTTATAAAAACAAGTTTATTTCCTAATGAAATTGTATGTGCATATTCAACTAAATCATCATATATAATATCTTATTCCAAAAGGACACGTGTGAAGTAGTTGCCGATTAAACGAGACACTTATCAGAAATTTAAGACACATCCTCAGCGAATAATAAACGCCTGTTCCCTACCTGGATTGACATGAAATGTCTAGCATTGAACAATAGTATGTCATTCCAGAACAATCGTATGCACAGCATCACCGCACAGCCACTACCCTTTCCAGTGCCAATAGGGATTTTATCGATGACTTGCTCTCCATGGATGACCATCTGGACGATATTAAGATCAATTACGTATTACATGAAGATTATTAATCTTTTAATAAATGAAACACACTTGTATGCTTTTAATAAAGGACATGATAACGGTTGCGACAGACATGGCGTCCGTAACAAATGAGTGGACCATGGGTTTTTTTTGAATGTTTGGCTTTTCGCCTAAGCAATGGATAAATAACTGTTTTTGTGAAGCGCAGGTGGACGGTAAAACAACGATCACAGAGTTTCATGGAATGCCACGATTTATGGCTATGTGCAAAATGGGAAAGGCCATGAAGCCCTAAAACTCTTTTAATATGGTATTGAAATGCTCATAGTAGCCAGATAAGGCCATGACCAAACAATCCTTTAATATGGTATTGAAATGCTCACAGTAGCCAGATAAAATTGGATAGACTGCGCTTTCACAACCGTCTGATGACTTCTTTGGCTCTCAAATTCTGACAGTTTGATCCCTACATTGTTAAAAGAAAGTGCAAAAATACTCGACGAAGAAGCTTTACAGTTGTAAAAGGTATCGACTGTACTGAAATAAGTGTATTCAAATTTTGGGTAGGGTTTTCATTTTCATTAATTAATTATGTATGTGTCCAAATTCACAAAATTTCGTTTCATATGAAAACCCAACTCTAAAATCCCATTCCAAATTTAAAATGAAGTTTTGGAGTACTGAAACCAAAAATTAATAAGAACAAGAAAATTACCAATAGACCAAGATCTTGAAATAATACTCAGAATTAATTCGTTTTTATTGCTTGAAATAATTACAAAACCACACCATGCTTAAATAAGCCTCAACTCACAAATTATAGTTTACATGCGAAATTCGAAAAAAATTAAAATCTAAAAAAAATTGCCTATTTTTAAAAAATCCTAAAATATTCCTAAAATCTTTTGAAATATTCTAAACACTATAATTAGACTACGGGATGAAATTCAACTGAAGTCGATGTTCGGTTCTAAAAATATACAATTTCTAAAAATAAAAAAAATCAGAAAAAAATAATTAAATCGTAATTTTAGACACTTAGATGATCACGTATGGCATCCAAAAAATATTGAAAACATTCCTAGGAAGGTATAACTCTCTAGGGAAAGCAACATATTTTTCGATACGGTCGTTTTGGTGAGTGGAAGAGCTCAAACGAAGCTATGGGTCAAAAGTTATGGCCTCCAGAAGGCTGGCCTATTTTTTGCCCATCATTCTTCTCTGATTGAAAACAACTCAGCTTTTGTGAGTTGGCATGATTACAATGCTTCTAATTTTCTTTTTCAATCTTCTTCAGTTCCCATTCTATAATCCAAGTATTGTCTTCTTGTTGCAATCTTTCCCACTGCACCAAATACATGTTATAATTCCCTTGTGTTGTGCTCACTGTCTTCATATCCAAAACTTGCACTATTTTTCCTTTCTTCTTCTTTGGAACTTGCAACTCCCAATTTACTTCTTCATCTTCATCATCTTCACCATCTTCTCCATGGAATTCATATAAATATGAAACGTTAAATACTGGAGATATATCAAAATTATGTGGTAAACTCATGTCATATGCGTTATCATTGATTTTTTTCACAATTTTGCATGGTCTGATTTTTTTGTACTTCAACTTGTTGTATGTGCCTTTTGGAAATCTTTCTTTCCTCAAGTAAACCATTACCAACTCTCATTCTTAAAATACTTTGGATCTTCTTCTGACATCTATTGCTACTTTATATTTCACATTACTTTCTTGAAATTTTTTTCTTACTCCTTGCAACTACTACAAATGCTCTGAAAACACTTCTGCATCATCACTAATTGAATATGCAATTATCAATTGTACCAAGTCTAAAACACCCATAAGATTTCTCTCATAAACAATTTGAAAAGGTGATTTTTCTATTGATCTATTCACTGAACTGTTATATGCAAATTTAGCTTGTGGTAAATCCAAGTCCCATTACTTTGGCTCCTCTCCCACTATGCATCTCAATAAATTTTCCAAGCTTCTATTCATAACTTCAATCTATCCATCTATTTGTGGGTGATATGCACTACTAAATTGTAGCTTAGTACCCATCTTCTTCCACAGAGTCCTCCAAAAATGACTTAGAAATTTCATGTCCCTATCTGAAGAAATAGTTTTTGGAACACCATGCAATCTCACAATATCCATAAAAAATAATTTTGTAGCTCTAGTGGCATCATTGGTTTTCTTACATGTAATGAAATGAACTATTTTAGAAAATATGCCTACAACAACAAAAATTGAATTCTTACCTCTCTGTGTGTTTGGCAATCTTAACACAAAATCTATATTCAAATCTATCCATGGCCCTTTTGAAACTAGTAATGGCATGTATAGTCTAGTATTTTATGCATGTCCTTTCACCACCTGCCATATTTTGCACCTTGAAACATACCTTGTCACATCTCTCTTCATATTTATCCAAAAATAGTTTTCCTCCACCAAATCTATTGTCTTCATCTTACCAAAATGTCCAACAAAACTACCATTATGTAAGTCTCTTATTATATTGTCTCATAAAGACCCAATTGGAATGCATAATTGTTTTTTTTAAAGAGATAACCTTAATTTATAAATTACTCATCATGAATAACATTTGTCTCACCTATTAATGGACTCTTACACTACTCAACTATCTTTCTAAAATATACATCAGTATCATATAATTCTTTGATAGCTTAAAATCCAATTACTTCACTCACCATAGTAGTTAATAGCACTAGTATCATATAATTCTTTGATAGCTTTAAATCTAACTACTTCACTCACCATAGTAGTTAATAACACTACCCTCTTACTTAAGGCATCAGTTACCTGATTCTATTTTTTAATTTATGCTTCAACACAGAAAGATACCCTTGTAAGAAAGAAACTCACTTTTCATGCCTACTATTCAGCTTCTTTTGTGTGTTCACATAATTCAAAGCCTCATGATCTATAAATAGTATAAACTCCTTAGACACTAAATAATTACTTCAATGTCTTAATGCTTTTACAATTTCATAAATTTCAACATCATAAGTAGAATACTTTGTTCTTACCTCATTCAATTTTTCACTAAAATAAGCTATTGACTTTATTTCTTGACTCAGCACAAGACCAATTCCCATAAATAAAGCATCAAATCAACTTCAAACATTTTTTTACAATCTAGTAATACTAAAATTGGTCTTTCTGTAATCTTATTTTTCAAAATTTCAAAACTTTTTGTGGCTACTCTAGTCCATGAAAATTCCTTCCCTCTCATGCAATATGTTATTGGTGCCATAATACTACTATTTTTTAATAATCTTTCCATAAATAGTTGCTAAACTATGGAAACTTCTTACCTTTGTAATGATTTTTAGAATAGGAAACTCAACAATTATCTTTATGTTTTCTTCATCTATTTCCATACCATCTTCTGAAATTACAAATCCCAAAAATACCAAACTGTTCTATATAAACCTACACTTCTTCAAATTTGCATACTTTTCCTTTCTTAACAAATCCATTACCATTCTCAAAGGTTGTAAGTGTTCTCCTTTAGTCTTACTGAATATCAAAATATCATCAAAATAAATAAGCATAAATTTACCAATAAATTTTCATAGCACTATATTCATCACCCTCATAAATGTGCTAGGTGCATTACATAATCTGAATGACATCACCATCCATTCATATAAGCCATCTCTAATCTTAAATGCATTTTCCACTTATCTCCTTCATGAATTCAAATCTGATAATAACCACTCCTTAGATCAATCTTGTTAAAATATTTTGCTCCAATAAGCACATCCATCATATAATTTAAATAAGGCATAAGAAACATATACTTTATTGTAATTTTGTTAATTGCTCTACTATCCACACATATTCTCTATCCTCCATCTTTCTTTGGAGTTAGAAAAGATGGTGTTGCACATAGACTCATACTCTCCCTTATCACCTTCTTTCTTAAAAATTTAATAACTTATTTATTTAATTCTACATGTTCTATTGAACTCGTCTTATAAGCTGCTTGAATAGGTAGAGCTGATCCTAAAATAAAATCAATTTGTTTCTATATATCTCTCTTCAGTGGTAAACCATTTGGTAACTCATCAGGCATAACATCTGCATATTATTTCAACACTCTTGCTGCTTCTATTGGTATCGGCACCATTTCTATTTCTTCATTCTTTGCTACTAATGCATAACAACCTGCTACCTTCATATCTTGGATAAATTCATTAGTACAAGCATGCTTTCTATCTTCTCTTCCTATTTAAGAGGTAACAAAACTACCTTTGTAACACCTTATTAGAAAGTGTATGTGTTCTTTTTTCCATAATGAACTAATTCCCTATCAAATTGTCATAGTCTCTCCAATAACATGACATGTATCCAATGGAATAACATCACACCATATTTCATCATTAAAGTTTTTTCTATAGAAACTTGATTAAGCACTTTTTATCTTCTATAAACTCGTTCCATTTCTTAAACCATGAAATCTAATAGAGGTTAGGATGCTTTTCACATTGTATAGTTTATTTCTCAATCATTTCTTTAGAAACCATATTTTCATAACTACCACCATCTATAATTACTTTGCATACCTTTCCACTTGAAGTACATCTTGTTCAAAAAATATTTGATCACATCCATGCATCACCACCTTATTTATTCTACACTTGTTCCTTCTTTAGAGTGATCATGGTTATTTTCATCATAAGATTCTCTTCAACATTTTTTGGTGCAACTTCAGTATTCTGTTCTTCTATTTTAACATCAACAATATTTACTCTTGGGTGATCTTCTTGTCTCTTTTCTTGATCGTGATAGTTTAGACACTTAAATTCTCTACGCCCTTCTTATCCACACCTATAATAGACATAAAATCTACGTTAATATGGAAACCATCCTCTAACACCACTATAACCTCATCCTCTCTAAACTCTTCTTCCTCTTTGTTGGTATTGAAACCCTTACCTATTATCATTTTGCCTTTGTGCACCATGTGATGATTCACCTTTATTGGCATTAAAGCCACCTCTAATGGTATTAAACCCACCTCATCCTCTTAGGGGATCTACCTCTTCTTGGACTAGTAGATGCCCTTCTGAAATTATGTCTATTTTGTTTTTCTTTTATCTTTAAAGTTAATTCATAAGCCTCTTCCATGTTAAGTATTCTATGCATTCTTAATTCACCTTGAATATAAAATTTCAAACCATTTACATACATTTTATCCATCTACTCTTCTATTTTATCATGTTCCACTCATATAGAAAGCTTGTAAAATTCATCTATATACTCTTGTATACTGTGATCTTTTTGCCTTAAATTTTGAAATCTTCTGTATAGGGTTTATGCATAATCTATAAAAAGAAATTTCTCCCTCAATTTTTTCTCCATCTTTTTCCATGAATTAATATTCTCTTAACCTTTTCTCTGTATCTCTTTTTGCAGTTGATCTCACCAAAACATTGCATGGCCTTTCAATTTTGTGCATGAAAAGTTTACCTTCTTGTCTTCTCTCATAGTCTTCCACTTGAAGAACTTTTCCATGATATTCATTTAATCTATCAAATCGTCTAGTTTTAAATTACCTCCATAATCTAGAACATCAACTTTGATTCCTTCATTTCTTCCTTCTAAAGCCTAAACCATCATCTCTTCCATTGATGGTGGCTAGTCTTGCTATTCTTCTTCTTACTGAACTTCTTCATCATGATCTATGTCTTCCTCATCACCACCCTATCTTCTCTGTTGATTGGTGATAACCTCTATTAACTGTTGAACTTATATCTAAAACTCTTGTATAGTCTAGTTCATTTGTGCAACACCTCCTCATCCTCTCACCATTTTTTACTCCTCCAAGATTTGAACTTGCTCTGATACCAGTTAATGAACCCAAAAATTAACAAGAATATGAAAATTACCAATAGGCCAATATCTTGAAACAATACTCAGAAGTAATTTATATTGATTTCTATAAATAATTACAAATAAGCTTCAACTCATAAATAAGTTCAATGAGATCAAATTAGCCTTGATAACCTTCATGATTGGATGATATGTACCATAAACCCTAAAACCTAAACCATAAACTCTAAGACCTAAGTCCTAAACCCTAAAACCTAAATTTTAAACTCTAAACCAATTGATTTAACATCAATAAACATTCTTTGGAGTAAGAATTAGGATCATGGGGCTCAATTTATCCAAAATCACATCACCAATTGCTCTAATAGACTAATTCTAGTTCAATTTGAGATGACATTAGGACAAACTAAACGTAAAATTACATTTTTTAGTCATAAATAAATTCAATGACCTCATATTGGCCCCAATTTCCTTTGTGATTAGACTATATACCCTAAAACCTAATCCCTATACCTTAAACCCTAAGCCATAAGCCCTGAACTCTAAACCCTAAACCTTAAATCATAAAATTTAAACCTTAAAGTAATCAATTTAGTTTTAATTAACATCTTCTATTATTTGGATTAAGTTCATAGGGCTCAATTTATCCCAAATTATATCATTGATTGCCCTAACTGCCCTAATTGAATAATTGGCTTAGTATGTGATGACATTGAGAGTAATTGAGCCCAAACTCACATTTTGTAGTCATAAATAGGCTCAATGAGCTCAAATTGGACCCAATTACCTTTTTTATTTGAACATAAACCCTAAACCATATATCCTAAGCCCTAAACCCTAAAGGCAAGGTGTATAGGGTTTATGGTTTATGGTATAGAGTCTAATCATGAATGTAATTGGGGCTAACTTAAGCTTGTTGAACCTACATGAGACTACAAAATGTGATTTTGGAATCAATTTACACTAATGTCATCATAACTTGAGATAATTTTCTGATTAAGGTAATCAGTGATGTAATTTTGGCTAAAATAATCCATATAAAACCTAATTCTTACTCTAAAGGATGTTTATTAGGGATAAATATATTGGATTAGGGTTTAGAGTTTATGATTTAGGGTTTATGGTATGATGGAGTGAACACTCCATAACTCTCATAAATATATCTCTCAATTAATGGAACTTCTAATCACATAATCAATTCATAAGTTCAGCTCATAAAATCCTCACATAACTCACACAAACACAACTCTCATAAATAAATCATAATATTTCATTAATCTCTTTCACACATTACATAATATTCAACAATATTATCTCTCCACACACACATGACTTATATTCAATATGCCAAGGAGGCTTTCTTTGCTTTCTCACAAAGCTTAACTCTTCTTATAGCCTAACTAATAAAGCAAAGAATACAACCATTTATAGAATTACATGAGAGGGAAATGAAGGCCAAAAATTTGACCTCCTCCACTTGGAAGGACTATTCATCAATGGTAAAATTTTATCCACCATGTGATCCACTTTAGTTTGGACCCCTACAACAAGTGGAATTTTCAAAAGGTGTTCTCCATTCCACATGTGCTTCTAGAAACTAGTGGAATCTCCTTTTCACATAGATTAAACCCATTAACTTTGCTCCCCACATGGAATTCCTCCCACTCGCATAATGTAGGTCAACATCAAGCCTTTTGTGTGCCTTTTAAGTAATGTGGTATCCCATTCTACCTAGACATCATGATTAATGTCTACCACCTCACTAATGAATAGTGTTTGCCAACTCATCAATGAATAGTGTCTACCACATCATCAATAAATATTATTTTTCTACCACATCATTCTCCTCTAGTTGAAAAAAACTTAAATCTTATGAGTTTCCATAATTATACCCTTGTCATTTATTATAAAAATATATAAAATGCACACCAGACTTTTTTGGTTAATGTAAGATTGCCCAAACCCTTAGATGGTCTTGCATCAAACATGTGAGGTATTAAAATGTGATCTCTTGATAAAATGGATGGGGTAAGTAGTATAAAAACTCTTTTGTTCACATAGTTTGATGACCACAACACCTCCTTCCAAAACACTAGATACTCCAGGAGAATGTTCTTTTTTATCCACATATAATTTCTACATAATAGCTTTCTTGAATTTGTCCACCTCCACCAAAATCTTATCCATATCCTAATAATGTCACATGTGGGTTTAATCCCACCATTTTAAAATAACCACCTCCATGAATGTGCTCTATCATACATCTCATTTTCCTAAGTGATCTCAATCCCACCATTATTTGTCCACCTCTAACAAAAGTCCTCTTGGCTTTCTTTACACATTGTCCAACCAATTTTTGGATCATCTTCCACATCAAAAATAACCATTTGTATCTTATACCTCATGGATTCAACATATTATTCATCTATCAAACTCTTTTTGTGTGCATTAACTTGCACAACATCCACATCTAAAGTTTCTCCCAAAAAAACTTGCAACTCATCTTCAATGTTAACATGCTCCTCATGATATTCAATGTCACTATGGATTCTCAAAAGTTCCATATCATAAAAATTCAAGGTTTAATTATCCTCATCCATACCTCCATTTTTAGATCCTACACATGGCTGAAATTTCACCAAAATCTCCTCTTATGCACTAGTTTTCACAACCTCTTCATTTAATGTTTCTTCCAAAGAAATAAGAAAATCCTCTTTGTTTCTCCCTTCATTCAACTACAACACTTCATGGTTAAATATTCCTCTATCTACAACTCTACATGGCTGCAATATTCATTCTCATGCAACTCTATTTTGTTTCATTTTTCACTCTTTTCAATTATTTCACTCATGGAAACATTTACCTAGTCATGGGCCTTCACCATTTATTCCCCATCATCAAATAATGGGCCTCTTTCATTTGGTGGATAATATACCACCTTCACATCATCCATCATGTGGATGTCTTCATCTATGGTCTTCTCACATAACAAATCCTCTCTCACATTTCCATTCATGTAAATCTTCTTCTCATTCATTTTCTTCTCCTTCTATAACTATCCATGGTTGCATCATTTAATTTTCCATGTGGATATTTATCTTTTCAATGAATCCAATATATCTCTTAGGGATTATATTATGTCCCACACCATGTCTTCTTGTTTTTTCAATTTCACATTCTTCAAATCTTTCTAGAAGCAATTGCAATAGTATGTCCTAAGTATGTGCTCTACCACTCTTCTTTTCCATCTTCATACCTACAAAAAAAAAATCCAACACACTCACTCTAACATATTCTATCAAAAAATATCCTCTCCACAAGATTCAAACTTACTCTAATACCACTTGATGGAGTCAAAACTCCATAACTCTCACAAACATTTCTCTCAATTCATGGAGCTTCTAAACACATAATCAATTCATAAATTCATATCATAAAACCCTCACATAGTTCCTAAGAACACAATTCTCATCAATAAATCACACTCTTTCATTAATCTCTTCCTCACATTACACAAGCTTCAAAAATATTCTCTCTCCACACATACATAACTTGCCTTCAACATGCCAATGAGGATTTCCAAGCTTTCTCACAAAGCTTGCACTTTTCTTCATCTAGCCTACCTAACAAAGCAAATAATACAACCATTTATATAATTAAATGAGATATAAATAAAAAGAGCCCATAAATTCAGCCTCTTCCACTTGGAAGGACTATTCATAAATAGTAAAAGGTGCTCCATCATGTGATCCACTTTAGTTTGAACCCCTCTAACAAGTAGAATATTCAAAAGGTGTTCCCCACCCCACATGTGCTTCCAAAAACTAGTGGAATGTCTTTTTGACATAGCTTAAACTTATTAACTTTGTGTACCACATGGAATTCATCCCACTCCTATAATTGAGGTCAACATCAAGCCTTTTGTGTGCCTTGCAAGTAATTTGGTGCCCCATGCCACCTAGACATAATGATTAGTGTTTACCACCTCAAAAATGAATTGTGTCTGCCACCTCATCAGTGAATAGTGTTTGCCACATCATTAATGAATAATTAAAATATTAATAGTGTTTTTCCACCACATCAAGGTATAATATCCAATAATGAAGGTCAATGGGGCCAATTTGAGCTTGTTGAACCAATGTTTTACTATAAAATATGATTTTGGGATCAATTTGCCCCAATGCAATAAAAAATTGAGCCAATTAGTCAATTGGGGTAATCAATGATGGGATTTGCACCAAATTGAGCCCTAGGAACCTAATTGACTTAGGGTTTAAGGTTTTAGTGCTTAGGGTTAATTGCATAAGCAATGTCTAGATTAAGGAATGCATATGCACTTTTAAAAATTAAAAGTGCATACACACCTTTAAAAACTATCATGTATGTAACTATAAAAAATAAACCAAACATGTGATTTTAAAAACTAAAATTGCATACAAGATTTTAAAAACTAAAACTGCATATGCTATTTAGGTTCGATGATCACCAAGCCTATGATCCAAGACTATGATCACAAACTTTTAGAAATAATGTACATAGAAATCAACTAAAACCATGTTAAACACAAAATGTATCCACTTTTTGTCATCCAAAATTATGCACTTACCCTATATATATATATATATATATATATATATATATATATATATATATATATATATATATATATATATATATATATATATATATATATATACACACACACACACACACACCATTTTTGCATGAACAAGAGCTCAATCGGGTTAACAAGTCTAATGTCATGGCCTCATATTTTTTCTCTCTACATCATGATGTGTAGATCACATTGAGAATCAAACAAGGCTACATGAAAACTTAGAAACTATTGTCAAATGCTAAAAAAATAACATATAGACAAAAATATAGGTTTCTGACCAAAGGTAAGTAAAAGAGTGCCTCCTATATAATAAACACTCATGTTGACCTTTGTCACAAAATTAGATAAGGAGTTATCACATGTTATGTCATAAAAAAAATCCCCAAATTTTATTTCATGTGCATAAAGAGATTGACAAAAGTGAGAGATAGAATGTTTAAATTGATTGACACTTGATGCTTGGTGTTTGACATTTACCGATGCTAATGTGAAAAGCATGTAATGAATAAGTTAATGGCTTAATTTATCTCTTTAACCAATCCTAAGGGTACATAATATACACCATAAATAATAGTTCTTAGACCTATATAAAAGACATTCTATCTTGTCCTTTGACAACACATTTATTCATCTCCCCTTGATGTTACCCACACTCTAATTTAGGGAAAGAAACCCATGCTAAAAACACATAGTCAAAAAACCCCATCAAGAGGTTAAACCAAATAAATATTAAATCATTTCAATATATAAGTCAATTAAATTTATGAAATATAACAAACAAGTGTATGTCGAATCCATTTGATGCTAAATACTACAAGCATGCCATTTATAACAATCTCATTAGGGTCAACTAGAATACGTGAAAATATATTTTTTATTAAACACATATACCAAAAATAGATTAAACCACAAGAATCTATGAAGACCATATGAAATACTCAAATCATAATATTAGAAAACAAGTATAATACATAATATATGATTGATCTATAATATTATGAGAGCACATTATAATTCAAATATATAAAGTAATTATATTAAATCAACCATGACTGATACATGTCTAAAACCACCACTATCATTCTAAAATAATAAGCAATAACAAATATTTATGACAATATTTAATAATAAGTACAATTCAATACAATGAACATATAAGATACATGGCTCTCTTAGAGCATAGCTCTCAAACTAAAGTATCTATGGCAATTTCAAGTGTCATATCGATAAGTAGTACTATTTTGGAGATGGAGAGAATCATCCAAGAACTTTTTCATATCAACCATGAACCAACGATCCCTCACACTAATCCTATTAGGGTATGGTCCTCCTTTCATAGATGAGTATATAATGATGACATGGGAATTCAGAGAGATAAGAAAATACCTGTGTGCTATATGATTTTTAAACTAAACATGCAATGTCTCATAAAAAACTATTTCATTGCAAGATGTCACACAAACATGTAAATCATACTTATGAAATTATAGTGTCTCACTTAACATACTTTGGCCCAAAGTTTTACGAATAATAAATAATAGCTATCTATAGATCAATAAAATTCATACACACATCTTGATTGGACCACCTTCATCTGGTGTTGCGATGCTAGTAATCTAGTGAAAAACATCTTACTCCTTACTCTGTATCAGCTATACATATTCATCAAATATAATTCAAGTATAAGATTCATATAGTTTAAATTCTACTAGAAAACACATCATATAACATGATAAACATAGAACTAAATGAAGCATACATTTATTTCATCAAATATATGAATGGATATTACATTATTTTTTATCTCATACTATAAATAATGACTATATTTTATACCACCCAGGTAAATTACATATTTAATTATAGATTTCAATTATCATATTTTTTTTTCAAACATATTACACCCTATGATAACCCATATTACCATAGTCTAGTATTCTAAGACATTTTTGACAAACAATCATAATAAAATAGTCATAACTACATGGAAACATAAGCTTCTATTTAAGCAACTAAACCTAACCAAGTGAGTCACAGTTCCCATGAAACATTAGAATATCTTAACTTAGCATACATTACACTCTCAAGGTTGGATGCACACATATATAAAGTACTACCAAGTGTCACAAAATAAGTTATTCATTATAATAACCATCATGCCTAAATTAAATTTATTAAATATAAGTGTGAGTCTAGGCATAATAATTATAGTATGTACCATCTAGGTATAATATAATTTTAAATTATATAACTTAATGATATATCATACTATCATAGTTCACAACTACATAAATACACATAAACAACTTATGATTGCTAGAATTAAATGATCCACATACATAATAACAATCAAGCAAGTACATGATTATTTCACCCATGTATACTCTATGTTTAAATTTCATATTAGCATTCAAAGTAATATAATTTATAATTACACATCACTATGCACCATTATAAGCTAAGTATAACCAGCATTTATACATATTAACACTCTCATAATATGTATTGTACATGAGTATTCAATACTAAATACTAACAGTCAATTCAATCATTTGTAGAGAACTCATAAACCCATTATAACATTTATTTAAACAACTCATTTTATTTCTAGGAGACTATTCCAAAGGGTTATAGGTTCTAGTTTTTAAGAAACTTAACGATTTACTTAAAATAATCAATTAAACTATAGGTACAATCTTTATGTATGAGCACTTGTATATTATGCACCACATGTAGTTATTCCAATGTTATATAAATACTAAACCACTGTTTATTTATAATTTTAATAAAGAGATCCTTATAGTAATTACAATTCTAATTGAGGATCTCAAATCACATAGCTTATCCCAAGATAATAAAGACCCATGCTAAGTTGTAAATATGCATCTATCATTAAATTCTAGGTTAGGGGCCTAGAAATTTATTTGACTTAGTTTCTCAACTCTCAGTTTCCATGACCAAATTTTTATATGTTATACTCACCCAATGCTCATAGGTTCTTCAAATAGTAATGTTACTTATAAATATATTTAATAAGATACATATAGTTATGGTTTAAATAAGTCAATTGTCTCATAAATCAGTTATATGATTCTTATTAACAATCCGTGTCAAACATATGAACAAGATTTTCTACATTAGAGTTTGTACATTTGCAATACATGAATTTCTATTAAATAAAATTATGTGGTTTATAATCACTTGTGGAACCATTGTTAGAGGATCACACCACTTCGTTCGAGTATAATATTAAGTGATCCAAAGCATATAAGGTATCACAAGAAAATAAAAGACTACATTGAGTTAATTATACTCCTTATATCATAATAAACACTATTTTTTAGGATTTAAACAAGTTATAATTAGTCTTTTAATTCCAAATAAGATTTTTTAGCAACCCATTTTTATAGTAAATCAGTGATTAGTTTTAATAAAAGAATACTAATAAATAATCCATATAATCATGTTGACATTTATGACCATGTTTCCCTAAATAAATTCATCATTTTGTCGTGTCTACTTCTTTTAGGGTTCTTAAATCTAGTTAAACATATTAATCTATATCTTGCCATATGATCAATCTAATGATCATTATTTATAACCTCATCCATATTTTAATAAGTACTCATGTCCTAGATTATATATGTCCAAAGTCTACTTATAACTTTAGTTCAGTTCCATATTACCTGAATTATTACTTAGACCAATTAGTTGATTAAGATGCTACAATATACAAATCTTATTAATTAAAAATATAACTAGTTGGAACTTAGTTTTGCCACACTTTATAAGTCACAAATCAACTTTGGTCAGACTTGTTTAGAAATACTTTTATCTAATAAGCTAGTTTTCTAAGCTTTTATAAAGCACTTCAGCGTGTAAAATTTCTCCTTGAATCTTATGAGTTGAATTTTAATAATTACTTCTTGAATGGAAGAAACATATATATATATATATATATATATATATATATATATATATATATATATATATATATATATATATATATATATATATATATATATATATATATATATATATATATATATAAGTTGACTCACTAAATACAAGAATTTTAATTCTCACATTAAGTGCTAGGCATATTCACACCACTTTGCATTTATAAACCAAACAATTATAAAATGAACATGCTTAAATTCAACACTATATTTTACAATAAACACAACAACTACATTAACATTATAAGTAAAAACTATATTTTAATTTCTATTTAAAATATCAATTATATGCAATTTAGCTTTGGGTATCTCAATGCCTAACTGAATTGTTTATGCCACACTCATTATCTAGCCAAAAGAATAATGGATGACATTGAGTAGATGAAAAATAAAAAAAACTGCATGCTCACAAACCTCTCTATCTAGTTAGGGTGATTTACTTGAAATAAGGCACTAAATGGGTTTAGATAAGTTGTTGATCCCTGAACTATATATTTATTAATTAAATTGACCCATTTGTTTGTATATATATTAATTAAGTTGTAACTTTGCAATTAAGTCATTGTATGTGATTATCTGGAAATAATTAAGTCACTACTCTTTCTATTTAAGTTGTTGGAATGGTTGATTAAGATGCAAAAGTGGTTAAATAAGTCACTAAAGTAATGACATTGTGTTGGCGGTAATACATATATTTTCACATATTTAAATTGTTGTAGGAAATATGTATGGTTTACTAAATTTTAGATTATTCAAATTACTACTATATAAACTTAGTAATATACTGATATAAGCTCATAACAAGTTAAACTTAAGATAAATCTCTAATATATATTGTTTTATATTTCATAGAATTAATTTTCATCTTAAAGTTTGATAAATATGTGTATATCTCATATAGAGGTGTTTTCATAATCTTCTATAGACATATAAAAATTCATTCAGCTGCTCACATAATCATAGAGAAATTAATTACACCACTTACCTCTCATTCCTTTCCCATAATTATTTGGTTTTTGAGTGATCTTCTTCCTTGCTCAGCTATCAACTTCTCTTTGCTACCTTCCTCTTTGCTCTGAGTGGAACACCCCCCACCTTCTCATTTCTAACTTTCTCCTCTAAAACTACTTGACATGATAATCTCCTTTCTCAAGCTTTTCCTATAGGAAATAGGTGTAGCTCTTTTGCTTGAAATATTTTTCTTTGATTTCCTTATTTTTCTCTCTTTTTCTGTCATTTTTTGTAATATATTTGATTTTTTTTATTTTCTTAAATTTAGTCATTTTCTTTTTTTTAAAAAAATTTTAGTGTCTTTTTTTTTTGTTTATTTTCTTATTCAAAGGTAATTTCTCATAATAGCATATATCTCAGGCTTAGTCATAAATATAACCAAATCATAAATGTCAACTATAAATATATATGGATAGTCAAATAGTTTGCTTAGTGAAGAATCAAGATGTAACATCCTTCCCCCTAAAGCTAGACATTGTCTTGAATGAATCTTATTCAAATATATAAAATCTAAATTAAAAATATTATTTAACAAAGCATAACCATGCTATATAATATCAAATTAAGCAAATAAATAGAAAATTATTTGTAGAACTCATCGTAGTTCTTTTAAGATAAATTATTCTTAGAGTATTGGTCTCATAAGACCCTGGTCTATGACATGTTAATAATATGCAAATAAGGTTTATGAGTATTACTTACTTTGACTGATTCTGTCATGACCACACCAAGGTCTAAAATCATCAATAAAAGCTTATATACTATAGGACTGATCACTTTCAGTGAAAGTTTCATTGAATTCCTTAGAGCATATAAGATCATCATACAAGCCAAAACAAATTACCAGAGAGAGTTCCATAAAATCTTCTAGCCCCTCTACACATCTTTCTAACCTAGAGAGTATTTTTATTATTTTGGAGAAAAGTATTTTAGGAAGTCTGGTAAGAATGATGTGTATAAGATATTAATATCACTACTCCATATAGCTCCTAATAAGTATAACATGTCAATACTGTCACTATTCCATGGAGCTCCTGACAAGTATGATAATGAATAAAAACTAGAAATACTACATTTCTAATGTATATAAAGTTAAGGAATAAACATCCCATCATATACATGCATATAACCATGTGATTGAATTTGACAAGTCCATCTGTTAATTATAAATTCAACAAGTCTATCTATCAAATCCAAACTCAATAACTATCGAGTCAATGTGAGGCTAAGTAGGATCTACTCATATCACTTGGTACTCATGTTCTTAATTCACCACTCTTTTTTTAGTTCTCCATGACCCAATGATCTCAAAAAATGTACATAAGGTTCAATGAATTAGAATTCTTTGGAAAAAAATCATAGAAAGGAATATTATATGATTAAATAATTCCAAATGTACCAACACACACACAAGATAAATCATACAATTAGTCCATAATTTTATTAAGTTATCAGTAGCTAAACATAACTAGTATCATATTTCCTAGCTCAACCTATAGTGTTATATTTATATTTAAGAGGAAAGAATGTTAAAATTAACATAAAACACAAAGGCCAAGGATCACATCATCTTTTCAATCTTATAAAAGAACAAGAGAGACAATATCTACCTACTTGCTCAGCTAGGACTTAATAAATTAGAAGTTTATCTCAATCCTTAGATTAACAAGATGTTCCACACATCCTCTCATATAATTTGTTATTGTTTCAAAAATACTACTAAAATTCTTTAGATTTGCATAGAGATTCTCCTTTCTTAATAATTTTAACACTATTCTTAAATTCCTTAAGATATATATTTTAATTTATATCAAAATAAGACACCATAATATCACTAATGTAACCAGATCTAACTATGTTCAACACCCTCATAAATGTGTTGGGTTCATTAGATAATCTAAATGGCATCACCATCCACTCATATAAGGCATCCCTAGTATTTAATGTTATTTTCCATTCATCTCCTTCATGAATCTGAATCTGATAATATCCCCTTATTAGATCAATATTGATAAAGTATTTTGCTCTTAAAAGCACATCCATCATATCATCTAAATGAGATATATGATATATGTACTTAATGTAATTTTATTGATTTCTCTACTATCCACACACAACTTGCATCCCCTATATTTATATGGAGTTAGCAATGTTGGTGTGCCACATGGACTCATGCTCTCCCTTACTACATATTTTCTCACCAATTCATTAACTTGTTTATTCAATTTTGTATGATATGTGAGACTCATCTTATAAATTGTTTGATTAAAAAGAGTTGATTCTCGAATCAAATAAATATAATGTTGAATGTATCTTTTTGGTGGTAAAACATCTGGTAACTTATTAGGTATCATATTTACATATTATTTCAACACTTATGATACTTCTATTTTTATTTTCACCGCTTCTATGTCTTATTTATTTACTCTTAATTCATAACAACACCCTGTCATCTTCATGTCTTCGATAAATTATTTTGTGAAAAACATGCCTCATAGTTAGAGGATCACACCCCTTTGTTCAAGTATAATAATAAGTGATCTAAAGAATATAAGGTATCACAATAAAATAAAAGACTACATTGAGTTAATTACACTCCTTATATCATAGTAAACACTATTTTTTAGGATTTAAGCAAGTTATAGTTATAGTCTTTTAATTCCAAACAAGATTTTTCAGCAACCCATTGTTATAGTAAATCAACTATCAGTTTTAATAAAAGAATATTAATAAATAATCTATCTAATCAAGTTAAGGTTTATGAAGATTTTTCCCTAAATAAATTCATCATTTTATCATGTCTACCTCATTTGGGGTTCTTAAATCTAGTTAAACCTATTAATCTATATCTTGCCATATGATCAATCTTGTTGATCATTATTTATAACCTCATTCATATTTTAATAAGTACTCATGTCCTAGATTATACATGTCCAAAGTGTACTTATAAACTTAGTTCAGTTCCATATTACCCAAATTATTACATAGACCAATTAGTTGATTAAGATGCTATAATATTCAAATCTTATTAATTAGAAATATAACTGGCTAGAACTTAGTTTTGCCACACTTTATAAGTCACCAATAAACTTTGGTAAGACTTATTTAGAAATACTTTTATCTAATAAACTATTTTTCTAATCTTTTATAAAGCACTTCAGCGTGTAAGATTTCTCCCTGAATCTTATGAGTTGATTTTTAATAATTACTTCATGAATGGAAGCCACATATATATACATATAAGTTGACTCACTAAATAAGATAATTTTAATGCTCACATTAGGTGCTGGGCATATTCACACCACTCTGCATTTATAAACCAAACAATTATAAAATACACATGGTTAAATTCAGCACTATATTTTATAATAAACACAACAACTACATTTAGCATTAGAATAAAAATATATATTAAATTTTCTATTTAAAATATCAATTATATGCAATTTAGCTTTGGGTATCCCAATGCCTCACTAAATGGTTTATGTCACACTCATTATCTATCCAAAAGAATAATGGATGAGTTTAAGTAGATGAAAAGTAAAAAAATATGCATGCTCACAAACCTCTCTATCTAGTTAGGGTGATTTACTTAAAATAAGGCACTATTTGCATTAAGATAAGTTATTGATCCCTGAACTATTTATTTTAGTAATTAAATTGACCCATGTGTTTTTAGATATATTAGTTAAGTTGTAACTTTGAAATTAAGTCATTATATGTGGTTATCTAGAAATAATTAAGTCACTGCTATTTATATTTAAGTTGTTGGAATGGGTCATTAAGATGCAGA
This sequence comes from Torreya grandis, assembly GCA_037957365.1. NCBI lineage: Eukaryota > Viridiplantae > Streptophyta > Pinopsida > Cupressales > Taxaceae > Torreya > Torreya grandis. The sequence goes on along the minus strand of JARHVA010001046.1, from coordinate 130,495 downwards.
AGTGGTTAAATAAGTCACTGAAGTAATGACACTATGTTGGCGGTAGTAAGTATATTTCCACATATTTAAATTATTGTAGGAAATATGTATGGGTTACTAAATTCTAGATTATTCAAATTGTTACTATATAAACTTAGTGATATATTGATATAAGCTCATAGTAAGGTAAACTTAGGATAAATTGATAATATATATTGTTGTATATTTTATAGAATTATTATGCATCTTAAAGTTTGATAAATATACATGGATATATTGTATAGAGGTGTTTGTATAATCTTCTATAGACATATAAAAATTCATTCAACCACTCACATAATCATAGAAAAATTAATTACATTGCTTACCTCTCATTCCTTTCCCAGAATTATTTGGTTTTTAGGTGATCTTCCTTGCTTGGCTATAAACTTCTCTCTACTACCTTATTATTTGCTCTGATTGGAACACACCCCTCCTCCTCACTTTTAACTTCTCTTCTACAAATACTTGACATGATAATCTCCTTTTTCAAGCTTTTCCTATAGGAAATAGGCATAGATCTTTTGATTTAAAGATTTTTCTTTGCTTTCCTTATTTTTGTCTCTCTTTTTTTTTGTCATTTTTTGTAATATATTTAATTTTTTTCTTAAATTTGGTCATTTTATTTTATTTTATTTTTTATTGTCTTTCTTTTGTTTTTTTTCTTATTCAAAGGTAATTTTTCATAATAACATATATCTCAGGCTTAGTCATAAACATAACCAACTTAGATGTGTCAACTATAAATACCTATGGATAGTCAAATTATTTGCTTAGCAAGAAATCAAGATGTAACATCCTTCCCTCCTAAAGCCAGACATTGTCTCGAATTAATTTTATTCAAATATATAAATTTTAAATTAAAAATATTATTTAGAAAAGCATAACCATGATATACAATATCAAATTAAACAAATAAATGGGAAATTACTTGTAGAACTCACCGTAGTTCCTTTAAGTTGCATTATTGTTAGAGTATTGGTCTCATAAGACCCTGCTCTATGACATGTTACTACTATGAAAATAAGGTTTATGAGTATTGCTTACTTTGACTGATTTTGTCATGACCACACCAAGGTTTAAAATCATCAAGACAAGATTTTATACTATAGGACTGACCACTTTTGTTACCTTGAAGGGTCCCACATATCTCAGTGAAAGTTTCATTAACTTCCCAGGAGCACATAATATCATCATACAAGCTAAAACAAATTACCAAGAAAAGTTCTATAAAATATTTTAGCCCCTTTGTACATCTCTCTAACATAGAGAGGGTTTTTATTATTTTGGAGAAAAGTATTTCAGAAAGTCTGATAAAAATGATGTATATAAGTTATTAATATCACTACACCATGTAGATCCTAATAAGTATAACATGTCACTACTGTCACTACTCCATGGAGATCCTAACAAGTATGATAATTAATAAGAACTAGAAATACTACATTTTCAATGTATACAAAGTTAAGTAATAAACATCCCACTATATACATGCATACAATCGTGTGACTAAATTTGATAAGTCCATCTATCAGTCTTGAATTCAACAAGTTTGTTTATCATATCCAAAATCAATAACTACCGAGTCAATATGAGGCTAAGTAGGATCCAATCATATCACTTAGTACTCACGTTCTTATTTCACCACTCTTCTCTTAGGTTTCCACGACCCAATGATCTCAAAAAGTGTACATAAGGTTTAATGAATCACAATGCTATGCTGACATATCATAGAAAGGAATATTATATGCTTAAATAATTCCAAATATACCAACATATATACAAGATAAATCTTACAATCAGTCTATAATTTTATTAAGTTAGCAGTAGCCAAACATAACTAGTATCATTTTTCCCAGTTCAACCTATAATATTATATTCATGTTTAAGAGGAAAGAATTTTAAAATTAACATTAAATACAAATGCCAAGGATCACACCATCCTTTAAATCTTATAAAAGAACAAGATAGATAATATCTACCTACTTGCTCATCTAGAACTCAATAAATTAAAATTTTATCTCAACCCTTAGATTAAAAAGATGTTCCACACATCCTATATCCTACTCACTTTTGATGAAAGGTGCAAAAATAACTCTTTAAAAAGAATTTTTTAATCCAAAAAGAGAAAAATATCAATCTATTCAAGGTTAATAACATAATAATTATAAGCAACTTGTAGTTATTAATCTATAATTTAATATATAATTCAATGTTTGCCATTCCACATGGTCCAAAATACAAGTTAGATAAAATAGTGACCCTAAAGAGTCACAGGTGAAAGGTAGAGAACTATCATCTCAAAAAAACTATGACAACTTTTCCCTCAACAAGAAGTAAAAGAAATTTATCCCATGAACTCCAATGAATATGATCAAAACAACATTTTAGAAACAAGTTTTCTATTAAAATAATACTAAATCAATATCATGAAAAAATGAATTCTCTCAATAGCTTATAATAATGTCAAAGGAGAATGAAATAATAACAACTCACCTCTAAGCTAACTAAGAGAGATGACACTCTTTCCTAAACCACATAACTTAAGGGTGCCAATCCATAAATAAACTCCTAACAGCTATGAATTCTCAACCAAAACACAGATGATGAAGGTGACTTGATTACCAAGCAAGATTTAATTATACTCAAGGTGTTCAATCTAAGTGATCAAACTATGGTAGAAATATCTTTTTCACAACTCATGAATTATGCTATGTACTCACCTACCCACATCATATACAACCATCACCATTAGGACACTCGATAAAGCAATCCCCTATAAAACTCAAAAGATTAAAAGTGCTCCTAAGGGTACACACTCAATGTTCCCCACACATATTTCATAAATGTCACCTACTCAAAATAGTCACCAAACCATATAGGAGGATCTACCAAGTCTTAAAACTTTAATCATTGTATAAAATGGTTTCACATTAAGGCACTATAAATCCAAAATACCAGTGTAATATTTCATGCCACTAGGTTCACACTGGTGAAAAAAAAATGCATGTAAACTCTAATGGACTCATTAAGTCCTAAAGTTTGAGCCACAACTCTGATACCATATGTAACAACCCTACTGAGGTCAACTAGAAATACATGAAATTCATTTTTTTATTAAACACATATACCAAAAATATATTACACCATAAGAATCTATGGAGACAATATGAAATAACAAAAATATGATAACAAACAAGCATAATCAATCATATATCACTGATCTCTAAATCATCAGAGCATGTCATAATGTAAAAATATAAAAATTAATTGTATTAACTCATCCATGACTGATAGAAATATATAACCATTATTGTCAATGTAAAATAATAAGTAATTATAACTCTTCATAATAATATTTAATAATAAGTACAATTCAATATAAAGAACATATAAGATACATGGATCTCCTAGAGCATAGTTCTCGAACTCAAGTATTTTTAGTAATCTCAAGTGTCATCTCTATAAGTAGTACTGTTGTGAGGAAGAAGAGCATCATCCAGGCACTTTTACATACCAACTATAGATCAATGATCCCCCACACTAATCTTATAAAAAAATGACCCTTCATTCATAGATGAGTAGATAGTGATGGTGTAAGAATCTAGAGAGACAAGTAAGTACCCATATACTGTATAATTCTTAAACTAAACATGTAATCTATTCTATTACAAGATATCACACAAACATGTAAATTATACTCATGAAATGATAATGTCTCACTAAATATACTTTGACCTAAATTTTTACGAATAATAATTAATAATGATCTATAGATCAATCAAATTCATGCACACCATTTGATTGGACTACCTTCATCTAATATTATGATGCTAATAATCTAATGAAGTCTATTTCACTCCTTACTCTGTATTAGTAATTCAGATTGGTTAAAGATAATTCAACCACAAGATTCATATAATTTACATCTTATTAGAAAACACATCATATAACATGCTAAACCCGAGAGTAACCCAGAGCATACATTTATTCTATCAAATGTATGAATGAATCTTATATTATTTTCTATCCCATACTATAAATAATGATTATAATTTATACCACCCAGGTAAATTATCTATTTAATTATAGATTTTAACTACCACAATTTGTTTTCAAATATACTACATCGTATGATAATCTATATTACCATAGTATAGTATTCTAAGACATTTTTCACAAACAATCATAATAAATTAGTCATAATTACTTGGAAATATAAGTTTATATTTAAGCAATTAGACATAAATGAGTCACAAATCTCATGAAACATAATAACATCTTAACTCAACATATGCTACATTTTCAAGGTTGTATACATTCATACACAAAGTCCTACCAATTATCACAAAACACACTATTCATAGTAATAGTCATCATGCCTACATTAAATCAATCAAATAAAGGTGCAAGTCAAGGCATAGCAATTATAGTATGTACCATCTGAGTATAATATACATTTAAAATGTAAAACTTATTTATATCTCATACTATCATAATTCAAAACTAATAAATACATAACTAACTTATGAATGCAAGAATCAAATGATCCACAAATATAATAATAATCAAGTATAAGGTGATTTCACCTGGATATACCCTAGGTTTAAACTGCATATTAACATTCAAAAAAATATAATTTATAATCACACATCATGATGCACTATTATATACTAAGTATAACCAACATTTATACATAATAACACACTCATAATATGTACCACACATAAATATTCACTACTAAATAGTAACAATCAATTCAATCATTTACAAAGAACTCATAAACCTATTATAACATTTATTTAAATAAGTCATTTTATTTTTAAGAGACTATTTCAAAGGGTTATAGGTTCTACTTTCTAGGAAACTTAATGATTTACTCAAAACATCTATTAAGCTATAGGTACAATCCTTATGTATAAGCACTTGTATATTATGCACCACCTGTAGTAATTCCAGTGTTATGCAAATAGTAAACCACTATTCATTTATACTTTTAATCAAAAGATCCATGTAGTCAATATAATTCTAATCGAAGATCTAAAATCACATAGCTTATTCCAAGATAATGAATACCCATGTTGAGTTATAAATATGCATCTATCATTAAAATTTTAGGTTAGGGGCCTAGAACTTTATTTGACTTAGTTTTTCAACTCTTAATTTTTGTATCCAAATTTTTATATTTTATATTCACCTAATGCTCATAGGTTATTCAAATAGCAATGTTTCCTATAAATATATTCAATAATATACGTATAGTTATGGTTCAAAGGTGTAAATTATCTCATAACTCAATTATATGATTCTTGTTAAGAATCCATGTCAAACAAATGAACAAGATTCTCTACATTAGCATTTGTACATATGTAACACATAAATTTCTATTAAATATATTTTTTTGGTTTATAATCATATGTGGAACCATATTTAGAGGTTCACACCCCTTCGTTCAAGTATCATAACAAGTGATATCAAGCACATAAGGTATCACAAGATAATAAAAGACTATGTTGAATTAATTGTGTTCCTTATACCATAGTAAACTATATATTTTAGGATTTAGTCAAGTTATAATTATGATATTTTAATTTGAAATAAGATTTCTTAACACCCTATTGTTATAGTAAATCAACTATTAGTTATATTAATAAACAATCCATCTAATCAAGTTGAGGCTTATGAACATGTTTTCCTAAATAAATTCATTATTTGACCGTGTCTACCTCATTTGGGGATCTTAAATCTAGTTAAAACTATTAATCTACATCTTGCCATATGATCAATCCCATTGATCATTATTTATAACCCCTTTCATATTTTAATAAGTATTCACATCCTATCTCATACACATCTAAAGTGTAGTTATAAACTTAGTCCAATTCCATATTACCTTAATTATTACTTAGACCAATTAGTTTATTAAGATGCTATAATCTACAAATCTTATCAATTTAAAATATAACTTGTTGGAACTTAGTTTTCCACACTTTAAAAGTCACCAATCAACATTATTAAGACTTATTTAAAAATACTTTTATCTAATAAACTAGTTTTCTATGCTTTTAGAAATCACTTCAGCCCATGAAATTTCTCCCTGAATCTTATGAGTTGATTTTTAACAATTACTTTCTGAATGGTAGCCACCCCCCCCCCCCCCCCCCCCCCGCCCCACACACACACACACATCCACCCTTGGACTATATATTTTAGTAATTAAATCGATCCATGTGTTTGTAGATATATTAATTAAGCTACAAATTTGTAGTTAAGTCACTGTATGTGGTTATCTAAAAATAATTAAATCACTACACATTCTATTTGAGTCACTGGAATGGGTAACTAAGATGCAAAAGTGGTTAAATAAGTCATTGAATTAATGATAGTGCGTTAGCTATAGTAAATATATTTCCATATATATAAATTGCTGTAGGAAATATGTATGGGTTACTAAATTCTAGATTATTCAAATTACTGCTATATAAACTTAGTGATATAATGATATAAGCTCATATCAAGGTAAACTTAAGATAAATCACTAATATATATTATTTTATATATTTTATAGAATTATTATGCATCCTATAGTTTGATAAATATATATGTATATCTTGTATAGAGGTATTTGCATAATCTTCTACGGACATATAAAACTCCATTTAACTACTCACATAATCATAGAGAAATTAATTACACTACCTACCTCTCATTCGTATCCCAAAATTATTTGGATTTCAGGTGATCTTCTTCCTTGCTCGGCTATCAGCTTCTCTCTCTACTACCTTCTTATTTTCTCAGAGTGGAACTCCCCTCACCTCCTCCTTTCTAACTTTCTCCTCTAAAAATATTTGACATGATAATCTCCTTTCTCAAGATTTTCCTATAGAAAATAGGCATAGCTCTTTTGCTTTACATATTTTTCTTTACTTTCTTTATTTTTTTATATATATTTTTATTTTTCTTAATATATTTGATTTTTTTTATTTTCCTAAATATGGTCATTTTATTTTATTTTTTATTATCTTATTTTATTTTTTATTTATTCAAAATAAATTTTCCATAATAGCATATATTATAAGTTTATTCATAAATATAATAAAATCAAATGTGTCAACTATAAATATTTATGGATAATCAAATAATTTACTTAGAGAGGAAGCATGATGTAATATCCTTCCCCCTAAAGCTAGTCACCATCCCAAATGATTCTAATTCAAATATATAAATTATGAATTAAAAATATTATTTAACAAAGCAAAAATATGGTACACAATATCAAATTAAGCAAATAAATAGGAAATTACCTATAGAACTCACCATAGTTTCTTCAAATTATACTATTCCTAGAGTATTGGTCCCATAAAATTCTATTCTATAACATCTCACTACTATGAAAATAAGATTTGTGAGTATTACTTACTCTCACTGATTCTATCATGAATAATTCAAGGTGAAGAATCATTAAGATAATCCTATATACTATAGGACTGACCATTTTTGTTACCTTGAAGGGTAACATATATCTCAGTATAATTTTTATTTACTTTAAAGAAAATATAAGATCATCATATAAGGCAAAACAAATGGCCAGAGAGAGTTCCAGAAAATCTTTCAGCCCCTCTACACATCTCTCTAACCTATAGAGTGTTTTTATCATTCTGAAAAAAAAAATTAGGAAGTCTGATAAGAATAATGTATATAGGTTATTACTATTGCTACTCTACATAGCCCATAATAAGTATAACATGTCAATACTATCACTACTCCACAAATCTCCTAACAAGTATGATGATGAATAAGAATTGAAAATACTATATTTTTAATGTATACAAAATTAAAAAATAAACATTTCACTGTATATATGCATATGACCATACGACTAAATTTGACAAGTCTGTCTATTAAATCCAAATTCATTAGCTATCAAATCAATGTGAGGCTAAGAGGAATCTACTCCTATCACTTAGCACCCATGTTCCTCTTTCACCACTCTTCCTTTAGGTCTTCATGACCCAAAGATCTCTAAAATATATACAAAGTTTAATGAATCACAATTTTATGTCAATAGATCATAGAAAGCAATACTATATGCTTAAATAATTTCAAATGTACCTACATACAAGAAAAATCATACATTTAGTTTATAATTGTATTAATTTTCTACTATCCAAACATGACTAGTATCACATTTCCCATCTTAACCTATAGTGTTATATTCATAGTTAAGAGAAAAGAAAGTTAAAAGTAATATAACATACAAAGGCCAAAGATCACACTATCTTTTAAACCATATAAAAAATGAGTGAGATAAAATCTCCTTTCTTGTTTAGCTATAACTCAACAAATTAAAAGTTTATCTCAACCTCTAGATTGACAAGATGTTTTACACATCTTATACCCTACTCACTTCTAGTGAAAGGTACAAAAATAACTCTTTAAAACAACATGTTTTAAGCCCAAAAGAGAACAATATCAATATAATCAAGGGTGGATAATAACATAATAATTATAATCAAATTATAGTTCTTAATCTAAAATTTAATATATAATTTAAGGTTTGCCACTACACATGGTCTAAAATCACAAGTTAGATAAAGTAGTGACCCTAAAGAGTTATAGGTGAAAGGTAGAGAACTATCAACTCAAAAACACTCCTACAACTTCTCCCTAGACACCAAATAGAAGACATTTATCCCATGAACTCCAAGGAATATGATCAAAACAAAATTTTATAAACAAGTTTTCATTTAAAAGAATACAAAATCAATATCATGAAAAAATGAATCCTCTTAGTAGTTTATAATACTGTCAAATAAAAATGAGATAATAAAAAGTCACCTCTAAGATAACTAAAAGAGATGGCACTCCTTCCTAAATCACATAACTTAAGGGTGCCAATCTTTAAACAAACTCCTAACATATAAAAATTCTTAATGAAAACACAAATGGCTAAGGTGATTTGATTACCAAGAAGGATGTAATCATATTTGAGGTGTTCGATCTAAGTGACAAAAATTTGGTAGAAATATCTTGTTCACAATTCATAAACTATTTTATGTACTCACCTACCTACGTTATATATAACGATCACCATTGGGACACTTGATAAAGTAACCCCCTATACAAATCAAAAGAGTATAAATGCTCCTAAGGGTACACACTAAATGTTTCCCACACACATTTAATAAATATTTCATATTTACAATAGTCACCAAACCAAATAAGAGGATCCACCAAGTCTCAAAACTTCAATCATGGTGTAACATGGTTCTGCATTGAGGCACTACAAATTCAAAATACCAATGCAATACTTCATGTCACGAGGTTCACAATGGTGAACAAAAAGACATGAAAAATCTAATGGACTCATTAGGTCTTATATTTTGAGCCACATCTCTAATACTACATGTAACAACCTTGTTGAGATAAACTAAAAATAAGTGTTTTTTTAAATATTAAACACATATACCAAAAATAGATTATACTACAAGAATCTATGGAGACCATATAAAATACTCTAAATGTGTTAATAGAAAACAAGCATAATACATCACATATCACTGATTTGTAATATCATGAGATCACATCATAACATAAATATAAAAAGTTATTATATTAATTCAGCCATGACTTATACAAGTCTATAGCCATCGCTATCAATGTAAAATAATAAGTAATTACAAGTCTTCATAATAATATTTAATAATAAGTATAATTTAATGCAATGAATATATAAGATACATGACTCTCTTAGAGAATGCTTCTTGAACTCAAGTATTTGTGAAAATATCAAGTTTCATCTCAATAAGTAGTACTATTATGGGAAGGAAAAGAATCATCTGAGTGTTTTTATACACCAACCATAGACAACCAATCCCTTACACTAATACCATAAAAAAATGATCCTCCCTTTACAAATGAGTAGATAATGATGGCATGAAAATTTAGAGAGATAAACAAGTACCTGTGTGTTATATGATTTTTAAACTAAACATACAGTGTATCATATAAAATTATTCTATTGTAAGATATTGCAAAAACATGTAAATCATACTCATAAAATGATAATATTTCACTAAACATATCTTGGCCTAAATTTTTATGAATAATAGATAATAATGATCTATAGATCAATTGAATTTATATACACCACTTGATTGGACTATCTTCATCTAGCATTGTGATTCTAGTAATCTAGTGAAGTTCATCTCACTCCTTCATCTGTATTAACAATGCAAATTGGTTAAATAAAATTCAACCTCAAGATTCATATAATTTACATCCTACTAAAAAACACATCATATAACATACTAAACATAAGAGAAACCAAATGTTACATTTATTTCATCAAATGTATAAATGCATCTTACATTATTTTATATCTCATACTAGATATAATGACTATAATTTATACCACATAGATAAATTATATATTTAACTATAGATTTCAATTATCACAATTTATTTCTAGACATACTACACCCTATGATAGCCCATATTAGTATAGTCTAGTATTCTAAGGTATTTTTCCCAATCATATTAAAGTAGTCATAACTACATGAAAACATAAACTTCTATTTAAACAACTAGACATAACCAAGTGAGTCATAGTTTCCAAAAAACACAATATCAACTTAACTTAGAAAATTCTACACTCTAAAGGTTGTATACATGCATACAAAAATTACTACCAATTATAAAAAAACACAGTATTCATAGTAATAACCATCATGCCTACATTAAATCAATCAAATTTAGGTGTGAGTTTAGACATAATAATTATTGTATGTACTATCTAGGTATAATATATTTAAATTATAGAACTCAATTATATCTCATACTATCATAGTTCACAACTATATAAATATACATAACCAACTTACTATTATAAAAATCAAATGATCTGCATACATAATAACAATCAAGTAAGTATAGGATTATTCCATCTGGGTATACCCTAGATTTAAAATGCATACTGGAATTCAAAGAAATATAATTTATAAATAGGCATCATGATGCACCATTATATGCTAAGTATAACCAGCATTTATACATATTAACACTCTCATAATACGTACCACACAGATTATTCAATATTGAACACTAACAGTCAATTCAAATCATTTACAAAGAACTCATAAAATCATTATAACATTTAGTTAGACAACTCATTTTGTTTTTAGGAGACTATTCTAAAGGGGTATAGGTTTTAGTTTTTGAAAACTTAATGATTTACTCAAACTGCCTATTAAGCTATAGGTAAAACCCTTATGTACAAGAACTTGTATTTTATGCACCACATGTAGTTATTTCAATGTTATACAAATACTAAATCATTATTCATTTATAATTTTAATCAAGAGCTCCCTATAGTCATTATAATTCTAATTAAAGATCTCAAATCATATAACTTATCTCAAGATAATGAAGACTCATGTTGAATTATAAATATGCATCTATCATTAAATACTAGGTGAAGGGCCTAGAACTTTATTTTACTCAGTTTCTTAACTCTCAATTTTTATGACTAAATTATTATAATTTATACTCACTCAATGCTCATAGGTTCTTCAAATAGCAATTTTTCCTATAAATATATTCAATAATATACATATAATTATGGTTCAAAGGTGTCAATTGTCTCATAACTCAGTTCTATGATTCCTGTTAACAATCTGTGTCAAACATATGAACAAGATTCTTTACATTAACATTTTTACATATGCAATACATAATTTTATATTAAATAATATTATGTGGTTTATAATCACACATGGAACCATAGTTAGAGGATCACACCACTTTGTTCAAGTATCATAATAAGTGATCCTAAGCATATAAGGTATCACGAGATAATAAAAGACTATGCTGAGTTAATTATACTTCTTATATCATAGTAAACACTATTTTTTAGGATTTAGACAAGTTATAATTATAGTTTTTAAATTTTAAATAAGATTTTTCAACAACCCATTGTTATATTAAATCAACTGTCAGTTTTAATAAAAGAATATTAATAGACAATCCATTTAATCAAATTAAGTCTTATGAACATGTTTCCCTAAATAAATTCATTATTTGACTGTGTCTACCTCATTTGGGGTTCTTAAATCAAGTTAAACCTATTAATCTATGTCTTTTCATATGATAAATTTCATTGATAATTATTTATAACCCCATTCATAACTTAATAAGTACTCATGTCCTAGTTCATACACCTCCAAAGTGTACTTATAAACTTAGTCCAATTTCATATTATCTGAATAATTACTTAGAATAATTTGTTAATTAATATGATATAATATACAAATCTTATTAATTATGAATTTAACTTATTAGAACTTAGTTTTTCCACACTTTATAATTTGCCATTTAATTTTAGTAAGACTTGTTTAGAAATACTTTTATCTAATAAACTATTTTTCTAAGCTTTTATAAATTGCTTCAACCCACAAGATTTATCCCTAAATATTATGAGTTGATTTTTAAAAATTAATTCTTGAATACAAACTGCATATATATACATATAAGTTGACTCACTAAATAATAGAATTTTAATGCTTGCATAAGGCGCTAGGCCTATTCACACCTTTTCTGCATTTATAAATTAGAAAATTAGAAAATACACATACTTAAATATGCAATTTAGCTTTGGTGTATCCCAATGCCTCACTAGATAGTTTATGCCACACTCATTATCCATCCAATAAAACATTTGGATGACTTTGAGTAGATGAAAAATAAAATAAATCTACAAGTTCACAAACCTCTCTTTTTGGTTATAGTGATTTTCCTGAAATAAGGTGCTAACTACATTTAGATAAGTTACTGACCTCTCAACTATATATTTTATTAATTAAATCAGCCCATGTGTTTGTAGATATATTAATTAAGTTGAAAATTTGTAGTTAAGTCATTGCATGTGGTTATCAAAAAATAATTAAGTCAATATTCTTTCTATTTAAGTCATTGGAATGGGTGACTAAGATGTAGAAGTGGTTAAATAAATCACTGAAGTAATGATGTTGTGTTGGTTATAGTAAATATACTTCCACATATATAAATTGTTGTAGGAAATATGTATGGGTTACTAAATTCTAGCTTATTCAAATCGCTGCTATATAAACTTAGTGATATACTGATATAAGTTCATAGTAAGATAAACATAGATTAAATCGGTAATATATATTGCTGTATATTTTATAATATTATTATGCATCATACAATTTGATAAGTATACATGTATATTTGGTATAGAGGTGTTTGCATAATCTTCTACAAATATGTAAAAATTCATTCAACCACTCACATAATTATAGAGAAATTAATTACACCACCTACCTCTCATTCCTATTTAATAATTATTTGGTTATGATCTTCTTCCTTTCTCAGCTATAGGCTTCTATCTCCATTGCCTTCCTCTTTTCTCTAAGTGGAATGCCCCACACTTCCTCCTTTTTAACTTTCTCATTTAAAAATACTTGAAATGATAATCTCCTTTCTCAAGATTTTCCTATAGGAAATAGGTGTAACTCTTTTACTTTAAAGATTTTTCTTTGTGTTTTTTTTTTTTTTTTTCTATTTGTTATATATATATATATATATATTCATAAATTTGTTCTTTTTCTTTTATTTTATTTTTTATTGGCTTTTTTAATTTTTTCCTTATTCAAAGGTAATTTTTCATAATAACATATATTTCAAGCTTAGTCATAAATATAACCAAATCAAATGTGTCAATTATAAATATATATGAATGGTCAAATAATTTACTTAGCAAGAAATCGAGGTGTAACACCATTACTATTTTACATTATTAAATTTAATTAAGTAATATACATGCTGACACTACATAATATAAGAAAATCAATAGTTTTAACTTATTTGGTGATAGTGTTTCTAAGCAAGTCACATTCAATTTTTACTCATATAATAAAATAAATCAATTCTCATTTGATGCTAAGTCATAATAACCATACAATTCACTGATGTTCAAATAACCATGCCAATTATTGTTTAATATTTAATCAATAAAATATTTGACATTAAATCAGAGAATCACATCAATTCTATTTGATGTTAATTTTTTTAAAATCATATTTAACATTAGTCTACATAATCAAAACTCTATACTATAAAAATATATATTTAACTAAATATTCTATTTGTTCAAAATATGAGATACTACTTATATGAGTAATTTCTAAGCCATTGATGTCCCAACTAAATAAGTCCATAGTAATGCCATGTTAGAAAAAAACAAATAAAAAGTCTATCGATTAAAATGGGGTTTAATTGGGTGAGACAATTGTTGAATGAGATTTCTTTGGTTTAAGTCTCATAACAACCTTCTCCTTGTCTATAAGTTCATTCAATGAATTAGATGTGCCATATTTTTTAAGTTTCTATCATTTTATTAGTTTAGTGTGAATTTTAATTTAAGAATTTATTATGTAGATATGTGTTTTAAAATAATTATAAAGGAGTAATGGAGTGAATTTTTTGTAATTATATTTGATTTTGAATTTGATATCTATTTAACTATTAGAAATATGAAATTTAATGTTTATTTGACTATTTCACTGTCATTTATAAGATTTTATTTTTATTTGAAAAAGTCACTGCAAAATCTTAATATCTTAGTCATAACATGGAATTTGGAATTCTCTATTTTTTATTGATTTTTTTTAATAAAATTGATATAATAATATAATTAGATTCACATCATTTATCATTAATCAATAAAATTTTGATACAAAACTAATAAAATTATTTATCAATATAATATATAAAAAATCTAAATTTAAAATTTTAATATTTATTAAAAAAATGAAAAAAGTTTGTCATGTTTTATATTAAATCTGAGTCTTATGGTTATTATTATGTGATGTATTTTTTAGAGTTAATTATTTTTTCCAACAACAATTTTCAAAAATTTAATTGTGTTTTTCTTTGGTGTAATAATTCTATCTGGATAAAATTTGTGAGAAAGGGATAGGTTTATAAGGCATTATCATTATGTGTGAGCATCTCCTTTTCCAAGTACCATCATGTTTTATCATCCGCTCTCCATCACTGTTTTTAGGGCAACGTTTTGGCATCCTTCATTTATTAACATCTTTCTTCTCGCCTGTACAAACATAGCCAATTGTTTGAAAGTCATACATAGGAGCCCATCAGTTCAGTGCAATGAAACTTGAAACACCAGTGTGGTATCTGTTCTAAGTTTTTCAATTCAATATTTGATATTAAACTAAATTGTTAGCCTTCAAATATAATCAAGTGTTGTAAGTTACAATAGGTTTGATTTTTTAAAAATTGGTCTCAAATGTAAATGTGTTATATGAGTTTTTGGTTAAAACAAGTCAATGTATTTTCACCCAATCAAGGAAGGTTTAGGAATCAATTTGGTGTAGTATTCTTCACTCAAGCAGTCAGTTGGTAAATACTGTTCAGACTCTTTATCGGATGTTGGTTCAAATCACGGTAACCTCTCAACATTATGTATATCCAATGACGAGGATGCCGGTTCAAATCGCAATAATCTCACAGCATTACGTATATCCAATGTACATATTAAAAAATTTAAATACATATTACCGCCACACCAAAAGAAATAGGCAGAGGTCCATCTTTGGACGACAGAATAATTTAAAAAATAACAATTTGAAAAAAAATTAAAATAATAATGAACAGAATTGATGTGTTATTACTCAAATGCTAAAAAGGCTCCCATAATTGATAAATGTTTTCATCCAAATAAAATTTATCTACTATTTTACAATCATGGTAGTTTTAATAAAAATATTTAAATTTAAAATTGTTATTCGAGATGAATATATTAAATTTGTAGGTTTTGATATTTAATTTAAATGTTAAGTTTTTTATGTACAAACATTCTCCAGCACTTACATTTTATTTAATAATATATAAATTAGCAACTTTCCCAAGTGTACAAGTTATATTGGGTATAAGTTATATTCTAAACTTCTAAATGTTAGATCAAATCTCAACAGACATAAATGTAATTTATCACAAAATTTGGATAACACATTTCGCACGAAGTATTATATTTGATTGATGATGATTGTTGGCATCGATCATTCTTAAGTACACTGTGGAAATGATTTTCTGTTAAGCACATCACATTGTGTTTGACCACCCCAAAAGATGGTTGGCAAAAATAATCACTAACGGTCAAAGCATTTACAACTTCATATATACTTTGGAACATCAATGTTTTATCTCCATATCATTGGAATTACACTGCTGATTTGAGCCGCACATTAGACATGGAGCCTTCTCGCAATCAAATCAAAATGTCCAATCAAAGACCCTGCCACCTTGTAAGCTATGTACCCTTTTGTAATGGGTATAGGTATTGTAAATCAAACAACTGCCTTAAATCTGAAAAATATTCTAAACACCCAAACATCAAATTAAAACCCAATGGATACAAAATGTAATCTATCATGAAATCTAGAGAACAAATTTTACACGAAGTTTTAGATTTAGAATGTTGATGGTTGTTGCCATAGATCATGCTTAAGTACAATATGGAAACAATTTTCCGTCAACCACATCACACTATGTTTGACCACCCCGATAAATGGCTAGAAAAAATAATCACAAATGGTTGGAGCATTTACAACTTCAATCTTGATAGTGGTTGTATGTACCCATATCCACTTTAAAAATTTTACCCAAATTCCAAACTTGAAATTCTAAATTGCTCTTGGTTGCTTGTAATTTTTTCAGCACCATCATAATAACAATAATTTCTCCATTGCAATCACCAAGACAAAAGATGTCATGAATTTGAGTCTCGTGCTCGATATGGACCCCTTGGTATATAATATCATCGGAAATACATTGTCATCACCTCTCATCATCGTTGCTTATCTGACCTTGAAATCTTTCACTATTTTCATGGTTTGTATGACTTTATCTTTTCTTCCAGGAGTCTCATTATAAAATGTAATAGTGTGAAATGTCAATAAAAATACTCAAACCTAAATAATAATAATAATAATAATAATAATAATAATAATAATAATAATAATAATAATAATAACGACAGGGCAAATAGTATATATTATTATTTATATTATATTATTAATAATATTATTATATTATAGTAACTATTAATATAGTATCAATATCTTATAATATGCTAAAGCGAATCATGCCATACTCTTTCAACTAAGATGTAATGGTGCTCCTAGTCGCCTCCGATTTAAAGGCCAAGGCAAAAATGGAAGCCTCTCCTCCTAACAAAGAAGACCCCGACCATGGCATTTGTGTTTGTATCTCGCCCAAAATTAAAGCTTGCATTTTATTTTGCAACCTCCTTGATTAATTTCATGGCAGGCAGTTAGACTGTCATTCATTGGGCTTGCAACAGAACCCAGCATGGACTAAACGGCACATACCAGAACCACATTAAATCAGTATTGCACAATTTGATCGATAAAAGAAACGGATTTTGAGCAAGCCCGGAGGGAGAAGCCTATGGCCTATTTCAATGCATAGGGGACGTGACCCAGTATGACTATAATATATGCATTCAAGAAAACTACCTGGATGCAGCAGGAGCAAGCTTGTGGTCGAACTGGTGCTTCCTTCGTTTTGAAAGCTATGATTTTATTTCCAATATGGAGAACTGCCATATGAATGCCAATCCTCCCTGCAGAAAAAGTCTTGACAATCATTCCCATTGAGGTCGACTGAAACCGCCCTCTCCAAAAATCACCCTTCAAAACCGTAGGTGCACCAAGATGCGGATCCCCATGAGATGAATCCAACCGCTTCCGCTTACCCACCTCTGCCACCGTTTATCTACCTCCCTCTAACCGTATATGTCTAACCGCAATTGTTAACCATAACATGAAATTCGATCGTCGATTGCATGGAAGTCCACCATAACATGAAAATCGATTGCGCACAGAGTTTCATGATTGGCTCTGTTATCATAACTTCAAAATTTCTAAATGATTATGAGTCATGGGCGATCGATTGGTGGTTAAACGGTAGCATGATCATGCGTCAACAAGCTATGAAAGGCATCCCATGAAGCGTTCAAGAATAGGTGCCACTGCAGTTTCGAAGGACCCTATGCACTCCGATTTATTTTGTATTCGCTCTCTACTGCAAAGGGACTGGAAGGAGAAAGCTCGATCTCGCGAGGAAAGGACAAAGGTAAATCTAACCGCTTACCTCACAAATGCACTGTTTACCTCAAAAATACACTGCCATTAAAACTGTATGTAGGTTTTGAAACACAAATTCATTAATCCATGTGCCTTCGAAAATATTGACTTTTCTTTCCATTATTCTTCCACAGTAGAAATGTGACAAAGTTTTTGCCTTACATTGACATATGTTTACCTGTATGTGTATGTGCCTTAGAATCAAGCCAAAACAAAACAGTGTATGCAATTGAAATTAGTAATTCAAAGAATCTTGCCATAGTATTAACATAGAATGAAAATAGATACACAATTAAACCAACAATCAACGGACCTAATCAACTAGAACTATAGAGACCGAGACACATTAAATGCATAGAAAATGCAAAGGATTATTGGACGATGCGAGTTGTTTGACAAAATGATTGAATGAATTAATTGAAAAAATTTCCCCTAGCAACAGATAAAGAGGTTTCCTTGCCCTACTTGTTCATGGAGGATCTCAAGAAAAGTTTACGAAGCACCAATAAACCAAAACCCAAAGAAAATAAGGGTAAAACACATCAATTAAAAGTTGATATATTGTAGTGATGCATAAGCATAATAATAAGCACAAAATAAAGAGAACCGATTGTTGTTAAATAATTTTATAAATGATGAGACAAAATATTTCCACCATATGCATGAAAAAATGTAATACATTGCACAAAAACACAAGGAAAATAATGAGACACTGAAATGTTTGTTATTTCCTATAACAATGAACACCATGCATTGCAAGATACACTATATTGAATGATTATGTGTGAAATGTTTGTTATTTCCTCTAACTGTGAACACCGTGCATTGCAAGATACACTATATTGAATGATTACGTGTGAAATGTTTGTTATTTCCTATAAATGTAAACACTATGCATTGTAAGATACATAATATATTCATTGATTATGACTTTGTGCGAGGTGCGTAGTGGAAGTTTGCCCACATCATTAGAGGATTAAAATAAATTAAACATGTAGGTTGCTATGCAAGCAATGTTTTATTTTTATTTGTAGTAGCTGTAACCTCCATGTGTCCTTACAATTTATTCCTAGAAATCAACACCATATAATGTCTAAACTCAGAATCTACAGGGTAGATATAATCTACACTTCTATGACTACTTCATCCATGAATGTTGTTTAATTTTATGACTTTTTTAAATCAATAATGCACAAGAGTTCATGGCTGCAAATACTTCATTTAAAATCCCCACATATTTTTCCCATAAGCTAGGTGGTGCACCTCCCCTACTATCTCCCAATTTAGTAAATCCACAAACCCTACATTCACCCAAACTTATGAGTGTACATCTCTTGAATACACCTAAACCTAAACTACACTCAACTAGAGCAGATCAAGCTAATCATTTAGTTTCAATGGCTCAAGCGTTGTTGATATCTCCACATCCTTTTGATTCTCGATTTCAATAACACTATGGATCTTCAAAATATGTTTGCTTTATATAGATCAAATATTTGTTACATGAAGTGGTAAAGAAAGGTAACCAATCATTGATTCTCAAGTTCAATAATAATATGGATATTCAAAATATGTTTGCATTATATAGATCAAATATTTATTACATGATGTGCTAAAGAAAGGTAACTAGTCATTCTCAAATTGACACAAGGTTGCACACATATACATCAAACTTTTCAAAAACTATCTATAGTCACATGAATTCATACAAGCAAGCACATTCAACATTTACCCTCTATAAAGAGGTACAAGCCTATATCGAATCACATATAATGTGCATAACAAGCATATGGTAATAAGGGACTCTAGCCTTGAGAGCTTTGTATAATATAATTCACTTACAATGGTCCAGGTATTACTGATGCTTTTGAAATAAGAAGGTGTTTCATTATAGTGTTTCTACTGAAGGTTGGCTTCTTGGGTAGTGTCACCTAGGAGTGAGGAGGTTTGGAAAGATTACACGATAGTGCCCTACTTCGTATGTACTTTTATCTCACATAAATTATAGTGTTACTATTAGAAATGGTAATTATGCTTAATAAGGGAGAGGTTTTGATGTTATAGTGATACCAACACTTGGAATGCCTGAGAGTGAAGCACTTAGGAGTGCAAGACTAAGAGTTGAAATATTGTGGGATGTAGAAGTGTGATAACTAGCATTAAAGTAGTAGTGATAGGCTTTGTAAAATTTACATGGGAGCATATGAATTGTAATGCTAGGCAGTGTAGAATTGACCCCCAGGGAAAAAAGAGAAGCAAGTGTTGAACTAGGACTTCAAAAATTGAAAGGAAAAATTTAAGATATGAAAACTCCCCCTTCAAATTTTATATTAATCCATAACTTGATTGGTCTATTCATATCCACTTCTCTATCCTCAAAATATTTATTAGAATAGACAAAAACTATTTTTGAAAAATAATTTAAATTTCAAATGAAATGATAAAACATAGGCATAGTAAACATTTTTATGTCTTTGGTTTGTTTTGACAATAAAACTTAAAGTCTTAAATGATGTCATATCCACCAAAATAAATGAAATCTTTATTCTCTACCAATCGTTAATGTAAAATATGTTTGGGGCTAGGAGACATTCTTTGTGCACACACACCTCATGTAACATACATTTATACCATGTATTGGGTGTGATAGTATACAATTCTTATTATTGACGACTAATTATATTGCATATGAAAAAAGTATAACATCTAAAGCTACAAGGGTTGCCTTGATGACCATCTCATACATCATTGAAACACTTTACTTCATCATTGACACACCTAAAAGACCTTGTCCATTCATTTTTTCATGCATAGGTGGTCAAATTTTATTCATTCATTTTCAAATTGTGTCTTTTTTTCTTCCCTTGATTTGTTGGTGGGGTAGCCAAAAAATAGTTCTTGTGTGTTGTTTATGCTCGACGCATTTTAATGTGATCCCAACCTCTTTCTTGATTTGTTTGTGGGTTTTGTAGACAACATTCAATGTTGTAAACCATAAGACTGACAAACTTGTATGAACATTGTTGTATGTTGAAAACAAAAAAATAAAACATTGACTAGTGCAGGTTACAATGGATGATCCTAAAGGAAATGAAATTTTACAAGAGATATACATAGAGGTAGAACATATAGTATGCAATTTTATCTATTACACTCTATGGTCATTATTTTAGTTCACATATTACTTATTGAAGATAATTTGTTGTTACATTGATCATTTTAGGAAAAATATATTAGAAAACACTCCTCGTTGCAGGCATGCCCCCTGTTTGGTCCTTTTGGTGGATAGGTTAGAGATGAAAAGAGGGTTTTAAATAGTTATTCCATAAGAGGGGATACATTTGGCACTATGTCAAGACAACCACTCCATGGCTTCTAATATCCAGTATGCAAACTCCATGGGCATTTGAATGTTTTCCCTATATTGATGCAGACACAGGTAAGATCAATGAGGATGAGGAGACATCACATTTACTTCTGATGATTCTCATGGATTTGGCCATGTAAAATTTAATGGAATTTTTGCATTTGTATTATAATCATTAAATGCTAAGATTTCATCCATGTGATTTTTTATGTCATGTTTAATATTGTAGCGGGACATGGTGGAGTAGAGTCATGGTGGGGAGGGTGATCATCATTGCCTAAATATCCTAATCTCTGAATATGTATGATAACTATTGATTGTAATTAGTCTTTGTTGTTTTATCCTTTTCATAGATCCTTCTACTTGCATTGAAATAATAGTCTACAACAGATAAATTTAGATAATCTTTATGGTTTTTTACATTATTTTTCAATTTTTTTTAGTTAGAGGGGCCAAAGAAGAGTCACAATAATGAGGTTCATAATGACCCATATAGCGAATTTGTCCAACTAAATGTTAGTATTTAGTGTACTTACTTTTTTATCCTTCATCATACCCTTGCATCTTCATTCCTTTGTACATTTATGGATTGAATTATATATGTTGGGTATTACATCAAGAATAGGTGGAGTCTGATAAGGTTGGTGATGAGGTTGATGATGATGACTGGCTTCCAAACACATCATAATTTAATTCAAAAGAGGAAGAACCAAAACATGTAAGAACATTTTATTATCTTTGGGGAACATTTCATTAATTTATTCATTTATGCTTTCATTCTAAGACAAATTGTAATTTGCTGAAGAATACATGATTTTGGACATGGGTATAGGCATGTGGGATGTGCACTATTGCTTGTTGTGGTCATGCAACACATTTCATGGTGATGACATTCATCCATTCTAGTCACTAGAGAGACTTAATGCTCATCATCTTCAGATTCTTCTTCAATAGTCAACTCTAAGGAAGCCCCCAAGGTGTCCTGATAGAGGGAAAATGAAATCAAGGGATAAAGCATACACTAAAAGATAAATAGAATGCAGGCCAAAAGTACATCTTTCAAAAAATTAGAGCCTCAACAAGATAGATAGGATGGAAAGATCGTGAATGGTGAGGGAGAATGTCTTCATTGCAGGTGATCTTAGTGAGATAACCTTGAAGGCTCTCAATGACAGGATGGTTGCATATGACTCAACCAAAAAATGGGAACAAAGAAGGGAATCCTCTTTATGGTAGATAAACTATAATCGACAAGTGGAATGAGAAAGATAATGGGTAGAAGGGCAATGTGAAGGAAACCATGGACTCTAGGTAAGATGTAATTTTTTGATAAGCTTTCAATGAAGAAAAAATTAAGTTCATTTATGTTTTCTCAAAATTGACTTGTATATTTGTCGACTGCTCACCACCTAAAATGGAAAGAGATGGATCAAAGATCGGGTATGCCATTGAGCATTATGTTCCTTTGAGAGAGTTATTGAAATAGAAAGGTATCAGGATATGTTAATGAAACTTCAAAAAAATGATCTTGAAGAGATTATTTGCATAAGTAAACTCAATGATTATGTCCACAAAATTAATTACTATACTTATAATTTCTTCCAATGTTAATCTGATATTCC
This sequence comes from Torreya grandis, assembly GCA_037957365.1. Taxonomy (NCBI): domain Eukaryota; kingdom Viridiplantae; phylum Streptophyta; class Pinopsida; order Cupressales; family Taxaceae; genus Torreya; species Torreya grandis. Next base: position 107,279 of record JARHVA010001046.1, on the reverse strand, counting down.
TTGTTGATCATGCGTAGAGGAAGGCCAAGAAAGGAGGAGACCCTAGGGTAAATGTTTTATTGAGTGAAAATGTTGTAAATGATTAGGATAATATCATAGTTAACGACTCTTACACGCCCTTTTGTTCATTCATTTTTTATTTCATTGAACCTCATCATTACATTTTTATTTTGTTTTTTCTTGTAATTTAATGCAGTATTTGGATGGATATGGTGCGAACCCCATCATTATATTATACCACTTGAAGTCAATATTTAAGATTTATCATCCAGCTACCATCATTGCTCGATGTTGCCTTTGTCATAATTTCAACAAGCCTAGAGAAGTTTTACACCACTCAAACTTATCTTCCCTAACCGAATTTGTCAACATGTTTATAGTATTTTGTTTGGTGTTTATTTTATATAGAAAGATTCTACCATCCTCAAACATGATCCTAGTTATTTGGTACTTAATGTAAATATACTTTGTGAGATCATGAAATAATGCATTCTTCACCAATTGAATTTCACTTTGACTATCACAACGCAAAGTAATCTTTCCCTGTATCTCCATAAATTCATCCAACAATTTCTCAAACCATATTGCCTTCTTGAAACCTTTAGTTGTAACCATATATTGTACTTTAGTGTTTGATAAATCAACCATTGGTTGTAAATTAGAATACCAATTCACAACTCCACCAGTAAGAGTTAAAACATATCCTATAGTGGACTCTAATCCATCCCTATTACCACCAAAATAAAAATATACAGAACCTCTTATCTATAAATTTGATCTTTCATAGAAGATTACAACATCAAAAGTGCCTTTAAGATATTTGAGTATCCACTTCACCATAGACTAATGCTCTTTTCCAAGATTTTCCATGATCAAGATCACAACTCCCATTATTTGAGAAATATCTCATCTTGTGCACACCATGGAATACATGAGGCTTCCCACTGCTGATGAATATGGTACATAGGAGATACTTGTCTTTTCCTTCTTTGTACTAGGACACTACTTGGAAGACAAATTAAAATATATAGGAAATGAGGTGTTTACTAGTTTGGCATTCTGCATATTGAACCACTATAGAATCCTCTCAACATATGTCTTATGAGACAACCAAATTTTCCTATCTTTCCTATCCATATGTATCCTCATCCATAAAATTTGGTTTACTGATCCTAAATATTTCATCTCAAAAGTCTTAGCCAATTGATCCTTCAAATCATTGATCATCTTCATGTTGGGCCTTGTAACCAACATGTCATCAACATATAAAGTAAGATAAGAAATCTTCCATCAATGAACCTCTTATGGTATGCACAATGATCAGATTATCTTCTACTAAATTATTGGCTTTTCATCAAGGTGTCAAATTTATTGTATCACATCTATGACACTTGATTCAATCTATATAGTATTTTTTCAATCTATAAACCATCTACTCTTTTCCTCTTACCTTATATCCCTCAGGGTGATCCATATAAATATCCTCATTGATATCACCATGTGGGAATGTTGTTTTCACATCAAGTTGCTCTATTTCTGAATTTTGAGTAACTACAAGTTCAAATAACACTCTAATAGTAGTCAATTTCACAAGAGAGAAGATCTCATTGAATTCAATACCTATCTTCTATACTTAGCTTTTTACCACCAACCAAGATTTGTACCACTCCGATAACACATCATTGGTCTTATTTAGCTTGTACACCCACTTTTTACCAACACTCTCTCTTCCAGGTGGGAGATCCACAAGACCCCATGTCTCAATCTTCTGGATTACTTTCATTTCCTCCTTTATGGTTTTCCTCCATTTTTATGCATTCTCAAAATCTCTAGTTCTTGAAATGAACTAGGTTCACCCTCATGAGTAAACAAAGCAAAAGAGGATTTAAAAATAGGAGTATACCTTTATGGAACCTTATTTATATGAGTGTAACTTTTAACTTGTGGATGTTGTACTTGGTACTTTGTTTGTTGCTTCCAAGTTTCAACTTGCTTCTTTTCATCTTCTTATTCCTTAACTACTTCAAATGGTATAGTTTCAAGTATTTATTGCACCTCATTCCTTTGCATGGATGTTAGGAACCCATGCTATGCCTTCTCTTTACTTTTTTAGTATAATATTTGCTATGGTCACATATGCTTTGTAAGTCATCTCATGAGCATTTTGTTTTATCCCACATTCATGGGAAGTAGTAATTTCTTAGATTAGATTTAGTATAAAAGTAAGTATTTAGGCCAATGAAGGCATCCACAAATTTATTGTATTGAGCTTTCTAAGAAAAAGTTGCCCCCATAAAGAGGCCAACGATTCTGTAATTCAACAATTGTAATTTAGTTCTACTTATTTGAGTTAATATATTGCTAATTTTCATAATTTATTTCATTTATTTGCAATTATCTACTAACTTGTTTAGGAAGGATCCTCTCATCTGGTATTAGAGTGCTTTCGAAGGCCAAATTTATTTTTCATTTAAAAAGTCTTAACTCTATTTCGCTACATAATCTATTTAAGTAATTTTTTAGAAATTAATTGTCTATATCACAATAATTTATTTTAGATCAGGGTAAAAATCTAACCACATAATTGTGGGAAGTGCTTGGGTGAAAGCCCTAAAACTCATTATGAGGAGTACCAAAGGAACCCCAAAGTAACTATCCCATTGAGAGGACTGGCCTGTGAAATAGGCAACAAATCCTTCCCAATTGAGTAGTTCCCAGCCATGAGGAAAACTAAGAGCTGTCACTGAGAGGTAAATCTATGGCCAAATTGTTTTTGGAGAGTGGTAATCACTTAGACAACATTGGTGGCTAGAGTGATATATTTAAACCCTTAGGTAACTATTGAAACTTGGGGCCCATTTCTATCAATTTCAAACTATTTTCCACAGAATATCAAAAAAATAAATTCATAGAGTATCTATATACTATTAGAGGACTTGAAACCAACTAATTGATAGAAACTAGAAACTGATAAATCTGCATTTTATCAGTTTCAAAAAACTATATGTGGATTCTCTAAAGACTCACAAGATAGAAAAATTAGGAAAAAAAGATCAAAGTAATTTTTTTTACCATATATCTCCATCTTTAGCCCTATTAATCCTCAAAGTTTATCTAGACACCTGAAATTCCATTCCACACATTTTCTTCCTTGAGGCTCCATATCCCGATTCCACTCCTAATTCCCGCAAATCTCAATTTATTCATTTTTTGAGTTTTGCCATAACTTTTTTTATTTTTGTCTGTTTGCCTCAAATGTTTCTAAAATTTTCATATCCATTTTCTACTCATTTTTTCCTCTTTGATAAAATTTCCAATGTTTCCTTTTTCACTCTTAAAATTGCCCTCACCTTCATCAATCATACTCCCACTATGCAAAAAAATTAGTAAAAGTACTATTAACCCTTCTAAATTTGCCCAAATAAAAAATATGACTTAATAAACATGCCATAAATCTAGTTTTCATATCCATTTCATGCAAAAAAAAATCTCTTATTTGAGTCATGGTAATAACCTGAACAAGATCAAAAATCAGGGAGGACGAAATTGCCGCTCTCAATACACACATCAAATATCTTGATGAAAAAATTCTCAACCTATCACCTAAAACACATAAATGACAACAATAAGACTTATTAAATCACCTATGACAAATAAAAATTAGATTTGTAGCATTTATGATAAAAAATAAACACATGAAACTCTTGAACATAAATAATGAGATAACAGTGTGATATGAAAACCACAAAATATATTGCTTATACAACATATTGAAAACTCTCACATAGACATAGATGATAAACACCAATTCCTAAGGACATAATATTTCATTACATAAATAATATCACACCTATAAAATGTTGGATACAACTAGAACACTCTCACAACTCTTACAATTATATAGCATAAAATTATGACAAGCTTACAAACATTACCACACCAATGGAGAAGACTCCACCCATATCAATGCCACACACAATAACTAAAAATTTGTAAGCACACACTTTGGAAACCTTCCATAAAAACACTATATGCAATCAGAATTGCATGGTATACATGAATTAATCCTAGATCAGATAAGATAGAGCACACCTACACTTCCGATTGGGTATACACTTGTTAAGCGGGAGAATGTCCTCTAGACTCGATTAGGGGATCATTTGTATCACTTGTAACAACATATCATGCTAGGGAGGGTTCTAAAGCCTAAAATCTAACATAATTGCACAACAACCCTAGAGGAGTCCTATAATTTGATATTTCATTTATGCTAATAAACAAGAGAGTAAACTATTCTAATAACAAGAAAATTAAACCAATCTAGTGCGCACCAAAGCTTATGGCACAATGTGAGGGGTTAGATGAAAAGCAATAAATTATGTATAGGGAACTAAAAATAAATTAAGTATGAGTAACACCCTAATACATAGAATATTAAGAGTAATATTATTGGAGCCAACACTTATGCTACTTTTATCTACTAAAAAAGAGAAGAAAAAAGTTAGAATATACTTACCTAGATGTGAACCCATCATGATTCAATCTCTCCCTTGGATAATGGGGCTTTGCAAGAGGTTGTTGTGGTTTTTAAGGATCATTTTTTAGGCCAAACAATTCAAGACCTATCCACAAGACTAGATTCTCCAAAATAAGAAACTTAAGCTAAGACTCCTCAAGTAGAATGGTGAAAGAGTATATTGTGAATAAGTACAAAAAAATAATAAATCTTAATTGTAAATTCTAATAATGACCAAAATAACCTTATATTTATAGGTGTAACTAACCCTAAAATCATTAAAAAATGTCAATTATGCTAGGTCAACCTAGTTGATCTAGCACATTTTTAGACAAATGCCTAAATTTTGTGCTAGGTCTATTGGAAGGCTAACAAACCTAAAGAGCTAAAGTGACCCAAAACTACACTAAGTTGACTAGGTCAACCTATTTTGTTGAATAGGTAAAAAGAGTGTCAAACAAGGAGAAGTATAAAAAGAGGAAAAGACTAGAAGGTTGTGTAAGGGAGGAGAAATAGTTTAGGGAAAGGTTTTAGGAGATGAACAAATTGGAAATATTATGGCAATAAGGTAAAATAATTTTGAAAATCACCAAAGGTCTACCCACCCCTTTCTCGATGCACCCCTTAAGGCATGCACTCAAAGAGATTGACTCGTGACAGGTTCCTACAAGATGTAAAGTGTTAGTATTTGATTAAAGTTAAAAATATTATGTGTATACATATGCCTCACTCTAAGCTCATCATGTGTCGCTAAGGTGTAACAGGGGATGGTGCTTCGAGAAATAACATAAGGACACACACAATGTTGATGCTAAAAAAATAACAATATTTTAAAAAGCATAAAGTAATTGAAAGTAAATGATAGAAAAGTAAACTAAAATCCTTGACTTACCTTTATCACTAAATGATTTTCATTTGTGTTTTTAGTTTTGATTGTGTAGGGTGCAAAGAATACTTTTGACAAACCTAAGAATACAAAACTAAGAATAAAAAACAAACAAACACAAGAAAAGCTAAGATAACTAGTGTTATGTGGACTAAACATACTTGGGAATTTGACAAGCTGGGTGACAAGTGCTATGTTAGACCAAATGACCAAGTCAAATAAGAGTAAATCAAGTTACCAAAAATCCAAGGATACTAAAGACCAAAAAACTCTAACAAGTAAACCTCAAGTAAGAAAAGGCAAAATCACCAATTCAAACCAAGAATATATGTTTAAAAAGGAGTAATAAACAAGATAAATCAATGGTAGAAAGAAATACAAAATGGTAAAACAACATTGATGAGTGAGTAGTAACAATCCACATCTCACTCAACAATGGAGAAAGGTGCATAAAATAAAAAAATAACATTGATGAGTGAGCAGTAACAATTCACATCTCACTCAACAATGGAAAAAATATACAAACTTAGGTGTCCATAAAAGAAAGATAGCAAAATAAGTAGTAAATGGTAAGTAAAACAAGTATAGAAATGGAAATTTTATGGTGTAAAAGAAAAAGGTGATCCACAGTTTCTCAAACATGTTATTTTGCATCTAAAGATAGATAAGATTGAAACAAAGTAGTGATAGCATATTTTTAATAAATGAAGAAAAAATAAGTTAAAGAAGAGGGAAAATTGATTTGGAATCACAATTTGGCTATCAAGGGGGGAGATGAAATGGGTAGAGGGGAGAATAAAGGAAAACCTAAGGTAGAGAAACTCTTTATTGAAGTCAAGACACTCAAATTTGCTTTTTCAAAATAAGAGGACTGTCGACCTTAGGGACTTTAAAGAACTTCTCTTATCTACACAAGTCTTAGGTCAATAAATAGAGTATATAGATCATCCCATGAAGGCTATATGCATGAAAAGTAAAATGGACTACCTCCCCACGATGTGTTCTCCATTCTTTCAGACCCCTTACAGATCCATCGATCTATTGTGAAGATTGGGTACTTGTGTGAGAAAGTAGGTAGCACCATATATATTTTTTGAATTTCTCTATTCCAATCTACTAGCCTACCGCACCCCAAAGGACTTCAGCTCTATGTGAAGCTAACTGTGGAGTTTGAACTTTGATTAGAGATAGGATATGTCCTTGTAATCATGTATTTTAGTGTGAATTTGACTTTTGATATTTATATGTTGCCTTTTAAATATCATTGCCTTTTGTTTCAAATGATTTGGATTTTAACATTTTTGATGGATTTTTTTTGTTCCTACTCCATACGGATTTAGAAAACCAAGCATGGGTGTTAAAGATGACTTTCATTTAAAAACTTGGGACAAGGTTGCTAAGAGAGAGAACATCAAAGAGCAGAGGGTTTAAGAGTCTTGTAAATCCATGTGAAATAAAAGTGCTATCTTGACTTTGACCTTGTTTTATCTAATGTGGAGGTGCAAGAAAGTGGGAAATCAAGAGGAAATAACATGTGGAATAATTTGAATTACTTCAAATTTCTAAAAATAGGTGACAAAGGGCAAAGAGGGATACAATGATAGCAAAGGTGTGATTCCTTATCATAAGGCTAAGGAAAATGGAGGAAAACATGTTAACATAGATTGTTATGCAAATTCCATCTAGTAAACGAATCAAAAGCTAAAGTTTAAGAACAAGGATCAAGATCATAAAAAGAATGGTAAGTTTATGAGGAGAGTCAGGTCTTATCTGTGATCTTACTAAGCAACTCAAAAAATAAAACCCATGAGGGTGAAAATAAGTAAGAGAAAAACAAAGTGAGGGCACTTTTTTACAAAGCACCTCACAAAATAAAAAACCCAAAGGATGCCAAAAAAATATTGGTAAGTAGCAAAAAGAGAAGGAAAATAAGTAAAAGATGGTGGTTTTGTGAGGGATGTCGGGTCCTATCCATGGTATTATAAAGCAAATGATAAAAGAAAACCTAAGGGGTGTGAAAAATAGGAGAAAGTGTAAGAAAATAAGGAAGACCATGGTACATCAAGAAACCAAAAGATCAAAAGGGAGGACTAAAGGTTTGTGAAAGGAAAGAAACTAATGTAGTGGGAGAGACCCATGCTTAAATAACTTGCAAAAATAGTTAGATAGATATAGATAGAAAACATGATAATAAGGAAACGTATCATACATTAATGGTTATATCAGTGATGAACATGTGGGAGACAAGCCTATGTGTCTCAAAAGGTTTTTTGTAGTTGAGTTAGTTTGGTATCATGTAATAGAGAATAAGAGTGAGCATCAAAAGATGCCCTAAAATGTAAGTGGATGTAGGGATGGACATCGCAAGATGCCCCAAAGTCTAAAATGATATGTGGGTGGGTATCGCAAGATGACTCAAAGGCTAGAGTAATGTGTGGATGGGCATCACAAGATGCCCCAAAAACTAAAAATAGAAATAAGGGATAGGAAAGCATAAGAAGAAAAGAAAACCCCATAGAGTGTCTAAATAGATTCAAGTTATCCAAGAGTTTCTAATGGGGGATATGATGCTTGAAGATAAAAAATAAAATAATGCTAAACAATAAGAATGACTAATTTATAAAATGACACTAATTTTCATGCAAAAGGTTTACCTTGGATCTTTGTAGGCAATTTATTAAATATACTGAGATTAATCCATAAAATAATCAACTTAAAAAAAAATAATGCAAGAATACCAACCACTCTACACAAGAGTTGATTATGGAGTTCGACAATGCCTACATCTTTGGGTTCACAAATTAGCTGAACCAATTCATTATTAAATGTTTGCAAGTACAAGGCAAACCTTACATAAAAATAATGAATCCACATGTTATGGACCTTGGAAGAATCTTGAAACTCTCAGATAGATTCTTCACCTTCCTGGAACACTTCCAGATGTGTATGTTCATCCCTTCAAAGAATCTCAGAACTCTTAGATAGATTCTCCACTTTGATGGAGAACACCTCTAAGACTAAATAAAACTTAGAAACAAGCCTTTAAAAATTATTATAACTCACAGACAAAACTTCCACCTTCCTATCACGAAAAGCAATCTTTCATTCTTGAAGTTCTCCACTAAAAGTCTTACTTTAAGACTTTAAAAAGTGGCTCAAATGAACTCAAATCCAGATACTCAACATATCGCTAGATTCATTTCTTGATTTGGATCTTGGCTCTTAGTTATTTAGATCTTCAGCTCTCATCTTTGACTCTTCGGCTCTTGGCTCTTTGGCTCATCGACTCTCAGCTCTTTGACTCCACCATGAGAGCTTTGAAACCTTGGAATGAATTCTAATTCCAACGATTTCCAATTAACCCCTCACCCCTTTATATAATTTTTGAAGGTGCATAAATAGTGGGATTAATCATTATCCCCACCTTTTTAATGGGATTGGATAATATCCCATTTCACCATTTTTATGGGATTTATATTATCCCTTTACAATTTAATATGGAATTTTAATAATATCTCATGTTTTTAAAAATATGGGGTGATAATTATATTTTAATATAGAATGGTTTATATTTTAACCATATTAAAATGGCTTTTCATTTTACACATAACTCTATTGCCACGTCACTTTATGGCCACATCATCACTTTGATCATAACTTTAACTGGTCATAACTTGCACATACAGACTCTATTTTTTAAATTATAAAATGTGATGAAAATATCTCAACAAGCTCTACACCATGAAACTGATTCATAAACATTTCAAGATCATAAATTTTATTTAGTTTGACTATTTTTGACTTCTTGTTGACCTACTTTGATTGAAACTTAGACTAGTTGTACAAAGATCAAATGAGCTCTATTTCTAGAGTTTTGCATATTGTTGGAAACCTCTTAATGAGTTATATGTGATGGTATAGGTCTCAGTCTAATTTGAAATCTTTTTTGAAATAATTTTTAGATCATAACTCCCCACTGAGAAGGGTTTTGGTCCACCAAAAGATGGTATCCACTGAAATGCCTATTGGTTTCAGAGATAATCTGATAGGTCTTATCAGCCTACTCAAGTTCATAAAATACACCTACAATGCTTGGAACAACTAACTGATCACATCTTCCACAATTATTCTATTACTGCATGGTCATCAATAGTCTCTACATAGAATTAGGGTTCAAAATGAGATGACTTCCTCTGCTACATGGCTTTACAAGAGCCTCTACACAGATAATCCTAGTGATCTTTTCTGTTACATGACTTCAACAAGCCTCTACACATAAGTTTAGTGATCTCCTCTACTGCATGGCTATAATGAGCCTCTACATGGAAGTCTAGTGATCTTCTCTGCTACATGGCTGTAATGAGCCTCTACACAGAAGTCTAGTGATCTCTTCTGTTGCATGGCTGCAATGAGCCTCTACACAAAATTCTAGTGATCTCTTCTGTTGTGTGACTGCAATGAGCCTCTACATAGAAGTCTAGTGATCTCTTCTATTACACAGCTGTAATGAGCCTCTACATAAAATTCTAGTGATCTCTTCTACTACACGACTGCAATGAACCTCTACATAAATCTAAGATCTTGAATATCCTCTATTGCATGACCTTAATGAGCCTCTACATAGATATGAGATTCTTTACATACATCCATGTTCTCCTCTACTAGATAGCCATCCAAGGACTTATACATAGAATTGAGATCTTGAATCTCTTCTATTACATGACTGCAATGAGCCTCTATATAAATCTGAGATTCGGTATGTGCATCAAGTCCTCTTCTACTTCATGGCCTCAACAGCCTCTACACAAAAGTATGCATGGATAATAGCACATCCATCAACATCCTCTTCTATTGCATAAATATCCAAGGGCCTCTATATAGAACTGCATGTGGACCAAGTGCTTTTTAGGTCTACTAAACTATTCTTTGTAGAATAACACTTGACAAAAATCAAAATATAGCATACCTTAATCTGCATATACCATTGTTAATGGAAAATGTCTACCAAAATGTGAGAAGACAACTTGAGTATGATAAACCTATCATTTAATTCTTCTCTACAGGTGACTCAATAATAATAAAAACAAATTTTTTTACAATGCATGTATATATAGATACAAATAGTGCCTTTTGGGTCTTTAAAAATTGTGCATGGTGTATGTCACAATACTTATTGTATAGGTCTTATTTAGACATCCTAACTAGAACATTATTTTTGTTGGTTCTATGAGCATATACAAATGGATAAACCAAAATGCTCAAAAACCTTTAACTACCACCTAATATTCCTTAGCAGCCATTGAATTTTGATTTGGGCATGGCTCATTTAGTAGTCACCCTATGGATCATCATGTATTTCACCTTCAAGTTTCTAATGGTCACCTGGTATATACAAGTCTGATGTCTGACTAGAATCATCATGACTGGGTCTAAAGACCTGCCCTGTCTCAAAATGTGATCCAAGCAAAGCTCTATGTTATCACCTATGAATAATGATTGCTGAGTGAAGAGATAAAAATTTCCCAAAACCATCTCATTCATCTCCAATGAGATGATATCGAGAGTCACCATGTTTGAGAACTATCTTCCATTTATAAATCACAAGGTGTAATAACATGTTGCCATACCTTGGACAATGCCAATCTATATGCCAACTATTTTGGCATACGACAATGGTGATGTTGGAAATCCCAATCAAAGTATTATGTTAGTAGTCACATAACCCAGTTTGATTTCCCCATCGAACATAAGTTTAACGACACATCCTTTTGAAACAACTAGAATTCTCTGCTTGGAGGCTCTCCCAAATTGTAAGACAATGTTCAGAGGTCCATATACTATCCTCTATCAAACTAGTTATTTTGATTGTTGATTGATACATGGGATAGTAAAAGCCTTTCCTCTATCTGTGTTCCTCTGTTGGAACCACTACAATGCATATCCATTGCAAATCTAGTCCTAAAGGCCTGATCTTGACCCACTCTGATATAAAAATAATATGTAAATTGAAACTAATTTTTGTGCAAAAAGTTTACCTCAGATTCTTGTAGGCAATTTATTAAATATACTAAAATTAATCCATAAAATAATCAACTTAAAGAAAAGCAATTCAAGAATACCAACCACACTGCACAAGAGTTGATTACGAAGTTCAGTAATGCCTACATCTCTGAGTTCATAAATTAGTTGAACTAATTCATTATAAATGTCTACAGTTATAAGGTAACCCTTATAGAATAATAATAAATTCACATGTTATGGACCTTTGGGGAATCTCAAAAGTCTCAGATTGATTCTTCACCTTCTTGGAACACTTCCAAATGTGTATGTTTGGCCCTTCAAATAATCTCGGTACTCTCAGATAGATTCTACACTTTCCCAAAGCACACCTCTAAGACTACATAAAACTTAGCAACAGACCTTTTAAGAGTCCTGGAACTCACGGACAGACCTTCCACCTTCTTGTCATGAAAAGAAATCTCATATTTGTAAAATTCTCTACTAAAAGTCTTACTTCAAGACTTTAAAAAGTGGCTCAAATGAACTCAAATCTAGACACTTAGTATATGGCTAGATTCATCTCTTGCTCTAGCTCTCAGCTCTTCAGCTCTTGAATCTTGGACTCTTCAGCTCTTCGGCTCTCGGCTCTACCATGAGAGCTTTAAAACCTTAGAATGAATTCCAATTCCAATTATTCAAAAATAACCCCTCACCCCTTTATATAGTTGTTAGAGGTTCAAAAATAGTGGGATTAATCATTATCCCCACCTTTTTTGATGGGATTGGATAATATCCAATTTCACCATTTTTTATGGGATTTATATAATCCCTTTACAATTTAATATGAAATTTTAATAATATCTCATGTATTTAAAAATATGGGGTGATAATTATTCCCCAATATATGATGGTTTATATTTTAACCATATTAGAATGGCTTTTCATTTTCCATATAACTCGATTGCCACATCAGTTTATGGCCACATCATCACTTTGACTGGTCATAACTTGCATATATAGACTCTATTTTTTGAACCATAAAATGTGATAGAATGATCTCAACAAGCTCTAAACTATGGAATTGGCTTATAAACATTCTAAGATCATACATTTTTCTAGTTTGACCAGCGTTGACCACCTGTTGACTTACTTTAATCAGAACTTAGATTGGCCGCACAAGGAGTAAAAGAGATCTATTTATTGAGTTCTGCATATCATTAGAAAGATCTTAATGAGTCTTTTGTGATGATCAAAGTATCAATCTGATTTGGGAACTTTTTCAAAATGATCTCTGGATCAATAATAGATAGAGATAAAGAAATAATTTAGATAGATAGATAATTAAGTCAGACATATAAGGAAGGAAAAAAGATAAATTGGAAAGTAAAGAAAGAAACAAATAGTACTAGTTTGACCCAATCAATCTATCACAAAAAATTAAGGCCTACAGACTATACAAGGTCGATCAGGTTGACATAGTACAATAGACAAGTTCCTTATTTTGCCTATATCTTTAGTTCTACTCATCCATTTTAGAAATCATAAAATTCATTATATTTGTGATGATGTAAGGAAGATGATAAATTTGATATCAAGTTATGAAAGAACATAGTTCACTAAAATGTAATGAAGGTGAAGCCAAAGTGAAGCTAATGCTAAATAAGAAAAGAAACAAAAATGGAAACATGAAGGCAATCCAACCAATAGTGGGATATGATTCACATCGAATTCACCAAAATGTATGCAATCAAAGTTTCATGATGTACATGAATTAATCCTAGATTAGATAAGATAGATCACACCAACACTTCTGATTAGGTATACACTTGTTAAGCAGGAGCATGACCAATATGGGGATCCACTAGACCTGATCAAGGGATCACTTGTATCACTTATCACAATATATCTTGATAAAAATGGTTTAAAAGCTTACAATCTAACACAATCACACAATAACCCTAAAAGAGTCCTATAATTTGATATTTCGCTTATGCTAACAAATAGGAGAGTAAACTATTCTAATAACAAGAAAATTAAAGTAATCTAGTATGCACCAAAGCTTGTGGCACAATGTGAAGGGTTAGATGCAAAACAATCAAATATGTATAGGGAACTTCAAATAAAGTAAGTATGAGTAAAAAAATAATACATAGAATATGAAGAGTAATATTATTTTATCCAACACTTATACTAATTTTATCTACTAAAAGAGAGGAGAACAAAGTTAGAATATACTTACATAAATGTGAACCTGTCACGATTCAATCTCTCCCTTGACCAATAGGGATTTGTAAGAGGTTGTTGTGGTTCATAAGGATCACTTTGTTAGGCCAAAGCATCCAAGACCTATCCACAAGACTAGATTCTCCAAAATAATAAACCTAAGCTAAGACACCTCAAGTAGAATGGTAGAAGAACAAATTGTGAATTGCATATTCTAATAATGACTAAAATGTCCTTGTATTTATAGGTATAACTAACCTTAAAATCATTCAAGAATATTGACTATGCTAGGTCAACCCGATTAACCTAGCACATTTTTGAGCTAATGCCTAAAGTCTATGCTAGGTCAGTTAGAATGCTAACAAACCTAAAGAGCTAAAGTGACCTTAAATTGCACTAGGTCGACCAGGGTGACCTAGTTTTTTGAACATGTCAAAAGGGTGTCAAGCAAGGAGAAGAAGAATAAAAAGAGGAAAATACTAGAGGAATATGCAAGGGAGGAGAAATAACTTAGGGAAAGGTTTTAGGAGATGAATGGATTGGAAATAATGTGGAAATAAGGGAAAATAATCTTGTGAAGCACCAAAGGTTTGCCCACCCCTTTCCCAGTGCACCCCTTAAGTCATGCACTCAGAAAGATTGAGTTGCGATGGGTACTTGCAATATGTAAAGCGTTAGTATTTTATTAAAGTTAAAAATATTATGTGTATACACACACTATAGACTCCACATAGTTTTTCTTCAACACTCTAAAACTACACACCAAACCTGCAAAGAAATAATAATACAACTAGTGTGGGTAGAATATTTCACCATCGAGACTAGTAAATCTGAATCATCTCTAATATAATCCTTGGATGGAATTGTCACAACTAGCAAGGGTGGAATCATATCACCACTGAGACTAGTATATAACTCAATAAACTAATCCAAGAGAGGGAGGATCGAATATGATAGTTCAATTATAAAGGGGGTTTAGGGGTTTATCATAAGCATGTATTTACAATAGAAAAACATCATATTTATAGAATTTAAAAGAGAGGAAAAGAGAGAAAACTTGGAGTGCAAACAAATAAATGCACTATGCTTTGAAGTGGGAACACTATTTTGGTAATAGTGTTATTTGTCTCTCACATGTGTGAGAGGTCTTCACTCACATGTTAAAGGGAATCTCCCTTTTGACCTTTACCATGTGCCTCCTTGTGATTCCTAATCAATTTCTCTCTCACATGTGTAAGAAGTCTTCATTCACATGTGCAAGGGAATCTCCAAGGTTTACTTTTGACTTTCTATTGTGCCACATGTGATTCTCAATCACTTTGTCTCCTTACATGATATATATATATATATATATATATATATATATATATATATATATATATATATATATATATAGTAAATTCTTATGTGGGTCATGCCACATCACTTCATAAGTCACCTATTTTTCTGCATCATCAGATACATCGCCTTTCACATCACCTTCCATGTCACCATGAATAGCGACTCGTGAATAATGGTAATGAATAGTGACATGTGAATAGTGTCAGTGATCAATAACATGTGAATAGTGTTGATGAATAATACTTATGAAGAGTAACTTGTGAATAGTGACCCACACTAAAACTCCCATATAACACCCAAATATCCTATGGGAATGGAATAGGTTACTAGTCTTGTGAAATGTCACTTTTGGGAAAAGGGGAAATTGCAAATTACCCATTCCCAAAGATTTCTTGTCCTCAAGCAATTTGAATAAATTCATGGATCCAAATACCCAGATCCTAAACCAACTATGGGAGTTTGTAATTCCCAATCCTTGAATATCTTTGTGACATCATTGCTCCACCATGCCTCCATTGTGTGACTCTAATAAAATTAGGAGAGTTGGTGGTAAATTTATTTGTTAACACCTCCATGACTTCTAGATTTTTACCCAAATTAAGATAAACATGCTTGTAGAAAGCATCTCCTATAGCTAGAAGTACATACCATCCTATTGAAACACCTCTTCTAGTGTCATGAATTGGAATATGTTTCAATTCTTAAACAACATTACTCTTTAATCTACTTGCAATAATGCAAATGGAATCATATGGTAGTTGATCTCTACCTTCTTTTTTGAATCCTTCTAGGTGTTTTGTACAAGTAACTTCTGAATCAACATACTCAACACTTGTAGGATAAAGACTTGAAAGATCATTAATATACTCAAATTCACTTACAAAATCACATGAAAATATATCTTGATCATTATATTTTTCTAAGACCCCTTTTTTATGAGTATCCAAGGTTTCTATGCACAAGAAATCCTTTGATTTGTCTTCACCTACCTCTTTGACTTCTTCTTGCTCAACTTCCAGATCCAAAGCTTCCACTACGGAGACTTTATCTTATTCTTGGTTGCTTACTTCACATGCCTACAAATCTTCCTTCTATGGCATGGGTGCTCTTTGGATAGGAAAATCTTATTGAACTTCATCTTGGATGGTTGATACTGTTGAATTCTTGAAAAATTTTGCCTGAAAATATCCTTCTCTCAACTATTAAATTAGAAACTCGAAGAGCTACTCCTTTCGTTTGGATATTTTTTGTAGCAATTGGAATTGATCATTAAATATTTACAAAAGGACTTCATTTTATTTTTACCTCAGCACCTCTTTTGGTGTATGCAAAAAATTTGCTCGTGGCCTCCACTCCATGATATGTGATTCACTTATCAACAAACAAAACTACAACACAAAATTTTACAACACAAAATACACAAAATAATAGGATACATAGCTCTAATACCACTAAAATATCCCTTCTTGGGGATATTTACTAAAACACATAAATGAAAACATTAAGACTTCCTAAATCACATATGATAAATGAAAATCAGATTTGTAACATTTATGATAAAACATAAACACATATAATGAGATAATAGTGTGATATGAAAACCATAAAATATATTGCTTCTACAATGTATTGAAAACTCTCACATAGACATATATGATAATATTTCATTACATAAATAATATCACACCTATGCAATGGTGGATACAACTACAATACTCTCATAACTTTTATGAATGGATAACATAAAATTATGACAAGCATACAAACATTACCACACCAAATGGAGAAGACTCCACCAATATCAATTCCACACACAATATATGAAAATCTATAAGAACAAACTCTAGAAACCTTCCATAAACACACTATAGATTCCACAAACTTCACTCTTTGACACTCTAAAATTGCACACCAAACCTGTAAAGAAATAATAATACAACTAGTGTGGATGGAATCTTTCACCACCAAAATTGGGAAATATGAATCAACTCTAGTACAATCCCTGGATGGAATTGTCACAACTAACAAGGGTGGAATCACATCACCACCGAGACTAGTATACAACTCAAGGAATGAATCCAAGAGAGGGAGGAATGAATATGCAAGTTCAATTACAAAGGGGGTTTGAGGGTTTATCATAAGCATGTATTTACAATGGAGAAGCATCATATTTATTAAATTTACAAGAGAGGTGAAGAGAGAAAAATTGGAGTGAAAGCAAAGAAATGCACTATTCTTTGAAGTGGGAACATTATTCTAGAAATAGTGTTATTTGTCTCTCACATGTGTGAGAAGTCTTTATTCACATGTGCAAGGGAATCTCCAATATTTAATTTTGACTTTCCCATGTGCTCCATGTGATTCTCAATCACTTTGTCTCCTCACATACTCTATAATAATAATAATAATAATAATAATAATAATAATAATAATAATAATAATAATAATAATAATAATAATAATAATAATAATAATAATAATAATAATAATAAAAAAAAAAAAAAATCTTATTTGAGTCATGCCACATCACTTCACAAGTCACCTCTTTTACTACATCATCAAAAGCATCACTTTCTACATCACCTACCATGTCACCTTATACATCACCTACCATGTCACTATGAATAGTGACTCATGAATAGTCTAGTGAATAGTACACACATGAATAGTGTCAGTGATTAGTAATTTTGAATAGTACCCTTTGAATAGTGACCCACACTAAAATTCCCATATAAAACCCAAATAGCCTACGAGAATGGAATAGGCTACTGGTCTTCTAAAATGTCACATTTTGGAAAAGGGGATATTACACTCACCTTTATCAATCATATTATCATTATGCAAAACAATTAGTAAAATTACCTTTACCCCTTCCAAATTTGCCCAAATGAAAAACATGCCTTATTAAACACGTCGTAACTCTAGTTTTTATACCCATTACATGCAAAAAAATATATTTTATCTAGGTCATGGTAGTTACCCAAATAGGAGAAAAAAACATGGAGAATGAAATTGCTTCCCTCAAGACACACATCAAAGATCTTGATGAAAAAATTCTCAGCTTCAGTCTTCAACATACCACCTTGAACAATAGACAACATCTAGAGTCCTCTTTCAACACTGTATTGTTTCTTTCAATAATTTTCATGGGTAGAAGCTTGATTTTCCTTGATTCTATGGTGTTGATCTGACTAGATGGACCTATCAGGCAGAATAATATTTTATCCTACATAATAATTTTGATGCCAAAAAGGTTTTGATTGCATCCTTTCACTTGAAACTTGAATCCCTTCAATGGTATCGTTGGTATACCAAGGCTCATGATGAGCCAATATGGATTGATTTTTTCACCCTCATTTTATAATGATTTAGACCTAGTACTTTTGATGACTTCATAGGAGCACTCACTAAACTTTGACAAACAAGAACCATGAGAGAATATCAAGTAGAATTTGAAAAACTAGCCAATCACATAGAGGGATTATCTAATGAATTCTTTAGAAGTTGTTTTGTCAATGGACTAAAGGATGTAATTAGATCTGAGGTCTAAATGTTCCATCCCAACACGATGATGGAGGCCCTAAGGTTGTCTAAATTGGTAGATGACAAGATCACAACTCAACAATGATTTAAATCAAAATTTACTTCATTAGAAATATAATTCCATAATGATCTCAAATAATGCTAGCCTCTAGATTCACTCCTATCAAGCATTTGATTGAAGTAGAGATGCAAGCCCATAGAGAAAAAACACTATGCTATAATTTTGATGACAAATTCACTCAAAGACATCGATGTATCAATCAAAATATCTACCTAAATGATGTGCACTCTTCACTTGAAACTAAAGATGGGGAAGATTTTTAGGATACAACAGATGATCCGAAATAAGCTCCACTGATTATGGTACCTGCTTCTCAAGAAGACCAACTAGATATCTCTCTTCATGCCTTAGTAAGATTTACCACCCCATAAACCATATGAGTTATGGGTTACTTCAATAAGTTCCCTCTCACAATACACATTGATTTTGGTAGCACTCATAGCTTCATTGACCCTCGAATCACTAAACATGATTTTTTTATCTATCCTTGCCCCAACTTTGAAGTCATGATTTCCAATGGGGGAACATTACCTTACAAAGGGAAGTGTTGCAATGTGCGTATGTCTACTAGAGATTATAACTTGTATTATGACATGTTCTCCTTATCCGTAGCTGGATGTGATGGTTTTTTGGGAGCCTAATGATTATGCACACTTGGACCCATCTTATGGGATTTTATAGAACTTTTGATGTAATTTTTAGACAATGGGTAAAAAACACACATTGAAAGGATTATAAATAAGATCCCTGAACATAATTAGTTCACATTGCATGGAAAATAGTCTTAAGAAGAATTCACATGACATCATTACCCAACTAAATTCCATTCAAATGCAATCATCAATGGTCTCCACTCCT
Organism: Torreya grandis; assembly: GCA_037957365.1. Taxonomy (NCBI): domain Eukaryota; kingdom Viridiplantae; phylum Streptophyta; class Pinopsida; order Cupressales; family Taxaceae; genus Torreya; species Torreya grandis. Next base: position 87,851 of record JARHVA010001046.1, on the reverse strand, counting down.
CCTTTTGATCTATAAACCATTTTGTATAGGTATGCACGTGTCTTTATCAAACCAACGGGATTGACACTTTAACAACTAGAGGACCACCATATTCAGATAATTCCTAGAAGCATTCCTCCCAACATCAAGGCCTACCACTACCCATTTTAGAAAAAGACTAAGATCGAGATGCTCATTTGAGACTTCATAAAGTAAGGCATTATTCACCTTGTACCAGCCCATATTCTTTCCCTATTCTCTTTGTGTAGAAAAAGGATGGGTCATGGTGTCTTTACATTGACTTCCATGCACTTAATCATATCACCATCATGGATAAGTTCCTGATCCCTGTTATTGATGAGATTTTTTATGAGCTTCGTGCCACTCATTTTTTCTCTAAGTTGGATCTCCACTCTAGGTATCACTAGATTCAACTTCATGAGGATAATATCCCTAAGATAACTTTTCACATGCATGATGGCAACTATGAGTTTTTGGTCATACCCTTTAGCCTCACTAATGATCCTTCAATATTTTATGTGTTAATAAATAAAATATTTTATCCCTACATACAAAAATTCAATCTAGTTTTCTTTAATGACATCATCATCTATAGTAAAACATGATCTGATCATCTCCAACATCTAGAGGTCACCTTGCAACTTCTCTTTGACGATCATCTTTTTGAAAAATAATCCAAATGTACTTTTGGCCAGGACGGAGTGGAGTATCTTAGGCATATTTTTTTATCCCAAGGGGTTTAAGTGGATCCTGAAAAAATAGATGGCATGACAAATTGGACTCATCCTTTGACACTTAAGATCCTCTATTATTTTTAGGGACTAACTGGATACTATCACAATTTTATCAAGGATTATGGGAAGATTGTAGCTCCACTAATAGCTATGTTGAAAAAAGGATGATTTTACATGGATACAAACTATTGAGTGTGCATTTGAAGAATTGAAACGAGTTATGTGCACTACACATGTTTTAACTATGCCATATTTTTCCAAGACCTTCACTATCAAAAGTGATGCTTATGAAAATAAACTTGGTGTTATTATCCTCCAAGAAGGATGCCCCATTGCATTCACTAGAAAATCCCTTTCTAGGAAGAATTTAGCACTCTCTACTTATGAGAAGAAAATGATGCCCACCTTGCATGTAGTATAGAAGTGGTAGCCATACCTATTGGGGAATTATTTTTACATCAAAATTGATCACTAGAGTTTGAAATATTTCCTAGAATAACGGGTCTCCACCCCATCACAATAAAAATGGGTCAAAAAACTCATGGGTTTTGACTATGAGATCACTTACAAGAAGAGTAAGGACACTATTGTGTTTGATGCTCTATCTCACACATTTATGGACCAAGATTCCCTTTTAGCTATTTCTGTGTCTATTCTGAATTGGTTGGATGATGTACAACAAGGGTATGTCAGTGACTCTTCATTATCTTAAATCATTCAATAGTTGTCCACTAACCCCTCTCCCATAGCACATTATTCTTGGGATGGTGCTTCTCTATGATTCAAGGGTCATCTAGTGCTTCCATAGAACACAAATCTTCAACATGTTGTATTATATGAACTCCATGCTTCTCCATCCATATGTAACTTAGGGTTTCTCAAAACTTATGATCAATCACAATGCAACTTCTTTTAGAAGGGAATAAAAAATGCAATTCAATATATAGTGGCTATATGTGATACTTGCCAATGTAACAATGGTGAAACCACACTCATCCCTAGGTTGCTATAACTCTTATCCATCCTTTCCAGGATTTGGATAGAAATTTATTTGGATTTCATTAAGGGGCTCCCTAAATATAGAGGGAAAACAATGATCTTGGTTGTGGTTGATCGCCTCTCCAAATATAGTCATTTTTGTGCCCTCAACCATCCCTATATTTCCTCTATAGTCACACAAATTTTCTTGGACCAAAGTTTTTGTCTTCATGGCATTCCTTCATCCATTGTCTCATATCATGATGAAACATTCACCAACCATTTTTGGATATAACTATTTCGATACACCAATACCCAACAGAAGATGAGTTTCGAGTATCATCCATAAATAGATGGCTAGATTGAAATTGTCAAAAAATTCTTGGAAACTTTCCTTTGTTACTTTACCTCAGAACAACAACATTAGTGGGAAAAGTGTCTTCCCCTTGTTGAATGGTGGTACAATACTTCCTACCACACCTGAACTAAAATGACTCCATAGGAAGTAGTCTATGGTCAAGCATCACTAGTTCTCCTTCCATACACCCCCAATAGTTTATCAGTTCAAGCGGTGGACATGATTATTTAAACTTGGGATTAGATCCTCAGCACCCTGTAGGACAATCTTCATATGGAACAAAATCAAATGAAACAATAGGCTGATCAACACCATTTTGAGTGCACTTTTCAAGATGGTGATCTAGTTTTTATTTTCCTACAACCATACAAGCAATCCTCCTTAAAACTCAAAGGGCATCATAAGCTACCTCCCAAGTTATATGGATCCTATAATGTTCTTTAGAGTATTGGGTTATTTGGTTATAATTTTTATCTCTCACCTTCTTCCTAAATTCACCCAACACTTTATGTCTCTTATCTAAAAAAAATTCTTGGCACAAATATCAGAGTGCAAACTATTTTACTAGAGATTGGTAATGAGGGATCTATCCTTGAGAAAAAAGCAATCCTGGATAGGTTCACATGCTAAATTCACTCCCACTCCATCATAAAGGTTTTAATTTAGTGGCATGGAATGTAAATATAGGATGCCACATGGGAACCACTATTTTAGATTCAACATCAATTCCTACATCTGAAGCTTTGAGGATAAATATTTTTCTAAGATGGAGGGGATATTAGGAACTCATGCTACACCTTCTCTTTAATTTATTAGTATAATAACTGCTATGGATGCATATGCTTCATAAGTCATCTTGTGAGAATTTTGTTTTATCCCACATTCATGAGAAGTAGTATTTGCTTAGATTAAACTTAGTATAAAAGTAAGTGTTGAGGCCAATGAAGGCATCCATGAATTTATTGTATTGATCTTTCTCAAAGAAGGTTTACCGCTCGAAGAGGCTAGTGATGTGTAATTCAGCCACTCAAATTTATTTCTACTTATTTGAGTTAATATATTTCTAATTTTCATAGTTTATTTCCTGTATTTACAATTATCTGCTAACTTGTCTAGGAAGGATTCTCTCAATGTATTTTTCATTGAACACAAAATATATTCTAACAATTATCTTTTGGTTGGTAGGATCCCATAACCTATATCCCTTCACTATATCTTCATAGCCAAGAAAAATACATCTCCTATATTTCTAATCTAATTTGGACCTTGTTTCTTTAAGTACATGGGTAAATGCTTCACAACTAAATATATGTAAATGAAAATAATTAACTATATTACCATGCCAAATCTCCTCTATATTCCTTACATCCAACATAATTTTAGGTGGCTTGTTAATAAGATACATAGTTGTATTAATAACCTCTTCCAAAAATCCATTTTTGAATTTTGATGCACTCAGCATGCTTCTTGCACTATCCACAATAGTGCATTTCATCCGTTCAGCTACACCATTTTGTTGTGAAGTATAAGGAACAATATTTTGATGTTTAATTACTTCATATGTTTAAAATTTATTAAAATCACTATATCAATGTTATCCTATATTATCTTACCTAAGATATACAATTGATTTACCCAAAATTCTCTCTACTTTTGCCTTAAATTCTTTAATTTTTTGCAAAGATTCTGATTTATTCCTCGAAAAAGACACCCACACTCATATAGAATAATCATATATAAAGGAAATAAAATAAGTTATATTATATATTGAGTAGGGATAGGTCCAAAAATATCTGAATGGATAAGTTGTAGCAAATTGGAACTTTCACTTGCATTTGCAATAAACTTTACCCTCTTATGTCTACCAAAGATGCATCGTTCAAAAAATTCTAAATTACAAGACTTAATCCCAAACAACATACCTCTATCATGCAATATCTTCAAGACTTTCTCACTCATGTGTCCAAGGTGTTTATGCCATAACATCATAGCGTCCCAAGCATTCTATGTAGTTATTATCGCTATAGTAGTTGCCATTGAATCTCTGCACAGTCAATACAAGGATCCATAAGATTTTGCTTTTACTTCCACTAGGTATCCTTTGGTAATTATACATTTACCACTACCAAGGTATATGAATACCCCATCTCATCCATCACCTTGATGGACAATATATTTTTGTTCAAATTAGGAACATGATGCACATCCTTCAATATTTTCATTCTATCATCATCCAACTTGGTCCTTACATCCCCTCTTACCACAGTGTCCAAAGGGTGATCATCACCCAAGTATATGGACCCTACGCTATATGGATGATATCCCATGAACCAATATCTATGTAGATACATGTAGAATAATGTCACTAAATCTAATACCCAAGGATTGGAAAATGAACTACTATTACTGAGGTAAAAAATTACGTGTGTGGTTATTTCCTATGAATTTACTATGCTAGCCTCAAATGAAAGTGGATTCTCATTTCGATCCTTAATTTACTTTTTAATTGCCAACAATTATTATTTAAATTGCCTAGGTTTTCGTAATGATAGCATTTCCATTTCATCTTGCATCCTTCAGAATTTGATGTAGATGATGATATACCTTACTTGCTCCTCTCACTAGATCTCTCTCTCACATCCAAGGCTTCATTACTATAGGATGCACTTGAATAATTTATTCTCATCTCCTCAATAAGAAAATTTGCAACCACATCATCAAACTTAAGATCTCTAGATGATGAATTATTAATGGTTATCACTAAATGATCCTATCTATCAGGGAGCGAATACAACAAAGTGATTGCCTTATCATGGTCCTCCATCCTCACACTAATGGAGACTATCTTGCTCACTATAGTGTTGAACTCAATTAGGTGATCGATAACATATAAATTTTCCATCATCTTCAAACTATACAGCTAAGTGTTTAGGAGAATTTTATTTGTTTTTGACTTTATCTGGTATAATTTGTTTAACTTCTCCCATAACTCTACTATAATATTCTCCTCAGTAACATTGAAGAGAACAAAATATGTAAGACAAAGACAGATTGTAAAAATTGCCTTCCTCTCCATATTGATCTAATATTCATCCATCATACTGCTAGGTTTGATTGTAAGACCTTTTAATGCTAGAGCTTTGTCATTTTTCACCAATAGATCCTCCACCTTCATCTTCCAAAAGGAGAAATTTTTTCCATCAAATTTCTCTACTTGAAACTTGGTTACTCCTCTTGTCATTGCAGTAGCTTCCACTTGCACAAAGCTCCTTAACTGAATAGAAAACACTCAACACAAGATTTTTTCAAAGAGCCTATCTCTAATACTAGATGTTAGGAAATAATATCCAAATACATGTGAAATAAATCAATATGGAATTAATCAAACTATTAACAAAATAATGAACAACAAGATAACATAAATAGATAAAAAGAATACGTGAAAACCTTATAATGTGCAAGGAAAAACCATAGGGCAAATGGTAGATTCCAAACTTCTTAATGCTTCAACAAATATCATCTTCTACAAAGCTTCGTATCCTTAGCAACACATTTACAATTTATTTCATGCATAGCATACAAAGTTGTACAAAGATTACAAGCTTACAAGCTAATTACAAAGAAAACACTTACAAGCTTTCAAAGGATGCCAGAATACAACTCCAAGTTTAAATTATAAAGGGATTAGCATGTCTCTTATAGAAATAAAAAGAGAGAGGAGAGGTGAGGGATAAACTTTATGAAGGGCCAAAAAATTCAAAATACTCCTAGTGGGTGCACTATTTATGAATAGGAACCATTATCCCCTACATGTGGAAGGTCAAAATATGTTCCCCAATTTGGACATGAAAATCCCACCACCATGTGACATGAAATATGTCACCATACTTCACATGTGAGACATATCAACAATAGTGGTTAATGTGTTCCACTACCCATGTGTACATAGGAGTCATAAAAGATGCTTCAATCACCTTTTGACTTTAACAACACCTCTTCAAATACATCCCCACAAGAATTTCACCCCACTTTATTTCACATCAATTTTAGCAGATGTGAAAGATCCTCCATGGGCCATACCATCCTCCATGGTCCACTCCACATCACCTAAGTGCCATCTCAGTAATATGCCACATCACTATGAATAGTGACTCTGAATAGTGCCCATGAATAGTGACTTCACCCCCAACATAGAAGTGAAATCCTTAAAATCATTGGTACTTAATCTCATGAGATTATTGTGTTGAGCCATTTGATTCTATAAATTATCTTGAGCTTGATTCAAGGTAGTTCACACTTGATGGTTTGGAAAATGTTTCTAGTAAATCAAGAGGTTTTGGTTCTACAAAGTAATATGACCATTCTAAAGGTATTGATGGTTTACACCCACATTCCCTAAAAACATGTCTATGAAAGTTTACCTTTAATCTTTGGGGAGCCTTTAGATGAATATGTGATCCGCCCTTCAATTTTGAGTATCATGGCTGATAACCCAGTGAAATACATAGTAGACATTGGGATCATAATCCCTAGGCCTCTAATTTTGTTCATGTTGACCAAACCCTTAATTATTATTACTTTAAAAATACGGGTGGTTATAGAACTGCTGAAAATGATCAACATGCTAAAACTAGTTTTGGTTTTGGTTTTGATATTGCATGTTTTGGAGTGGAGGGTTTTGGTTCCTAACACCTATATTATTATTATTTGTTTTGGTGTTTTTCATGAGTAAAGACTGATTATTATTCAATTTATAATGGAAATATTATTTTTCAACCTACAAACCAAAATAATACGATTCAAAACCTTTAAAATAAGTTAGTTCCTTTTATTATGAAAGCATTTCTCCAACCATCACATATGATGAGACTACCAATCCTTCCATACATCTTAGAGCCTTTTGTAATCTATATAAAAAATGGATCCAAATTTACATTTATTCCACTACCAAACTTCTAGCCAAAACATTTGTTATAAATGCGTTAGAATGGTATAATCAACTTCCTAGACATTCCATTACACAACTAGAGTATTTAGTAATTGATTTAGTTAAATTATTCCAAAATAATGATAGTCCTAAGAATAGCCTTAGAAACTTCATTAATGCCATGAAATTTCCTAATGAATATGCTCACAATTTCATCAAGTGATGCAAATATATATCACATAAATCACAGCATAACATGATTGATGAAAATCTCTTCAGACTCTTAGTTGCTACTCTTAATTCCCCTCTTCAATACAAAGTTAGATATTGTATCCTCAGACATTGGAAGAGGATTTCAATCAAGTAAAAATACAAGATTTCCTTATGAGCCAATTTTAACTATGTCAAAGTAATAAGAATGAATCTTTTCAAACCTCAAGTAATGAAATCAATGTTGATTCATCTCAAAGTAAACCTCCCAAATAATCCAAACATGTAACTTCCAATCAAAATAATGAACAACCACCCTCCCTTGAGTTTTCAATAGCTAGGGAAGTTTCTATCACCATATAAACCTTATATTCATACTTCTTCCCCAACACCATGGTATGATCCAAACATTTTTTTTTGGTTTCATGTCCACATTGATCACTCTCATAAGACATGTCATGAAATTAATTTTTTTCCCTTTGATATTATGTTAGGGGAAAGCTTTAACTATGATATTATCACTAAAAACTGTCATAAAGAATATCTAAAAGCATCTAAAAATCAATCTAATCAATCTAAGTCTCAAAATCACAAATCCCAAAAAAGCCCTCACACATTTAATCCCAATACATAACATTCCAATGAATTCTCTTGTGTCATTGATGCTGACTATGATCATTATTATACTAATTATCAGTATGCAAATGCAACCAAAGATAAATTTTATCACAAGTCTAATCATAAAGATCATGTTACCAATCCTAATAAGCCTTCCCATAAATAAATGCTTCTTAAGGATACTACTACCACCACTATTACTTATTCTCCTAATTTTATACCTAGTAATAAGTCTACTCTACCACTAGAGTCTTAGCCTAGAGCCCAAAACCCTTCTGCTACTTTACCTCTAAAGTTATATCTTCTAAATCAAACTAAGTAGATCATTATGGTTCTTATCTAAAAGTTCTATGGAAATCCATAGATGACTATAACTCCATGATTTTCAAGATTCCTTTAATGGAAATCATGAGGACTTCACCACATCATTAGAAATTTCTCATTTTCAAATTACAATGCATAAAATAATCCCCACTTAGTGAGCTTAAACCATCTTTTCAACTTTTTAAAGATTCCACACCCATAAAAGTCCATACCATTGAAACCATATTTCATCCTCCTTATTCTAATAAACCTTCGTAGATTTTCCAGAGGATGGTATTATTAATGATAAAGTCATTTTTTGACTTAATGACCCACCTTTCTTTATTTGAATCATGATCAATGATGTCATAATAATCAAAGACTTAGTGGATAATGGTTTTAGAATTAAAGTCACCTCCCTTTGATTAATCCAATGAACTATATATTCCAAAGATGATCTCAAACAAACTAGGCTTACTTTCCATGGATTTGATAAGACTAACCAAAATCCTCTTGGTTGCATTTGGATCCCTCTCATTATTGGACCCAAAATAGTATGCACCAAGCTGATGCTCTTATATCTTCCAATATCATGTAATCTTATTTTAAGCCATCCTTGAACTCATCATATGAGATCTATTGCCTCTTAAAGTAGCCAATGCATAAATTTCAGCCATGATGATAAACGCTAAAAATATGAAGACTTGTTTTAGGTTTAAAATAACACAAAACAAAGCACATGATTGTTCACATTACTATCATATGGAATAAATTAAAAATAAATAGGAATAAGACCTCATATAAACAATGATTCCTATTATATCTCCTACTCTTAAGTTAGTGATTTGAATAAGTAACTCTCCACACTAACAATATTACACATTATGAATATTTAACATTCCCCCCTTAGTGTGAATATATTTAAGTGATTCATACCAAATAAATATAGTGTGAAACTACAGAAATTGCATATAACCATGATACACACATAGAATTTGGGCACTACATCTAACATGAATATGTATCCATCAATATATTTATGTGAATACATGTTTCATGAATTGAGACCCATCAACTAACTCATGCAAACACATCAATAGAGCCACTCAAGATTCTTGTCAAGGACATGTTTGTTTCAACAAGATAATCTTTCACTTTTCATCACAAGAGAAGATAAATTGGTTTAATTTCACATACCACACATGTGAACAAGGATGTTTATTTGTTATTATCCATGCACAAATGCACTAGTATATATATTCTTCATCACTAGGATGAGAAGAGTCTTCACCACTAGTGTGGGGAATGTATTTTTCTCAATCAATTTCTTTAGCTTGAAAAAATATTTTTATTCCAGTTCACCATCTAAGAGATCTTGTAATATTTTATTACAATACACAACAATATGCCCTATCTACTTACAATAATAACAAAGGGGATTTCTTCTTAAAGATTTGTTTTCCTCACTTTTTACTTGGAAGGATGAACTAACCTTATTTATTACCATCATTATAGTTACCTTTCTACATCTTCAAAAAAAATTCTCTTTTATTTGGCTAAGAGAGCTGAAATCATATCTTCTAGAGTTTGATAAGGCATATGTCCGAGAGAAAAAATAATATTATTGTTTGTAGAAGATGCACTATTTAAAAAAAATTATTTAGCATTCTCATCTTCTAAAATATATTTGAATTTTATCTATTGTCTAATGCAAGATCTTAGATTGCTTATATTACTTGACATAGAATCTCCATTAGCCATCTTGAATCTAAATAACCAGAGCTTTAGTGAAAAATTTGATTTAACTTATTTTTCTACAAACAATTTATTAAGATTATCCCATATTTATGTGGATGGTGTTTCCATGTTTATAAAATGTATCTCAAAATCCAAGAGAGCAAGACCAATAATGGCATCAACTTTATCATCTTTGCTCTACCATTTCAATAACTTATTTTGCTTTATAGGCCATTTTTCTTTCCTAATTACTATTACCCATAAGTTCTTATTCATTAGTTGTATTTAAATTTTTAATTTCCAAGTGTAAAATTAGGGCTAAAATATTTTTCTAATGGAATGTAAATCTTAATAGATGGATGAAACAAAGACATAGGACATCAATTTTTACCGATAATAATGACTTAGTCTCGATTGATTTAGACTCTTTTACATATAATTAGTGACATTAAGTGACATATGATAATGAACTTAACAAAATGATATATAAAAAAATATTTTAAATTGATAAAAAGCCTATACCTACATAAACCCTAGATTTTTGACTAAAAAAACCTATAAAAATTTGATACTATAACTTAGTTACATTGACAATATTATTAAAACAAGTCCCACTATTAACCACTTAAGCCTTTTGTTCTTATTGGTCATGATATTAGTGGTGATATTCATGATTCAATTAAGTATTTTGGGCCCTTGATTATTGACATTATTTTGGTTCACATTTTAAAATCCCCCATTTTTAGGTTTGGGGTGATAATCCATCCATTGGTCCCATAGGTTAGACAACCACTATCAATGGTTGTGTGATCAATCTATAGAACATTTTAAAGATAATATTCATAAAACTAATAGGAATTTTTTTGTACATCCTCCCTTGTTTCTTTATTAAGGGAGTGAAGGAAAAGGTCACATAATTCCCTTTGGTCCATGTGAGGTAAACTGGTAGACAAATATAGAACATGTTGTCATTTCATGATGAAATGGGCAGTGGATTAATTATCTTATTGTTTGATATGAAGGAATTATTGAATTCCAATATTGAAAAGCTTGTTCATATTGAAGGACTTAACAAATTCAGCCATCAATTACCTAAAATAATGAATGGACACCTCAAGGAAATTGTAATACAAATCAAGAGTGATTCCTTTTAGAATTTAGAGAAGATCTTGGAAATATCCCCATCCTAAGATATGAGTTCCTTGACAGTCATGGTTTAATCCTTTACATGTGTTTTAGGATATCCCTCCCCTTTAAACTTATTGAGGTCTGGTAGGGGATGTAGATGAAGGACTCCTCGTATGTTGAGATCAATGGTTTATTTAAGATACTCAGCATAGGTCCCCATGTTGTTAAAGTTAGTTTTTGACATGGCCAAACTAGACTAGAAGGGTGGGATCACATAGGGGTTACTTGGATAACCACTAGGAGGAATGGAAGAGGATTCATAGGGTGAAGTGGAATAATCTGAAAAATAGTTATTCGGTTGAGTAGAATTGGAGAACATATGGAAATAAGGATAAATATTATTAGATGTCAAAGGATTGGTAATATTTTGAGGAGTGTACATGTTTTTCACATAGCCTGAAGGAATGTAGTGTGCCTCATGGTTAGACTTTAAAGGAGTGTATGTGAGAAGAATGTAACTCAAAAGGGGTAAATAGTTTTGGATTATTGATCACCACATTGGTTTGTGAGGGTAGAGTGTAGGTGAATACACCTCTAATTAGGGTTTAAATAAGATCTTAGTAGGGTGGAATAATTTTGAAGTTTTTTGGGTTAGGGAATTCATGAGTAAGGAAATCCCCAAGGGGTTGGTTAGAGGCATATCTTAGTGGGGTGTATGATTTTGTTGAGGTATGCACACGTAAGATTATTATTAAAACAATATATGAACTATTATTTAAACATAAATAAAAGAGGAATGAACTTGAGTAGGAGGGTTGGGGTTCATTCTTTGAGTTAGAGATTGTTAGTTGTTCTTTAAATCATGAATGTGACCCACCAAGGTATTGATGAGTTCATTCAGGCCCTTGGTGGCATTAGGTTTAGGAGCCTCCTATAAAATATGGGTATAGGTGAGAGATTAGTTAGTGTGAATAGATTTATTTTGATGAGGAGCCATAGAGGTATTAGTTAGGATTTTCACTGGTGGGTTAGAGGCATTTTTACTCCCACTAGGGTGATGTATAGTTACTTGCATGCAATTAACCTTATCCTCAAAATAACAGATCCTACCTAGATATTAGTCATACCTAGAAAAGATTTCTACATTCACATTCTTTAGGCTAATTGATGGTATAGTATCCATATGGGTGGTGACTACACTCCCTCTAGTGAGATTCATATCATTAGATTCAAGATGATTTCTAGTATTTTTGGATACATCCTGCACTCATGAATAGGTATTCCACTCTTGGTTTGAGTATTGGGTTGAGAATGATCATAATATTGATGATCTACATTGGTGTTGAAAGTAGGTTTGGTCCAACATACCAATAAATCCTCACCAACGTTAAGCTAGATCCTTCTATAGCTCCCTAGGCCAACAAATCTACCTAGGTCCTATCTATACATATTTTGGCAGTATATGGATACCTATAGAATAACTAAAAGGAGGTTGAAGATGGAGAAGGTAAAAATAAGAAGGAGAAGAAAATGGGAAACACAAAAGATGATAAATTTTCACATTAAGTTCACCAATTTGTATGCACATTTATAACACAATTTAAATTATACATTGACTTATTAAGGTTTGATCAAGATAGCCAATGTAATTAATGGATGATGGGTAGAAAAATAAATTGGGATGATTATTTGGTGGTGTGAGATTTGGGATGATAAGAGGCAAGGTATGACCATGATGAAACCAAAATATTTATGTTGCATCATGTTTCTCATTAAGAGTGTCTAAATGAGTGTAAATATAACTCTATGGTCCTTCAATACTAATAATGACAAGGATTCAAAGCTCATGATAAATACTAGGAATGTCAAGGTGGGAATGGTTTGGTTTAATAACTTATGAAATTTGATCGACTCTTGTAGTTTGGCTATGCCTTGTCAATGTCATATAAAAATGTGAATGATATATGATGAGGTTAGACCCAAGGACAAGAAAGGGGATGGACATGAGAATCTAGGCTTGAATAAAATTATATTGATGGCCTAATTTTTGGGAGTGGATGATGATTGGTAGATAAGGTATGTGATATTTCTCCTCTATGGCATTGAGAATGCTGAAATTGAGGTGGAGAATAGGTGTAGAATTGAAAACCTCAATTCTATACTCAACATTGATATTTTTGTTGGCCCAATATTCTTTTCACATGGGTGCATAAGGTTCTTAGGGCACATACACATCAAGTTTAAGCCTCGTAAAATATCCATTTGAATTCAAATGATCCAAATATCTAATTGATCATGTTTAATCATGCATCAAAGATCAATAGCGAGCAGGCAAGGACAGTGTTAGTGGGTCCCAAAGATCTAACAAAACATGATTATTCATGCATCAAATACCAACTATGAACATCAATTAAAAAGTTAGAGGATCCTAAAATTAAACATGCTAGTGACAAGTGGTGTGAACTCATGAGTAGAATCTAGATCTAATGACACGTGGATGAGATCAAGTCAGTGGGGCTAGGTATATCTATGACTTACATTCACTCATATAAAACTAATACAATGGTGAGATTGAGGTCAAAAGGTTAGCAAATCCTAAAAACAACCAAGAGGCTATCAAGTGTCATGCCTGCAAGAGATGTCAGATAAATCAATATAATGCATCCGAACCATGTAGAAATGGATCAATGGTCTGTATTCGATCTAGCATAATCAAATTAATGGTACATGTTTAAGTGTAAGACATAATATTCATCCACTTTGAAGAAATGTATGAGATAGGACATGCCATTTATGTAGAAAGATTAGTTATGGCAAGGAATGGGCCAACGACATGATGTGAAAAATACCATTAAATGCATTAAATGATAAAAGTGAGGATGCAAGCATGATGGATATTAAGGATTTGCATTAATGACACAAATATATGGGTGATGAGAAAACATTAATGATGGTAAACCCCTACTGGAGCCTATAAATATGCAAGTTAAACTCATTTTACAATCTGAAGGAGATTGAGTAGTCAGGGCTCAAATTTTTGATAGAGGATGCTAGCAAGACTTAGTCTAGGATGGAATAAAAGTGTATTGTGGGGTGATGTTGGCCCCAAAATTTTAGCTAAGTGTTATCTAATTTTGGCATAGAACAAGCACAACGTTGAAGGACCATGGTGTGGAAGGACCATGGCACGCAGTTGATAGGCATAAAATCATCATGGTGTAGAACTTACGGGGTGAAAGAGGATAATGGCACGAAGGAACTAGCATGAGGGGACTCAATGAGATGGGAGTGAGTCACAAAGAACCCAAGGATGTAGGACTCAGAAAAGAAGTAGAGGACTAGGGGAGTACGTGGTAAGTGAGAGTAGTTAAAAGAATAATTCATGTTTGTCACCTCAACCCTTTTAGTAAAAAGTTTTGCACTAGCCCAAAAGAAGAGAAACACATGGTAGAAAAGATATAACATAGAATGAGAATATAGGGGGCACAAAGGCCCGAGTCTTTAAAAACAACTAACTATTGAAGCACTATGACCCTTAGTCTGTTGAGAGTTTATTGGCCATTTCTTCATGATATTAATGATTGTAAACACTTGGTCAGGGTAAAACAAGTATAAATACTCCTATTGTAAAGGACTAAAAAAGGGGATATTTTTGGAGGAATTTGTGACAAACTTTTACCTTTATGTTGATTAAGCTTAATATATGAAATAATGGGTTTTATCAACTTCATGTGTTTTATGATGAACGATGGTGTGAGTTAAGTAATTAGAATTAAATATGAATTCTATCATGTCTTTCTTTTCTTATTAATTGATGCTAATATAAGATGATAGTATTCTACGTAGCGATATTAATCAAACCTAGAACCAAAAGAATCAAGGTAGTCTATCTTTGAATTTATATAATCCCTATTTTATTTGCATAAAGAGAAGAATATGAACAAGTTATAAACACTATGCAACAAAACCTATGGGAACCAATCTTTCACTGGGCACTTTGGGTGAGCACCCAAGACCTAAATATTACATTAAAGGTCTAGCGTGCTAGCTCGTTGGGCTAGACTTCAATGTCAAAGATGGAATTATTAAAGAAACCCTAACAATTTGAGTTGGTGTTGATAGTAGGACATGGTACTCTAACTATGGAAAGAATACTAACTCTATAGAGGTATGGATGGTCAGGGAGTGTCATCTAAGAGGTTAGGTGAAATAATATATAAGAATAATAGCTTGTTCTAAAAGTGGTGTGTGGTTGGGCTTGTTATTCTATTACAAGCAAGGTTTTAGGAATGCTCATGCTCATTATTTTGAGGCTCTTTTTGTTGACTTGTTTTTATTTTTTGGTAGTGTTTTAATCAAAAATAAAGTTAACTACTTGAAAAAATTAAATGTCTGAAATTATTTTTCAATTCAATTTTTAATTCATGTAATACTAGAAATCAAAGTATAGACTAAGAAAGCAAATGCTAGTTTTCTAGCTTTTCTAACCTTGCAAACTAAATGAACTTATTTTTGAATTTTATGATTGTAGGTGAATAAATTTATTATGAAAACTGAAATATTATAGTATAAAATTAAATTTAAAAACATATATAGATCCTAAGCAGCAACACTACCGAGTATTTAAATATTCTTTTGCATATGCAAGTTAGAACTAGTTTTTCAGTGTTTCTAGGTGAATGCACACTAAATTTGAATGATTTGTATCAAATTAAAATGAGTTTCTAAGTTATTTTTTTATGATTTAACAAACTAAAAAGTCATTTTTAATTTACCCAAATAAGAAAAATCAACACTATGATGCTACCCTTTTACACTCCTGGATTTAGCTAGAGGTTTCTACTTGCTAATGTGCTTATTTGTACATGAACAAGAGCTTATTTTGAACTGATATTGATTTTTGTTGAATATTAAAGTGTTTGGTTTTATTTTATAACATCTACCTAGGGTTTGAATTCAAATCTATATGCTTTTAAAGAATCTCTAGTATGGCTGTAAAAAATAAGGAAACTAACTAATATTTTTGATGCAAAGAAAGAAAGAGAGAAAAATTATTTTTCCTATCTATTTGCCTTTTAAAAATAGATATCTAATATAATGTAAGAAATGAAACTAAACTAATCTAATCTACAAAAAAAATTGAATAAAATTAATACTATAAACCCCCAACCTGATCAAGATGTAGACTCGTTGAAATCAAGAGATGTATTTGTTATATAGTCCTTGCCATGCTAGCTCCTCCACTCAAAATAATGATTGCATAAACTCTTTATCCAATGAGAATGATAAAATAATAGTAGAAAAAGGAATAATATAAGAGTAACACAACTCCAAACAAAATAATAACTAACTATAGTTGGTTAGTACACTAACTACAAAGATTTGGTTATAAATTTAATGACCCTCCTTGCTTGAAATTGTGTATTCTAACACATAAATTATCATAGGAAAAACTCAAAACAATTGTAATCAGGGTATGTATATATAAAGCTTCAAAAAATTCAACCTACAATAAAAAAGTTTGGATTTAAAATTCGTCTAAAAATCAAATACTTGTAAAAGAGGAATAAAAGTTGCACTTGGGTGAGCATAACTAAGTTGAATTGGGAGTAAAACTTATGAGACTTTAAAATGATTAAAAATAAAAGAGGGAGTGAGCTAGGCTAACATGGAGGCAAGCTCAAGGTGACAAGAACAAAAAACATAACAAGAAGCATGCAAAACACATGAAAGCTTGAGTTCTAGAGGTTAAATTTGGAACTTAGACTAAAGGTGGCATAACTATCCCTATTTGTAAGATGGCCCTTGTGATAAAAATGACACATGGGATGATGGAACTACTCTATTGGTGACAGTTAAGTCATGATGATTTTTGAAATTGACAGGCAGTTATGTCACCTGAGGGGTAGTTCCATAATGGATTGTAGTGGTTCCGTCACTAAGAGGGGTGGTGTCTTCCCTTGTAGAAGGTTTTTAAAACAAGCGAAAAGAGGCCACCCAAGTCAAATGAAAGGGGGGTTAAGGGTTCTAGGAAAGAGGTAGGGTGGGAAAAAGACTAGTAGGTAAGAGAAAATGCACTTCAAACATAAATTAGATCACTACATCATCATTGGACATCATACTGGGAACATCACACCATGCATATTTTTGGTGCATATAGTTGCTTGCATTTCTAGCTATTATAATTAACTTACACATAATTTATGTTATTTTTTATGGTTTGATAAGTATGTAGTAAAAAATATATAAGATATCCTTGAAGTATGCACCCATGATGATACATATCTTAGATAAATACTAGAAAAATGATTGATAATCACATGTATTTTGAGTAGGTTTAGTTGCTTAGTACAAAATTCAGTCTCATGCACAATTAACTCTATTTTAGCTATTTTCAAAGCTCTAAAATCTCCAAGTTTCGATGTCCTTGCAACTCTTTATTGTATTGCTTTTTTTTTAAAAACTCATTATGTCATCATTTCAATTAATCTCATTTGGAATTGAATTTTATTTTAATTTCATTTGGTTTTTGTTTAGGCATATTTTCAATGCATTTCGTTTCATTCAATTTTTGATTAATTTTTGCTTTGTATACATTGGTAGAATATTAGAAGTGTCATGGTCGTATGTTGTCTTGGAAATTCGTAATCCTTTATCAACCATGGACATGAAGATAGATAGGTGAGTCTATTTATGCACACACACATATATCCTATTTTCTTATTTGGAGTAAACGTACGAGTTGGTAAAGTACCTTAAAAATGAAATGCCCAACATTTAACACAAGCTTTATCTTTGCCATTTCATATTTCATATTCTTAGCTTGTGTAAATTGTTTGATATGTGGATATCTCTTGAACCACATTATTATTAGCTTTGTCAAATAATAACAATACTATATTGTATAGGGTTAAACATCATCTTACCCATGAACTACATCATAATTAACTTTTCACAATAACATCAAGACCGTGTTGTACATGCTCAAACATCATCTTTTTGGACTTGGATTTTTTTAAAAAATGGACTTACTATACTATCTTTTATATTATTCTTTTCAATCGCAAGTAGTAAAGTTGTATCATGGAATATTATTTTAATGTAGGGCCATTGTGATTCATGCTTAAAAGGGCTATATACAACTCACAGTTTTAGATAAAGTTGTTGCAATTCGAGTTGTTGGGATGGTGATAATTTTATTTTGTGTAAGGACAAATGTAATAAAAAATGATGTAGCTCAATTTAACGCTATCACCATTACCAAAACAACAATATTTTTGTATACCTCAAAGCAATAAAACATAAACTATACTAATACATCCATACAAAAGGAAATAATAACTACATATGTCACAACAATAATGGCCATAAAATTAAAGATTCCACAAAGTTTAAATTTAAAAGAAAACAAACCTTGATTTCTCCAAAAAGTGATAACTCTAAACAAGTCTTATAATTCTTCCACTCTAAACTGAAGGTACCAATGCCACATCACGGCTCTTGTTTCATTTCTAAACAACATTTTTAATATAAAAAATAAATTACATTTATAATTTTCCAACATCATGGAAAACTTTTACGACTAAGGAGTGTGGGGTTGGAAGAAAACATTCCCGTAAAGCTGGAACAATCAACTACGTATTTCAACAACAGCACCTCTGGGTTATATATGTATGTGCGTGGAATGATAGGTTGTGCAAATAGAATGTAATATTGTTTTATCAGCATTACAATGATACTTAGTGTTGATATTACCAGTTCACAAAATTTACAGTAAATTAGTATTAGGAATTTTGGTCATAGAGATCCAATGAAAGGCGGGGAATTGGATTGGCATGAGGATGCACTGCCCTTTGTATGGTAATACTGTATACTTCTGACATATTCAACGTTTGTGGAGAGACACCTTCGGGAAGTTTCCAATTGAAGCAGTGTATCAACTGTGCAAGGCCAAGATGGATAATGGACAAAGCTAAATTTATTCCCGGGCATCCTCTCCTGCCTGAACTAAATGGTATCACATCAAAATCTTGACCTTTCACATCAATTTGGTTTCCCAAAAATCTTTCTGGCTTGAATTTATTGGCTTCTTCCCAGGCAATTGGGTCCCTTGCAATGGCCCAAGCATTTACAATAACGTGAGTCTTTTCAGGTATTTGATATCCGTCTATTGTGGAACATTCCATAGACTGATGTGGAAGCAGCAAAGGAGCTGATGGGTAAAGTCGCAGTGTTTCTTTTACCACTGCTTGAAGATATTGAAGATGAGGCAGATCATATTCTTCTACCATACGATTCAATCCTATTACGGAATCAATTTCTTGTTGACACTTCTTCATTGCTGAGGAATTTGTAAGCAATTCTGACATTGCCCATTCCAACGTACCTATCTGTAGCTGCAGTCAACATGTTCTGAAAACAAAATTCTGACGTAAACCCATAAAGAATTACACTGCCAATGGAGTGGATGAGAGTTGAGCATCCTTAAACTTTATTTCTGAAATATGAACTGAAATGCTGATATTCTATATAATTTAATAATTCTATATGAATATTATTTGTTAAAGTACTCACCCAAAAAAAAATTGATAACAAATTTTGTTTTTTCTTTCCTTTTAAAAAAAAAACCTAAGCAATATATAATTTTGAAGAAGAGTATAAGATTAAAAAAAAAAAAAACAGAAACAAGAGTAAATAAACAGAGCCTTATCAGTGTAATTTCTTCTCCCGAAACTCCACTGCATTAAACAGAAATACACAGGCAAGAAATTTACAAGCAAGAGGATGCCAAAAACAAAAACGTTAATCATAATTTCATTGGATATATAATATTATCTTGTAAAAGACCATCTGACCAATCGTTTGTGGTAAATTTTTTTTTTTAAAATTTTTAAAAGCGTGTTGTAAGGGATTTAGTACAGATTTTTAAGTCACAGAAGAGGTGGATTAAGAGTTTTATATATATATTTTTTTGGATTTTTTAAGCTATAAAAGAGTGATAGTTAAGAGTCCATGGATTTTTAAACAATAAAGAGGAGAGGTCAGGCTAGAAAAAAATGGACACTACATGCAAACAAATCAATTTTACTTTCATACATCATATAATATAATGTTGTAAAATTATTTTATACTTCAAAATATTTCCTACTCTTATCAATAGTGGATTGAGTAATTCTGTTGAATATTGTGTTGTCTTTTAAATTCTTTTTTATTAAGTTAGGTAGAGTTTAGGTGAAACTTATAGGGTGCTTATCCGGTTTATAATTTTGATCTTTTTTATATTTAAGAATAAAACTCTTTGTCATAAAAGAGAATACTAACGCCTTATCTATCCAGGCACTATCAAGGATTTAAGTTAGGAAATAATACATTTATAGGCCACATAAAAAGAGTGACTATTGAACTGGTATATTGTTTTAGAGAGTTATTACACTATAACATATTGTCACATGATACAAACTTTCCTTTAAAATATTTGGCAGGTATTACAAAGTTGGAGTCTTCCACTAATTCTCTTTTCTAAAACATCACTATTCAAAGACAGCAGTTTGGAATTTAATAGATGGATCATTTTTAAATAGAGACTATATATATATATATAGTCTTTAATTTTTATTTTTCAATATAAATTATACTAGTTTTTAAAGAGTACTGTTGAATAAAAAACTGTTATAAAAAAGAATCATGATAAATAAGATTGATTGTTAAATTTAATTTCTGATGAGACTCCTATTTTAATGTGGAGTTTTATATTACACTTGTAAGTCAAAAAAACAAGAAAATGAGAAATTAGAGTGTAGTTTTTTCGAGAAATTTTATGCCAGGATAATAAGAAAAGAGAGAATTTTTCAGATTTTTAAAGTATAGATTATGAAAAGTTGACGTAGATTTTTTCTGAGGGGATTTTTTTTAGTCAAGACAATAAGAAAAGATATTAGATTTTTTTAAATTTATAGAATATAAAAGATGAGAAGTAAGAGTAGTTTTATTTTTTTTAAACTCTAAAAACAGTAAACGTAGAGAGGTTAGAATGCAGATTTTGTTTGGGGGATTTTTAAGCTACAGTTTAATTTTTTTTTAAGACTCTTAAGTCACAGAAAAGGAGGGATTTTTGTAGCTATGCAGTTAGGGAACACATGTAAACAATAACTTCGAACAATCAATCAAATTTTCAGAGCTGACATATTACTTTATCCACAATTTGAGAAACAACAGATAAAAAAGTAAAAAGGGAATAAACATACAATGATGACATTCTTGATATTGTCTCGTGTAATTTTGATTTCCATGGAGTTATCTTCAGACAAAGAAAGTAGCATATCCACAAAGTCCTGAGTCTCCAAGCTTGTGCTCCAATTCTTTCTTCTTTCAATGTGTTCATCCACAATTTTTTACACAAACACATGAAAAATCATAGTAAGCTCAGCTTGTTTTTGCCTAATCCCTTGCACATCAAGCCAACCCAACAGAGGAATGCAATCCCTGTAATTAAACCCAGCTGTGAGAGCAAGCAGTTCGTCCAAAACTTCCTTGAATACTCTTCCTCCCAGCTCAGCTTCGTTGCATTTCTTCCCAAATGACATTCTGCAGATAATATTATTAGTGACAAAACCCACCTCCCTGGTCACATCTACAGCACAGGGATTCACCCCACTGTGAGCATGAGCTTTGTTTATGTTAGAAACTGGAGATAATTTCTCCAAGCAGCGGTTCGCCTCCCTCATGCACATCATGCACACAGAGGAGAAAACTAGGAAAAAAAAAAAAAAAAAAAACAGTTAAACTTCTTGTTGGCTCCCTCATGCACGCAGTCTGCATGCTTAGCTTGTTTCTGTCTTAGCTCAGTCCGCATGCACATCTGTAGTGAAACTCTAGTTTATTTTTCAGTTAGATTTGTTTTCAAATTCTATTTAATGTAATGGCTGTTCGCAGTTTCAAGAAAGAATAATAAGATTAAAGAAACTTCTTGATTGCCGTAGCAATCTGGGCATTTGTTATTTTTTTCTGTTATATTTTATTTAATGCTCTGTTTTCTCTTACAAATACGGAGCGAATCATGGAAAACACTTCTTCGGCTCTGAGGGATGCGAAGGACTTTATTCTCTTCGGGGAAAGGAGCTCCTGGATGATGAATTTGCGTACGAATTTCCAGTATGGGCCATATGGGGATGGTGAAACTCTCTGCGGGCTTAGCAAGTGGTTATCGTCTCCTATTGGAGGACGGTTTGCTAATATGTGGTCCTGCGTTTTCAAGACTTGCTCAGCCAGATGTGAAGAGGAAATTACAATGGTAGGGAGAGAACCCAAGTAGAGGGTCATTATTGGGCCATATCTTTGGGGCAAGGTTGGATAAGCATCTGTGAGGAAGATGGGTTATAATATGAAGGTTGCCTACGATGGGAAATGGTGTCGGGCCAGGGGGTAGATTGGATGTTTTTCTTGATTTTCGAAATACCAGGGCTGAAACGAATAGGCATATAAGCAGGGAAATCCATGTAATAGTCAGGGATTCCATTGTTGCTAATATAAAATGGCCAATTTGAGGGCGATATAGAGCTTACTGCTTTTGGCAATCAGAAATGATGACAAAGGACGCTCTATAAAAGGAAATATTTGAGATCCTTTCTCCTCTTCTGATAAAATTGACTTTCGCTGTCTAAAACTAAGCAACAGAGTATGTGATTCGACGCGATTGCAATCCTCTTTTTTCATTGCCAAGCAACAGTAAAAGATTCCTATCGACATAATATTAGACGCACACGTTGTCTAGCATGAAGTTAAAAAAGCCCGCATTTGGTAGAGTCGGGACGAACGAGGCAAGCCGGGGGTCGGGAATGGGGCTCTCCGTGAAGTGAGCGGTGGGGATGAAACGGTGTCCATCTCTTCTACCTTGGTCATCTAAGTATGTACGGTTGATTTCATGCCAATTGTTTGTGAGGTTTTTATTTTGTTTTCATTTATCCAAATTTAATGTTAGATAGATCTTGTAATTTTAAAAAGATATTATGGTCAGTCAATAACATTAAAAAAAATATTATGATGTCATACGATGTAGTTATTTTGATGTATTTGGATTATATTATAATGTCATTATGATGTAGTTATTCTGATCCATTTGGGGTCTTGTAGATATTGGATTTATTATTTTTCAGGGAGGGAAAAGGATTGTATAAGAAAAATTAATCGATCTATTTTTTAAATAATAAGGATTTTGTAACAATTAATCCTTACTGTATTTATTGAGATATAATTATGTGAAAGTGTCTAAAATGATATGTGATTTGTTAGTTGAAGTTGTTTCAATAATAATAAAGTGAAACATCAATTAATTCATGTAATAATTAGAATATAGAAATATGAATGTTTTAAGTGAAGTTTAGGAAGAGCTATGATGTAGCTTTAGTATTACTGCTTATAAGAATGTTTAGAGCAAAAGAGTTTTAAGACTTCTTTAACAATGCTCTGAAACAAGTTTGCCTCCATGTGCAAATGGATTAGAGAGTATAGTTCGTGTTGTATTGAGTTTGATATCAATAAAATTTATACATCTTAAGTGAGAGTGATATTTTCAAATATGATTTGATTATCCATTATAACGGCTTCTACACATTAAGAAAGTGTCAAAGGGTCAATTTCTTATATTTTTTGAGGGTTTGGAAAGATAATATTTGAACTTATACAATACAATATTGTTTTTATTTTAAAAAGTTGATAATAATGTGATTCATGAAATATCCACATAACAAACAATTTACACAAACTAAGAATATGAAATGGCAAGGATAAAACTTGTACTAACGTTGCACACTATCTTTTTATGACACACTACTTACTCATGTTTATATATTTATATATACATATACATGTACATGTGTGTGTGTGTGTGTGTGTGTGTGTGTGTGTGTGTGTGTGTGTGTGTGTGTGTGTATGTATATGTATATGTATGTGTATATATGTATGTATGTATATATGTATGTGTGTGTGTGTGTGTGTGTGTGTGTGTGTATAATTTTTATAATATATATATTGTTTTATTAATTTAAACTTATTTAAAAGTCAATCAATTTGGATAAACATATACATAGACATGAAGGAGAGAAAACCTCATTGACATTATTTGTTTTTTTTCCTAACTACTAAACATACAAATGGTTTTATTAATTTAAATGTTAGAAAGCAAAAATTTTGGATAAGCACATGGAAGGAAGTTTGTTAACATTTATTTTGTTCTTTTTTGTGTATATGTGTGTGTGTGTGTGTGTGTGTGTGTGTGTATGTATATGTATATGTATATGTATATATATATGTATATATGTGTGTGTGTGTGTGTGTGTGTGTGTGTGTGTGTGTATGTATATATATGTATATGTATATGTGTATATATATATATATGTATGTATATGTGTGTGTGTGTGTGTGTGTGTGTGTGTGTGTGTGCGTATGCGTATATATATATATATATATATATATATATATATATATATATATATATATATATATATATATATATATATATATATATATATTGTTTTATTAATTTAAACTTATTTAAAAGTCAATCAATTTGGATAAACATATACATAGACATGAAGGAGAGAAAACCTCATTGACATTATTTGTTTTTTTTCCTAACTACTAAACATACAAATGGTTTTATTAATTTAAATGTTAGAAAGCAAAACTTTTGGATAAGCACATGGAAGGAAGTTTGTTAACATTTATTTTGTTCTTTTTTTTTTCAACCACATTTATCATCTACAAATAATTTTTTTTTCAAACATATGAGGTTAGGTTTATAAATATTATTAGTGCATGATCACCCCATTCCGATCTACTCATCCCATTGAGGGGAAATCTCTTATTAAGATGGAGGCTTTATACAGTGAGAAACCCTTGTAGATTCATCTCACAAGAGAAAAAATAGGTGAATATTTTGTTTTCCCTACATGATGGTGACATGGACGCGTGAGGATCAAGCACAATTTAAACTTTAAAAGTGGCCAAGTTGTCAGGTCTAGTGGCTATCTTATGGGGTGAAAGCATTTTAAAGAGATTACTAGTGTTGTGTATGTGTATGATTGTATTATCCACAACATTGGATGATGGGTCACATTGGAGGATGTTGTTTGCTTCGATGAAAGAGGAGCTTCTTTATTTGAAATATCACAATGGCCCTCTGTTCACCACTAGGGTGATCTTCAAAATTCATCTTATTTGGTATGGAATATTCACACTGCATAGCATGCTATTGTGGTAGGTTTCATGCAGTAATTGGACCCACTAAGAAATAGCAAGTTGGGATCTCCCTATGTATCCACCCTATGGAAAATAGTAAAGGGCTACAAAGGCTCTTCCCACTCTAATGCCAACACCAAACCAACACTATCTTTAGGGAAATAGAATCTTGATGAGGATATTCCATTGGTAGGTTCTTGAAAAAAAATGACATTATTACGTTGGTGAAAAGTGGTATCGAATCCGAAGCTCTATCGATAAATAATAGCAATGTTGGAGTAGAGATGTATTAATGAACCAGAAAACTATCAAGAACAAGAAAATTACCAATAAGCTAAGATCTTGAAACAATACTCATAATTGATTCGTATTGATTTCATCCCATAATTACAAACCCACACCATGATTAAATAAGACTCAACTCAGAATTTAGAGTTTACATGCAAAATTAAAAAAACTAAAATCTTAAAAAAATGCTTATTTTTAAAAACTTGAAATATCCCAAAAACATTATGAAATATTTTAAACACTGTAATTAGACTATGGGACAAAATTCAACTAAAGTTGATTTTTGGTTCTAAAAATCTACAATTTTTAAAAATAGAAAAAACTCATAAAAATCATTAAATCATAATTTTGAAACCTTAGATGATCACATATGGCCTCTGAAAAATATCAAAAATATTCCTAGGAAGTAGAATTGCATAGGGACAACAACGTACTTTTTGATATGGTAATTTTGGTGCATGAAAGAGCTCAAATAGAGCTACAGGTCAAAATTTATGGCCTCTAAAAGGTTGCCCTATTTTTTCTACATCATTCTCCTCTTGTTGAAAACAACTCAGCTCCTGTGAGTTGGCTTGATTATACTACTGCCATTTTTCCTTATCAATCTTCTTCAACTCCCATTCTATAATCCAAGTGTTGTCTTCTTGCTGCAATCCTTTCCACTACACCAAATACCTATTATAATTTCTTTGCCTTGTGCTCACAGTCTTCATATCCAAAACCTACACTACTTGTTCTTTCTTCTTCTTTGGAACTTGTTACTCCCAATTTACTTCTTCATCTTCATCATCTTCACCATCTTCTCCATGGTATTCATATAAATATGAAACATTAAATACTAGAGATATATCAAAATTCTATGGTAAACTTACCTTATAAGCATTGCCATTGATTTTCTTCACAATTTTGCATGGTCCCATTTTCTTGTACTTTAGCTTATTGTATGTGCCTTTTCGAAACCTCCCTTTCCTCAAGTAAACCATTACCAACTCTCCTTCTTCAAATACACTAGATCTTCTTTTGACATCTACTATTGCTTTATATTTCTCATTACTTACCTACAACATTTTTCTTATTCCTTGCAACTGATGTATATGCTCTACAAACACTTCTATATCATTAATAATTTGATATTTAATTAGCAATTGTATAAATTCTAAAATACCCATAAGATTTCTCCCATAAACAATTTGAAAAGGTGACTTTCCTGTTGATCTATTCACTGAACTGTTATACACAAACTCAGCTTATGGTAAATCCAAGTCCCATTGCTTTGACTTCTCTCCCATTATGCATCTCAATAAATTTCCCAAGCTCCTATTCACAACTTTTGTCTATCCATCTATTTGTGGGTGATATGCACTATTGAATTGTAGCTTAGTACCAATCTTCTTCCACAAAGTCTTCAGAAAATGACTTAGAAATTTCATGTCCCTATCTAAAATAATAGTTTTTGAAACACCATGCAATCTCACAATATTCACAAAAAATAATTTTGCACCTTTAGTGCCATCATTGGTTTTATTACATGTAATAGGATAAACTATTTTAGAAAACTTGTTTACAAAAACAAAAATTGAATCGTTGCCTCTCTGTATGTTTGGCAATCCCAACACAAAATCCATACTCAAATCTATCCATGGTCCTTTTAGAACTGGTAATGGCATGTATAGTCCAATAATTTATGCATGACCTTTATCCACCTAACATATTCTTCACCTTGAACCATACCTTGTCACATCTCTCTTCATCTTTGGCCAAAAATACTTTTCCTCCACCAAAGCTATTGTCTTCATCTTACCAAAATGTCTAGCCAAACCACCACCATGTAATTCTCTTATTATATTGTCTCATAAAGACCCAATTGGAATGCATAATTGTTTTACTATGAAGAGATAACCTTCTTGTATAAGATATTCATCATGGATAGCATCTATCCCACTTGTTAATGGATTCTTGCACTACTTGACTACCTTGCTAAAATATGGATCAGTATCATATAATTATTTAATAGCTTCAAATCTAACTACCTCACTCACCATAGTAATTAATAACGCTGCCCTCCTGCTCAATCCCTCAGCTACTTGATTTTATTTTCCTGATTTATGTTTCAACACAAAAGTATACCTCTACAAGAAAGAAATCCACTTTGCATACCTACTATTCAACTTTTTTTATGTATTAACATACTTCAAAGCCTCATTATCTATAAATAGTATAAACTCCTTAGGTACCAGGTAATGCCTCCTATGTCTTAATCCTTGTACAATTGCATAAAGTTTAACATCATAAGTAGAATACTTTATTCTTACTTCATTTAATTTTTCACCAAAATATGCTATTCACTTTCCCTCTTGACTTAGCACAGCACCAATTCCCACAAATGAAGCATCACAATCAACCTAAAACACTTTGTTAAAATTTGGTAATACTACAATTGGTCTTTTCATAATTTTCTTATTCAAAATTTCAAAACTTTCTATGGATTCTCTAGTCCATAGAAATTCCTTCCCTCTCATGCAATCTATTATTGGTGTCATAATACTACTATTTTTTTTAATAAATTTTCTATAAAAAGTTGCTAAACCATGGAAATTTCTTACCTTTGTAATGTTTTTTGGACTAGGCCACTCTAAAATCACCTTTATCTTTTCTTCATCCATTTTCACACCATCTAATAAAACTACAAATCCTAAAAATACCAAACTATTCTGCATAAACTTTCAATTCTTCAAATTTGTATATAACTTCTCATTTCTTAATAAATCCAATACCATTTTCAAATTCTATAAGTGTTATTCTTTAGTATTACTAAATATAAAAATATTATCAAAATAAATAACCATAAACTTACTAATATATTCTCGTAGCACTGTATTCATTACCCTTATAAATTGCTAAGTACATTAGATAATCTGAATGGCATCACCATCCAATCATATAAGCCATCCTTAGTCTTGAATGCATTTTTATACTCATCTCCTTCACGAATTTGAATATGATATTAACCACTCCTTAGATTAATCTTGGTAAAATATTTTGCTCTTGCAAGCACATCCATCATATCATCTAAACGAGGTATAGAAAACCTATATTTTATTGTAATTTTATTAATTGATCTACTATCCACACACATTCTCCATCCTCCATCTTTATTTAGAGTTAGTAATGTTGGTGTTGCACATGGACTCATACTCTCCCTTATCACTTTCTTCTTTAGCAATTCAGTAACCTATTTATTTAATTCTACATGTTTTGTTGGACTCATCCTATAAACTACTTGATTGGGTAGAGTTGATCCTGGAATTAGATCAATGTGATACTGAATATCTCTCTTCAACGGTAAACTATATAGTAACTCATTAGGGATAACATATGCATATTCTTCCAACACTCTTGTTACTTCTGTTGGTATTGGCACCATTTCTTTCTCTTCATTATTTTCTACTAGTGCATAACAACAACTTACTACCTTCATATCTTGGATAAATTCTTTACTATAGAGCATGATTTTTGTCTTCTCTTCCTCTTTAAGAGGTAATAAAACTACCTTTGTACCACCTTTACAAAAAGTGTATGTATTCTTTGCTCCATCATGAACTACTTTTCTGTGAAATTTCTATGATCTCCCCAATAACACATGGCATGCATCCATCTTGATCTTGATAGTGTGGACACTCAAATTCTTTATTGCCTTTTTTTCCACGTCTATAACATACATAAGATCTGTGTTGATTCAAAAACCATCCTCTAGCACCACCATAACCTCATCCTCTCTGAAATATTCTTCCTCTTTGTTGGTATTGAAACCCTTGCCCATTATCATCTTATCTTTCTGCACCACGTGATAATTCACCTTTATTGGCATTAAAGACACATTTGATGGTATTAAACCCACCTCGTCCCCTTATTGGGGGGATCCATCTCTTTTTAGACCAATAGATGTCATTCTAGAATTATGTTTATTTTGTTTTTATTCTACTTTCAAAGCTAATTGATAAGCATATTCCATGTTAAGTATTCTATGCATGCTTAATTCATCATGAATAGAAAGTTTCAAACCATTTACATACCTTGCAACTATCTTCTCTTCTGTTTTATCATGCTCTACTCGTATGGAAAGCTTGTAAAATTCATCTGTATACTCTTGTATACTACGATCTTTTTACCATAAATTTTGAAATCTTCTACATAGGGTTTATGCATAATCCACAGGAATAAATTTCTTCCTTAGCTTTTTCTCCATATTTTTCCATGGATTAATCTTCTCTTTACCTTTTCTCCGTCTCTCTTTCTGCAGGTGATCCCACTACATCATTGCATGACCTTTCAATTTTGTGCATGCAAACTTTACCTTCTTATCTTCTCTCATAGTCTTCTACTCAAAGAACTTCTCCATGCTATTCATCTAGTTTATCAACTCCTCTAGTTTTAAACTGCCCCCATAATCTAGAACATCAACCTTGATTCCTTCATTTATTCCTTCTAAAGCCCAAACCATCCTCTCTTCCATCGATGGTGGCTACTCTTGTTCTTCTTATTGCTGAAGTTCTTCATCATGATCTATGTCTTCCTCATCACCACCTTGTCTTTTATATTGATTGATGATAACCTTTTTTAATTATTGAACTTACCTCTATAGCTCTTGTATATTCTAGTTCATCTATGCAACACCTCCTCATCCTCTTGCCATTCTTTACTCCTCTAAGATTTGAATGTGCTCTGATACAAGATAATGAACCAAAAAACTATCAAGAACAAGAAAATTACCAATAGGCTAAAATCTTGAAATAATACTCAAAATTGATTTGTATTGATTGCTTCTCATAATTACAAACCCACACCATGCTTAAATAAGCCTCCACTCAAAATGTAGAGTTTACATTTAATTTAAGAAAAAACTAAAATCTAAAAAAGGGCCTATTTTTAAAAACTCCTAAAATATTACAAAAAACTCCCAAAATATCTTAAACACTATAATTAGATGATGGGACAAAATTTAACTGAAGTTGATGTTTGGTTCTAAGAATATACAATTTTTTAAAATAGAAAAAAATATAAAAATCATTAAATTGCAATTTTAGATCCTCAGATGATCACGTATGGCCTCTAAAAAATATAAAAAATATTTTTAGGCAAGTATAAATACTTAAGGATTGTAACATACTTTTTGATATGATTGTTTTGGCATATGGAAGAGCTTAAATGGAGCTACAGGTCAATAGTTATGACCTCCAAAAGGTTGCCCTATTTTTTCTACATCATGTATTTTGTGTTGACATCAGAGGATGTTATGGTAGAGAACTTATGTAGGAATTCATGTGGATTCCATTCCAGTGTCATTGCAAAGGGCATCCCATATGCGTACGCATGGGTGGGAAACCCAGTAAGTCAGTACTTGAGGTAATGAGCATGGCCATTTCATCAGCCTATGTATGGTCCCCAGACCCCTCCTCTATTGTCACCCAATGGTGACATGGGCATCGATGGGATGGTCATCAACATTATGGTAAGCATTGTGAGAGCAGTCACCAACTCGTTAAACACAAGTTACTTCCAAGGAGAGGTAGGTTCTCTATTAGAGGTGGTGTCAACGTGTCCTTCCAGTTATGGAAAGGATGCTTATTTGGGCTTATCTGGCCAAGTCTTGATAGGAAAAAGAAACAACCCAATATCAGGTTTATGGATTCATTTGGTAGATGTTTGGATCCATGATGTTTCAGTTTCAGCTATCTTAAACTATTTATAATTAGTGATAGTTATGTAATTTTGTTTGCATGTTATTCCAATTATGCCAAACATCCTTTAGAAATTTTGCTTTTGTTTGTTTGTTTTTATTTCATTAGTTTGTTGTACATTGATCTTCCCATTTTTTAGATAAATACTATTGCTATTTAACTAACCAACACTACAATTGTGGGAGGGAAGGAATAGTTGTGAAGGTCACCTATTGGTTGCATCATATGAGGACACCCATCTGATATCTTTGGTTGTATTATATGAGGGTCAGGGCACCCATTGCGTGGATAGTTCAAGCTACCTATCAGCATAGTCATTTCATAGTTTATATGTCCATCTTTTTGAAAGATGTGACAATATCTCCAGAGGAATATTATTTATCTATATATTTAAATCGTAAAATATGGTAGAGAATTAGTGAATATTAGACTCTAGTGCTTATTTTATTTGTTCAAAGATCTAATGGATTGAATAGTTTAGGTAGCTTTGCAAAGGCATGAAGAATCTTATTTGGCTACAATGGAAGCATTAAAAGAGGCATCTGCAATGGAGACAATCTTTAGGATTGTAAGGTGTGTTTCAACTAAAAAATGAACTAGACTCTGAATTTTGTATATTGATTACTTTTTAATATAGATGTTACGAAAATGAACAATGGGAAAGTTAGTTGAGTTGGAAGGTCTTAAAATTGATTGTTATAATATTAATTTACATGCTGGAGGAGGTTTAAGTGTGGTAAGGGTCTTAAATTTTCGGATTTGGGGATTTGGCAATATACATAGCTATAGGTATATGTGAAAAGTACAAATATAATGTTAGAAATGTACATGCAATTTTGTAAACCATAGTAAAAAATGTGTTGGAGTGTGGGAGTTTGTACCAGGAGGATTTCGTAACATAGATTGTATTCAATAAATTGGATATAGCATCTACAAGACTAATGAGAAAGAGTTCCATTTTCAAATACTGAGCATGTATATGAGTAGGCTGTAATGATTTTGTTCACTTATATCTATTTACTAAGAAAATGTTTGTGCAAAGATTCACAGAAAACTTTTTGAATCCAACACTGGGAGATTACTGAAATATGTTCCTCAAGAAAACCTAAAAATCCTGAGGCTTCTGTAGAAAAAGTTTATTGATTTACATCAGGAAATATCTCAATTTGTTGTCCATATTGATGCATGGACTAAACTTGTGCCTCCTCATAGAAGCAAGGCCTCGGATATCAAAAGAAGTAATATCATTGAGTACTCTAGGGAGTGTCGATCCACATCTACATTGATTGAAACATCCTCATTAAATGATCTCAAAAATTCCAATGTTATTCCAAATTTGAGACATGAATCCACTATGGAAGGATGACCATTGAGAAGACTTAAAATTTGTGTCAAGAAACTCTCTCTAGATGCCAATAAAATATCAAAAGGAGGCCTTTTTTCTAGGGGTTCAATTTCTTCTTCTTCTTCTAAAAGGAAATTAGGGAAGTCCAACACCTTTACTCCTAGCAGAATGGTCTTCATGATGACATCCACAGGAGGTAAAAATAATAGTGACAATGCAATTCCCAAAATATGTACTGAGGTGAATTTGGATTCAAACACATTGAGATCAATTGGATTGTCAAATCAGAGCTATAACAATGAACCCCCAATACCATCAGAAGTGTAACTTGTTGATGCACCTAAGTTGAGGAGAAATAATGACTTGTGTCACGAAATTGTTATAAATTGAAGTCAACTAGAGTTAATTTCTCCAAAACTACCAATTCCACTTCCTTCTCATGCATGCACAACAGTTATCAAACAGTTAGTTAAACTGTTAGAGAATCAGTTCAATTTCAGTTTGCATGCAAAGACTAAAATTAGTCTTCAATTTGCTTTTCTAATTATTGTTTGCTTTCAAATCTATTTAATAGACCCATGGGGCAGTATTGTAATTGAGCAAGATAAGCAAGATCAAGAAGATTTGCAAGATTCAAGAAGATTAATAAAAATCTTGCTCCATAATTGTTGTAGCAATCTGTGTGTTCTATTTTCTATTTTTATATGCTTTTATTTTCTAACAAGTGGTATTAGATCCCATGGAGAGAATCCTGAGAAGTTGCAAAATTTGTTTTAGACCCTACAGATCCATGCAAAAGAAGGTTCAGAGCCAGCTTAACACTCTGGCCTTGGAAGGTGAAGTGCTGCCAATGAATGCAGCCAGTGAAAGAGCCTGCTACGACAGGTAGTTTGTGGGAGAAGCATCAACAACTACTAAGCATTTAAAAAGGAGCAGCCTGCATACAGAAGTGCAACTACTCAAAAATAAATGAGCAGTCTGGCAGATTGTGGGAAGGAAGCCGTGAAAGGAGAGAGCAGGTGTTCAATTCCCCCGAGTGGTCGGACAAGCGCAGTAATATCAAAGTAATTTGTGGAGGTAGTCACCAATGTGGTGAAAGAATCTATTTTGAGCTCAGTTGTGTTTGGAGAGTTTGAGCTGCTATATGTAATGCAACCCAAGCATAAGAACTAGCCTGGTCGACAATAGGAGAATTGCGAGGAGTAGGCAAGGACAAAAAGAAGTAGTCAACGCATAGAAGTATGAAGTGCAGGGAGATCATCGCGCAAGAAGACAGGTGGATCTTTTTCGTCTGCAGACGGATCGTCCCACTCAGTATCGAGAGTGGAGTCAGAACGCTTTAAATGAATTTCCCTGTTGAGGTTCAATTTGAAGGCATGTAAAGAGAATGAAGCGAATTCTCTCCAAATGCCTCCATTCAAAACACAAGTAGATAGTTGCACAGAGAGCCAATGGAGGAGCTCTATTGGAAATTGTGAGAGCAGACCCATCTCAGTGGTGCAGCTTAAAGAAAAGAGTGCAGAGATCTTAAGGAGAGTAGACCATGGGAAAGATGCAATGCATCTGAGTCCTGGTCGAGAAGATGAAATCACTGCTAAGAATAACAGTGAGAGCATCCAAGTCCGAAGTACCCGCAGCCAGCAGGAGAAAGTTGGAGAGAGAGGTGAGTTGTTAGATAACAACTAGCAGAAGCGTGGAGAAGAGCGTGAGCCATTAGGCATAGTTAGATTGTAAGAGAAGCTACTGCCAAAGGAGATATCACAACAGTCAAAAAGACAAAAGGCCGCAGCCTTATTCAGACTAGATTAAAGAAGATTGCCAAAGGCAACGGTGAAGAAGAAGAGGAGTGTGGACAGATTTCTCTGAAGAAAGTGCTTAGATGCTTCCAAGATGAATGCCGAAGCATCCCATTTTATATTTTCGTTTCTATTTTTCTATTTTTAAATACTCTATTTTTCTTTTTTCTGACAAATCTCTTCAGATTATAGCATTGACGGCCACAGTGCCGTGTTTAAAAATATGAGCTCCGCAGAGCTTGTGTTACACAACGAGTGAAGCTATGAAAGTGTGTGAGTTGCACAGCAAGTGAAGATGTGAAAGCGCATGTTGAACAGCGAGCCTGAAGATCAGGCCGATTGTGGCAAATCTAGACTAACGTGGAAAGAACCCAGAAGAGTCCTGGGAGTAAACCTGAGCAGTTAAGCGTCGGGTGAAAGAAAGGTAAGCAAGCAGGAAGCTTGCAGTGTTGGACATAAGCATGTCTGTTGATAGCCTTTCGACAAGCTACTCCTCAGTCTTAAACGCTGAGTGAATGCTCATTGAGCAATTGTATTTGTTCGTAGCCTCAATCTAGGCTATTTCAGGTGGTGTATTCCACATATAAGGCGATGTGTTTTGCAAGGAGGTGTATTCTGCATGAGATGCAGTGTATTCTGCAAAAGAAAAGCATCCTCGCTGAAGCTGGTAGACAGAATGAGTGAAGAGATGTATGCCATCAATGGCAGCCACTAGCAAAGCAGCTGTGGCAAGGATGGTAAATCATTTAGGCATTGTAAATTCTGAAGTAGTTAGTGGTAGAAATTAAGGGGGAGTGTTAGAAACTAAAGTCAATTGGAGTTAATTTCTCCAAAACTACCAGTTCCACTTTCTTCTCATGCATGCACAACAGTTATCAAACGGTTAGTTAAAATGTTAGAGAAGCAGTTCAATTTCAGTTTGCATGCAAAGACTAAAATTAGTCTTCAGTTTGCTTTTCTAATTATTGTTTGCTTTCAAATCTTTTTAATAGACCCATGGGGCAGTATTGTAATTGAGCAAGATAAGCAAGATCAAGAAGATCTGCAAGATTCAAGAAGATTAATAAAAATCTTGCTCCATAATTGCTGTAGCAATCTGTGTGTTCCATTTTCTGTTTTTATATGTTTTTATTTTCTAACAGAAATAACATTAGCAAAGCAGGTTAAAATTGAAGCATAAAATTAGTTTACAGAGTTCTTGGAGAAGGCCTTTGATTTGGGTTGGAAAAATGTCAGGTCATCAGAAAATGAAAAGAAAACTAGAGGATATTATAATGGTGGGGAGAGAACCCAAGTAGAGGGTCATTATTGGGCCATATCTGTGGGCAAGGTTGGAGATGATTCTGTGAGGAAGAAGGGTTATAATATGAAGGTTGCCTACGATGGGCAATGGTGTCGGGCCAGGGGGGAGAGTGTATGTTTTTCTTGATTTTCGAAATGCCCGGGCTAAAATGAATAGTCTTATAAGCAGGGAAATCCATGTAATAGTCAGGGATTCCATTGTTGCTAATATAAAATGGCAAATGTGAGGGCGAAATAGAGCTTACTGTTTTTGTCAATCAGAAATGGTGAGTTAGAATGCTCTATAAAAAGAAATATTTCAGTTCCTTTCTCCTCTTCTGATACCTTCCCTGTCTAAAACCTGGCAAGTAGTGCAATTATTTCGCTCTAAAAAAACTAAGTAACAGAGTATGTGACTTGACGCGATTGCAATCCTCCATTTTCATTGCCAAGCAACAGTCAAAGATTCCTCTCGACATAATATTAGACGCCTACGTTGTCTCGCATAAAGTTAAAAAAGGCCGCATTTGGTAGAGTCGGGACGAACGAGGCAAGCCGGGGGTTGGGAGTGGGGCTCTCCGTGAAGTGGACGGTGGGGATGAAACGGTGTCTATGTCTTCCACGTTCGCCAACTAAGCATACACCATTGATTTCATGCCAGTTGCTTGTGAGGCTGTTATTTAGTTTTGTTTTCTTCAAATTTAATGTTTGATTAGATCCTGTAACTTTACACAGACATTATGGCCGACCAATATCATTAAAAAAGTATTTTGATGTCATTATGTCATAGTTACCCTGGTCCGTTTGGATTATATTACCTGATCCACTTGGATTTGGGTCTTGTATGACTGGACGGTTATAATTTTGGATCTATTATTTTTCGAGGGAGGGAAAGGGTTATTTAAGGGGAAAAAATTTATATGATCTTTAGGAAAATATTATCACAGTTTTTTTTTTGGTAAGATTTCAGGGGTATAATTAATCGATTTATTTTTTAAGTAATAAGAGTTGTATAAAAATTAGTTTT
The DNA here is from genome assembly GCA_037957365.1 of Torreya grandis. Lineage (NCBI taxonomy): Eukaryota > Viridiplantae > Streptophyta > Pinopsida > Cupressales > Taxaceae > Torreya > Torreya grandis. The sequence goes on along the minus strand of JARHVA010001046.1, from coordinate 51,148 downwards.
TATTATATTTATTGAGATTTAATTATACGAAATTACTTAAAATTGTAAGTGATTTGTTAGTTGAAATTGTTTTAATAGTGATGAAGATGTATAATGAAGCGAAACATCAATTGAATTTATATAATAATTAGAACATAAAAATATGAATGTTTAAGCGAACTGTAAGCAGAGCCATAATGTGGCTTTAATGTTACTGTTTAAAGGAATGTTTAGAGCAAAAGAGTTTTGAGACTTCATTATCAATGCTCTGAAACAATTTTGCTTCCATGCACAACTGGATTAGAGAGTATAGTCCATGTTGTATGGAGTTCAATATCCGTAAAATCCGTATGGCTTAGGTCAGAGTGATAGTGTCAAATCTGAATTGATTATCCACTATAACAGCTTCCACACATTACGAAAATGTAGGGGGTCCATTTATTACATTTTTGAGGGTCTAAAAAGATGATATTTGAACTTGTACAATACGATGTTATTTTAGAAAGTTGATAATAATATAGTTCATGAAATATCCATGTAACAAACAATTTGCACAAATTAAAAATATTAAATATTAAATAATGAAAATAAAGCTTGAACTAATGTTGAGCACTACCTTTTTATGACATGCTACTCACTCATTTTTTGATAGATTCATTTAACTATATATATCATATAATCTATTATTAATTTAAATGTTAAAAGCCAATCAATTTGAACAAACATATACATAAACATGAAGGAAATGAAACCTCATTAACGTTTATTTATTGATTAAAGGTATTAATTTAAATGTTAAAAACCAATAAACTTAGACAATCATATACATAGACATGGAGGAAACTTTGTTTAAATTTATTTTGTTTATTTTTTTTTTTCAAACGCATTTATCATCTACAAAGATTTTTTTTTTCAAACATATAAGGTTTATTTATTGTTAACTTGCATGTTCATCCCATTCTGATCTATTCATCCTGTTGAGGGGAAATCTCTCTTGATTATTAGTGTGATGGAAAAGCAACATGGATTATTGACAATGAATTTAGATATTAGGGGGCTACACAATTAAAATCACTATGATTTTTGATTTTTAATTTTGATTTTTAAATTATAATAATTCTTTGATAGCAAGAATAAGGAATAATGAGAAGGATGACCTTGACCTCTTGTTACTCATATATATATAGGGGGTTGGGGCAATTAAAATTAAACCATATAAATTTGGCTCATATAATTGTGAAGTGCCTTTATCTAACCATAAATTTATTAGTTTTGCTTGGAACTATATGATTCACTTTAGAATTATATGAGTTTTTTTCCAGCCAATCACATTATAGGAAATATTGAAATAATACTACAAAATTTTACTAAAATTTGAAATTTAAAATAATAACATATTTTTAAGAGTCTTATGGATAATATTACTTTGAATTTAATACCATTAATAAATATAACATATATACTTTCAAATTATTAAATCCTAGTTATAACATATTATTTTATATTTAATAAAACTCTAAATGTCCCTGATTTAACATCTATAAAAATAAACTTAAAAATATAAACTTATTACTACCAAATACACCTTTTAATCTCCAAAGAATGGACGTGACAATAAACTAATGTACAATATTTTATTTCTATGTGATTCTTAGCATGAACCTGAACTTGTCTTTACTAGGGAAGGTTAGGGGTTCTTCCTGATCACCATCAAGGGTTGTCAAAGCTTCATCTAGGATGAACTTTAAGACTGGATTAACAAAGAATTCAACCAAGGATTTCTCATTCTCTTTGTCTAAGAAAGGGAACATGATGTTGGTATCAAAGATGGAGGAAGCCATCAAATTAACTTTGATCATGTTACTGGTAGAAAGGAATTCTTCCCCGATGATAGAAAGGATAGTAGTGAAAGCTTATTCATAAGGAATCTAAAAGATATTGTGCAAACGACAAGTTGATACTCTACCAATGAAATCCATTTACAGTTTTTTGTATGAACTGAAAAATGAAGGATAAGACAAAACTTCTTGCATAGTATATCCCATTAAACTTTGACTCAAAATTGATGACAAGAATAAAGAGTTCAAATCTAGGTTGTTGAAAAAATATGTCAGAAAGGAAATAAATAAATAGGAACTAATCATAGCCAAAATATAGTAGTGACAGAGGTAAATAAACAAAAAAGTGAAATTGATTTACAATATCAATGCCCAATCTCATCACTGAAGTAGGACTATGATTATCAATGATAAGATCTATTTATTGGTCAATTGCAATATTTGCCAGATCATTAGCAATATTATTCATTTATTAAGTTAACTTATTGTAACATGTGTGATGATATTTATAATGTATATGTGAAGAGAATTTTTTTTATTGATGCGATCAATTTCAAAGTGATGAATTTAGTTATCATTCATTTATTAGAGTTTAATGCTTTGATAAAGGGGTTCTATGACATGGATTGAACTTCAATAGTTTAGTTATTATGAATTAATTCTTAATATAGGAATCTAGGCACTTGTTGACTCATTTTTTCCTTGTGTAGATCCATACATTGCATGAACATGTGAGATAGACATATTTTAACCATTAAAAAAAATTAAACTATATGTTTTGTATAAGCACAATATATTGTTTTTAAAAATACAATTATAAATTTAAATGTTATAATGAGAAAATGATGAATTTCCATTAAAAAATTCAAATTTATGACTAGAAATATAAATGAAAAAAAGTAATCTTTGAAACAATGAACACAATGGGTTGATTAAGTTTTGAGTATGTTATTAACAGTTAAAAAAGTGTGCAAAATAAATTAGTAAAATAGTTTGAAGACTTGAAACAAACTTGAGTTTATACAAGAAGTATTTGTTGTGGCCAACTGGCCCCCTTTTCTTCGAAATGGGGGACCCCTCTAAACATTTCACAGATCATAACTTCAAAGTTATCCCTTATTTCATTGGTGATGCCTACTTGAAACTTTAAAATAAACACCACCTTTTTTCCAAAGACTAATAGGCCTTTTTTTAACTTTTCTAAAAACTACTGAGTAGTGTTTACTCACTTTTAGCATATTATGGAACTAATGTTGTAGGTTGATTTTCACAAGGAAATGGTCCCAAAATCTAGTTCCCTTATCAAAATAACAAACTCATTATCCTTAGTGGCAAAATCTAGTCCTTTGTGTTTGACAAGTAAGCTTTAATGAATCATTTTCTTTTTGTCATTCTTACTTTCTCATTTTGTGAATCTCATATAGCTTGGCCCAATGGGAACTCACCATGTCATTTGGAGTTAAAAAGGATAGTCCCCTAGACCTGTCAGAGATATTAGATCCTAGGAGAGCCTAGCCCAATGGGAGATCACTTCATCATTTAGAGCTAGAGAGGTCAGTCCCTTGGACTTGTTAGAGATGTTAGATCCCATGAGATCTCAACCTAATGGGAACTCACTACATCATTTAGAATCAAAGAGGGCAGTCTCCTAGACCTATCAAAGATATCAGAGCCTGAGAGAGCCTAGCCTAATGTGAGATCATTGCATCATTTAGAGTCAGAAAGGCAAGTCCCCCAAAATTGTTAGATATGTCAGAGCCTGAGAGAACCCATCCTAATGAGAAGCCACTATGTTATATAATGCTAAGATGAACTAGTTTCCACTTGTGATTTAGAAAGCTCAGAATGAAGTACGTGTGGTTAACTAGGACCAATTGGGGTATGCCACATATCCTTGGGGGATACATCACCTAACCTAGGATAAAGGCATGGACTATGGATCCATTATGAGATGAATGTGACCACTTGCATATAAAGAGCTCACCATTCATGGAGTGGGAACCTGGACCCAATTGGATAGTTTTGAAAAATATCCCATCATCATTACTATATCCATCTAGTGGCAAAGGATCATGGGCTCTAAATCCAATTTTGGATTTGGAAGTGAAAGGAGAAAATCTCACCACTAACTCAAATTTCAAGTTTGTAGCAATTGAGCTGCCAAATGACATTAAATTAGGGAGATGTGTGCACAAACTTTTAAAGCCTAAAGGAGGACCATTAATGGTTACAATTTTTACCTTAGAATAAATATCTCACTCCTTTATTTTAAATTTACACAGAACCCATGTATCTTGTACCTCCAATACCTACAAAATTCTTAAGTTCTCTAATGTCGTACTCTAATGGTCAATACATCCTCCAATTAGAAGGTAAATTTTGAGTATCAAGACACCACTTTACCTACTAGTTTGACTAGGTACAAGCACTAAAATGAAATATTCAAATTAATCGATTAAGTCCCTAAGGACTATGGTGATGTTGATGACCAGTTGGCTAAATATGAGGATGCCCTTTAGTCATATAGAAGATGAAAACTCCATAGAGCCATGACCAAACCAGAGGCATTTCCCTACACCATCCAATTGGGTGACATTTTCCAAAAGGCCATCTATGTGTAAGACGTTGTTAATTATTGGGTGTGTTAACCCATGTCTTGACATCAAATTTCCCACATATCTAGGAATGCATTTAAGGCATACTAATCCTTTATAGACTTATTCTTATATGATTCAATGATAGTGTCGATCTGGATGAATGACCACCTAATATATGATGTCTTACAAGACTAGGTTGAGAACCTAGACTCCAAGTGGGTCAACAAAGAAAATATCAATGCCTACAAGGTCCGTACCTTCTAAGAGGAGGTATGAGTAGGCATGGTATTAATGAAATAGTTTTTTGGGAACTTAGACTACCAACATGTTAATGAGATGCATTTTCCCCTATTGCATATGATCTTGACTCGATATGAAGCCCTAGACCTTATAGGATTGATCAACTTCAAGTTGATCCATGCTATCACATACACACAAAATTAGGGTGACTTTTACATGATGAGCTACCTGTTTGATGCCAGATGTGTGATGCTCTTGTTTAACATGTTAGCCTTTCCTACATGGTTTCTTAGTGGACAAACTATCCACATGGTTTTATTACATCTCTATGGTCACCATTTATAATAGCATGTATGGGATGTATGTGACAACTTCTACTTGATGGTATACTAGGAGGTCAATGAAGATCCCATTCCCAAGCTTTCAAATATAATTTGGAGTCTATCACAACCATAGGGGACTATTAGTTGTATAAAAATGACACAGTGATATGAGTCATATGATTCTTCCAAGATCCACTAAAACTATCATACTATGTGGATGATTACCTAGTACAGTAGGAAATCACTTATCAATAGGTGAATGGCATATTTGGATTCTATATACAATGTTAATAGATAACAATCCCTTTATTCCTAATTACCATATGAGGGCACATCTATAGGAAATTCCCCTCTATATAAAATATGGTAGTCGAGTGAGACTCCTTCACTCTAAAAAAATGTAATATTTGATAGTGGAACCCTAAAAAGTGATACGGGCCCACATGGCACAATATTCATCTTAGCTCAACATAAACTATGACCATTAAGTCAAGGATGATGATGAAATCTATCTGGATGCTTTTGATGACTAGGAGGTGCTATCCCAAATAGTAGCTAAGAGGAATAACAAAGGGAATAAGGTTTATATAGGCCCCTTGATAACCCCTCCAACTCCTTCTTGGTTTATGGAGGACTCAACTCAAACTTCTCCAGCTATCTCCTAGAGAATATTGAAGGGTGTCCTACTACCTTATCCTCCTCAAGCTATACCTCTGCCTCCTCCATTTTTTCCTCTAGTTTGGTTTCCACCAATAGCCCCAACTCCCCAAGATATGCCTCTACCTCTACCTCCTATGGTAGCATCTTCCACTAGGCCCCAATAGCCTCATGCTCAAACTATATGATGCTTAATATCCCAACCATAGCCCAACCAACCAAAAAAATCACAACCTATAACGTTTTATACCATAAGTAGATCGAAATTTATCCCTAAGTGAGGTACTCATCCATGCTTGTCCACTCACTCCTCTATATCCACTCATTTCCCTTCTACTCCTTACCCTTATTGTGTTCTGATTCCTTGTTTTGATGCCCACTAGTTCCACTCTGCCCCCTCTATTTCCCATTATCTCTCCTCCATATTTTAACTAAATTACCTTTACCTTAGTCCTTCTAAGCATCCTCACTTCTCCTTTCCTTTTCACTTCACCCATATGATAACCTGGAATCCTCTTGGTGCCCCTCTTAGATATGCCCTCAATAATAGGTGTGATTATAACCTTTGGAAGCCTATCGCTTCTAGAAGAGACCCTCTTGATCACCACTCCAATTATCCTAGTGATCCCCTCCATGGATTCAAGTCCTCTGCAATGATCTCCTATTGCCCTAGCTATCATAATCAAACTATCCACTATAGTACCCATAGTTGACCCAGGGAATAAGTTGAAGAAGAAATCAAAGGTGACCCATCATTTAACTCCTTCAGCCTTAATAGTAGTGGCTCGATGATTGGATCCCAGCCCCATCTCTCTCTTACCTAAGGCCCCACTAGCTTTACCTTCAACCAACCTCTCTCATCCCTATTTTTCCATGATCTATTCTTGGGGCAATCTCACCTAAGGTGAACCTCACCCACAAATAATGTCAAGATCATTTTTTTCCATGGGCCTCCCATTTCATTCTCCTTACTTTTACCCCAATTCCCCCTCTACCTCCTCTCCTTTCCATTTTCACTCCTTTCACTTCCTTCATCTCCCCTCCACCTCATCTTCTACCCTTTACCACCATTTCAGCCACACCTCCTACAACACTAACAACCCAAGTGATGGTCCCAATGTCACATATGCCACAGATGGATGTCCAGGGTAACCAAGATGTGTAGTGGAGTTTTTAGAGATCCTCAAGGCTCATGAAGAGGATGTTCACTCAAAGGTTTGTCCATGAGGGGAACTTGATGCTATAGCAAAACCATCAGGTTCTATTTTCCCTCACCAAGGTGAGGACTATGGTTGGAGAAGAGAAGATGGCCAAGGACCCACTATCCATCCTCTAAGATACCCATGAAATGTTTGAGAAACTCCTCAAGGATATGCATAAACAAATATGAAATCTTGAGGCCCAAGTGAAGAGCACATTTGCAGTTGAATTAATTAGATGGGTCAACGATGCCCTCCTACTACTTTTCTTAATATTGGGGAAAGTGTCAGGGAACCAGGTGGAAATAGATGCAATTATACAAAAGACACATGCCTACATGGGGATAATCATGGAGATTGATAAGAAGTACCAAATGTTGCTGGTCATGGTCAATAAATGGATGTTCCTAGAGCTCAAATTGATTCCAACATTAGATTTAAGGTTGTACAAAACCTATACCAGAAACATGAGTGTAACGATGGAGGAGTGTCTAGCCTTGGAATGCACTACTATATAGCCCTTGGAAGAGGGCGAGAAGAAACTATTGACCTACTTCTAAGAGGTTGATATCTCAATGTTATTTCACCTAGATGGCACTCTACTTGACCAAGGGGAATTCAAAGTCTTCTTACGCCAATTTGACCATGTTATGAGGAAGAAAGTGGTTAAGGAAAAATAAGAATGAGCCTAGGAAATGCTAGACCTATCAACATAGTCCAATTTAAGCCTCAACCAATTTTCATGAGTCTAGGCTTCAATGGACACAACTTTCTAGGTCTCCCAAAGACTGGTAACTCAGGGAAAGGTGATCTTCAAGAAGCCTCTAATGAACTTGGCCAAGCTGGACAAGGAGTTTGATCTCATGGTATCCATTCTATAATCTAGGAGTGCCTAGTCAAAATTTAAGATTTGACCCCTCTTATCCACTACCACGTGTTTAGAGGTGGTCCCCACATATTTTTTATGGGTTTTTTGGGATTTGTTTTGGTTTAATTTTTGAAATATGGTTGTAACTACAATGAGTGGCTATCATGGCCCAGGATGGGATGATCATGTTTTTTGGAGGTGATCCCCAATCCTTATCTATTTATAGAGGATACATATTATATTTTAGGGTCGATCAAAAATTGCTTAAAAGTGTTGTTGGATTATTTCTAGGATTTCACCTGCATTTACCTCTACACTCTATACTGTAATAGCAGCCCAGATCGATTATTGTAGAGGGTTTTCACTCTTTTAATGAATACAAGTTTTGATTCTATAAACTAGTATTTTTATGTTAAATTTTCTTTCATCTTCATGTTTATCATTATTATGCTATGATTAATAGTGCTAACATTGCTAGACACTTGTTAATTGGTTTAACACTTTGTCACTTAATGTATATCATGATTATGATGTGCTTAACTATTATATTCTCTATGTGAGTTCTTTCATTCTCTTTTGGTAAGTATAGATAATTTATATGCTTAGCTATAAGTTTTCATATGGTGCTTATGTGTTCTCAACAATAAACCCATAGTACTAATCTATAGTAGGAATTCATATTAAAGGCATATTCCCATTTCCCTCAAACTCTCCCCATTATATGTTATTGGAGGTATAACTCTAGTGAAACTTAATCTATAGTGGTATAACTATGGTAGAGTCACTTGATTCAATGACCATTGCATTGATCTCATTTTATACCTAGAGGCATCATTTTTTGCCTTACCCATCCCTCTCTTTTATGTTTATTTAGTGGTTGTGGAATATCATTGTCCCTTCTCTTTAGAAAGACCAAACCCAACACTCAAATTATTCATAGCTGAATTTAAACATGCAAAACATAGTGTATTGAAATTTTGATGGTAATATTAAATATCTTGGAAATTATTCATGTAGACTTTATTTGTGAAGTCCAATACCCACAACCATGAAATAGGTTGATCTCAGATCATTCCTAAAATAGAAGACAAAAGTCAGTAGTTGTCTCCAACCCCCACCCCACTTTTTAAGGAATGCCAAATTTCATGGGCATCTCCTGGTAAGCGTCAGATTGGAGTGAACAAAAATATATGTTGTATTTATGTGCTTAAAAATGACAATATTTTGAATCATTATTATGTCTATGTTTTTGGTTAAGAATAGTTTCTTTGATAGTAATAATATTTTGTCATAGTTATAGCTGGTCATGTTTTTTGTTATTTATTGTACTACAGCCAAGCAGAGCTCAAGGATGATGGCATCCATCAATATTTCACTCTACCAAAGTGTTCATAGTGAAATATAGTAGCATGACATTCACAAAATACACAAGAAAAACACCAAAAAGTCACTTGCGAGCAAGTGGAATACTAAGATGATCACATTTTCCATCATCCCAATGACATGGTTTTATTATAACAAAATTGAGGAATATCACAACTATCACCAAGTGGAGCACAACAATAGTGATACGTGTCATCATTCGACTCACCTAAAGAGCATATAGAAAAATCCAAAAACATGCCACTTCCATACAAGAGGAAGGCCAAGATGGTGACACACATCATCATTTGGATCCATCAAAGTACTTGCACAAAACCAAATTAGAAAAAAAATTACATGCAAATAGTTCATGAGGATGATGACACATGCCATTATCCTAGCCACGTAGCAAATATATTGTAAAAGTGATAATTACGATAGTTATAGGTAATCACATCATTATGATGATGGCATGTGTCATCATTTCACTCACTATTAGAAACATAATGACTGATAGGAGAGGGGGTGAATCAGTCTTCAAAACATTCATTCAATTCCACTTAACATTTATGAGTCATTCGTATAAACATATAAATCAATCAAGGCACAAGTAACTATGTATATTAACATGACCTACAATAACACATCATATATGTGGGAAAATATCAAGGGGAAGAAAACCCACTAATCTCTTAAAATGGACTATATTCCTATAATAAAAAATCCAAATTTAGTGAAGTACCAACCCCAACTAGCCAACCACACACTTGACTAAGATTTAACAAGGACCCACTTGAAAGGAGGTGCCAAACCCCTAGATAAATTAGCACTAACTAATCCACCTGATTGATTTTATCACCTTCATAAAACTATGTTTCTCAACAAATAGATTATGACAACCTATTTAGGTCTTCACATTCTTATCCCTCTCAAACTGCCTTCTAGGCCTCTTTGCTCAACTAGGTCTCTTCAAGATTGATTAGGTCATATGACCTTGATATTCATACTCAAACCTCCTATTAGATATTCATGATAGTCCCTATAATATATTATGATTGTATATAATACCTCCATGCACTCAAGGATTTTATATCTCATTCATTCCTCAATCTAATCCTATAACAAAACCAAATAGGCCTAATATACCTTGTTTATATACACAACTTATGAACACACACCTCTTGGTAAGAGAAAATCACTTAAACACATATATTGGGTGTTAAATATATCTTAACAATGTTATTAACAATAATTAATCACATAAATTAGTTGTCCACACCTTCATTAGGCCGTATCCTCCTTTAGGCCTTATGGAGACCTAATAGGCCTTCTTTAGACACTTGTTACACTTTGCCTTCCTTGGAACACTTTCAAACTCAACAAACAATAGGAAAATATCATATAAAAATAAAATAGACAATATAAAATATCTTCTAAACACCATGATATTTTTTACATCCAACTACCACTTGAAGCACTCCATTAACATTGTTCACATTAGGCCTTTGAACACACAAAAAAGTCTATCTTGAACAACTAAAGATATTACATCATTTATCAACACAACCATGATAATAAATAACTTATACATAATATAAATGATGTAAATAATATCACCATGTGCATTAGACACTTCAACTTATGTCATTGAGCCTCAACCTCATCACTATAACTTACTTATTTAGAACTGCCAAGACTGTGAAAAACATTGTCATGAAACATTGACCTTCAACACCTGTATGACCACTTTCAAAGACTTACAATGCATGAAAATGATCCTATGACACACACACACACACACACACACACACACACACACACACACACACACACACACACACACACACACACACACACACACACACACACACACACACACACACATTAGTTGAAACTATTTGTCTTATAGATCAATTTGTTGACCTTACTACACACAAACCTCATTGAGCTAGACAAGCCATTTTGGCTTCATCATTTTCACCACTTACACTATCTCTCAAAATACTATAAGATAATGAAATGACTTACAAGTCATTAAAAACAAATTAAAACACTTGAATCCATAAATATACCCTTATAACACATTTAGAACCAACTTCTCATTACTACCTAAGTCTTGCACTATTTTCTCTATTAGACCTATGTGCCTAAAACACCTGCCTTGTAAGAATGAAGCTCAAACATAATTGAGACACTCAAAAATGATAAAATAATTCTATATACAAATTTTAAATTACATCTAGGTCATCATGAAATTCATTATAGGCTTCCAGTCTTAAGATAAGCACTCAAGGACACCTATGTAACTCACTCACTCAGAACTGCTAGATTACCTCAAAACATAGTCATGGTGACTTAGAGCTCTATCACATGTATCAAAAATTTAAATGACTTATGATTAATTTATATGATACTATTATATCACTAGACCATTATCATATATAAATATCATATGGTCAAATGGAAAATATTTGTCTTGCAGACCAATCTCAAGACCTTATATCTCACTATCTTATCTGAACTAGATAGGTCAACTTGTGAGCAATATTTTCACCACACACATGACCTCAAAATATTATTAAAAAAATGAAAATATATTAAAATTCCTAAAAAATATCTCCATGTTCTTGGTTTCATCATTCTATCATGAAAATACATTCTTATTTATCTTCTCACCGCTGCTTGGGTTTTTCATTGTTCACACAATTAGGGCTGTTAGAGACTGGTTAACTTGAATGACCGGTTTAGCACAATTAAAGACTATAACCTATCCATAAACCTTAATTTATATGAAATATTAATCTCTAAATTATGCCTCCATCTATTTTCTTACTATTTTAAATGCAACTTTCTACTTTTACAACAACTTATTTAGAAACATACTTGTAACTCAACATTTTATCTCTCCTCTCTCTAGTAATACTACCTAGAGGGACTTGGGAGATTCCACTACAATCTAAAAACACTTACCTAGGCATACCAATCTATTCTAGGCACTTTTTATCAACATCAAATCCTTGTTAGGGTTCTAAGAGTATTTAAGCCTATTTGTAGTGTTAATAATCATTCATAAAGCATATCCCCTCAATTCAAAAAATAATGCCTAAAAATTTGAGCTATGACCCTTCCCCATGTACCATGAAACACTTAGGTTTCCAAGAAAAGTTTTGATGAGATAATGAGCACAATAAAATCCTTCTCGGGTTGAGATCCCTTCATTTTGAGCACTCGAGAGACATCCAAACAACATTTCATGCCTTGTACTTCAAAATAGAACATTAAACAGAATAAACAAAATTGAAAAAACATACCTCACCTATGACAATGCTTAAATGAGCTCAAACACCTTGAAATTTTATCATGACCCTTCATTGGGGCACACTCTCTCTGTGTGTCTTTGATCTCTATAACTTAGCCTACAAACCACATTAGGCCTTAAAACTAAACTTCAATCCCCTTTTTGTGAAATCTCCACCTAACTCACATACTCAAGCAACCTCATACAACCACTCATTCCTATGTGCACTCATCTCACCAAGCCACCATTTTCATACCTTCACATAAGGTCTCTTCATACCATGACTAAATGTATGACATTTAAGCACTTGAACTCAAATACCTCTACCTTATACTATTTGTCAAAAATGGAAATAAGATGAAAATAATCATAACCACTACAATACTCTCTTTCATACTACATACTTTTAATGCTCATAATATTGTCACAACACACACTGCCAACTAGCCTCAATAAAAGATTATGCTACCTCATTAGGTTAGGTAGGGTCTATGTACAGACCAATATAGAATTCCTTACCATCAAAGACCCACCTTACAATGCTTATGAAGGATTCTACACCTAACTCACAAGCCCATAAAATGCCAAACAACTTCTCATTTGCCTGAGCTCAATCACTTCACCATTCTACCTGCACATACCTCTCATAAGGTCTAGACTAGGATTTACAAGACATGTTGATTCCTTAATCTATTTACGCCATGTCATGGCCTCAACAAGACATCAACCAAGTAGATATAAGACGTTACACCACACTCATATCAATGCATCCATACAACAAAACTCTTCCAAGCTTCTTAACACAACTCATTTCCAACTGACCTTGATCTCAACCACACTCTTTCACACCTACTTGTCATCATACCTTCACAAGAATCTTAAATGACACCACTATCAACTTCATGCTGACTTGAACCTTGATATAGAACTTGACATCAACAAATAGAGAAGACAATGCTCAACAATCCTACTTTTTCATATCATGTACATACCTCAATGACCACTCATGATGTACCTTCACTAGTGCACCTTGACATCAATGACATCAACCTTGACATCAGTGAAAATCACATGACAAAAAAATCCCCCTTTATCACTGATGGAAAACATACTAAAACTTGATCATTCTCATCTCCCCCATTCTATCTTTTCCCCCTTTGACATTTAATTATGTTGAGAGATAATCGTAAAGCCAAATCAGTTAAAAATTTTACCATTTTTAGGGTTTTTTATCTGGATGTTGATGGAGAAGGAATTTTTCAAATTAGATTTGTAGATATCCCAATTTAATTTTTTTGTCTATTTTTTAGTTTTTTTAAAGATAGAAAGTTTAAAATTTCTCAAACGGTGTTAAGTTTTTTTTACTAAAAATCGAAGGTGTCGACTAGTTTGTGATTTGAATAAGTGGGTAGGAGGAATTTTGTGTAAAGTCATTATAGTTTTTCTTGTATTTGCATTTTTTTAAAGAAAAACTATATCAAAATGGCTAGTTTACAACACCTCTTGTTGCCAGATTCACAAAAATTGATAGGCAAAAATTTTAGTTTATGGAGTCACAAGATTTTGATGATATGTGAATATTGGAATCTTGATCAAATAGTGCTTGGTAAAGAGAAAAGATTTACCGTAGGTACCGATGACTATGATAAACATCATCATGAGGCTCCTATGTTGTTAAAACTATTAGTAGCAAATAATCTAATCTCAGAAGTTAGAAATGTGACCATTACATCAGTTTTATGGACTAGTCATACTTTTAAATAATAGGTAACTAAATTTGATAGGGTATTGTATTTGAAAAATTTATTATTTTCTACTAATATTTAGGAAGGTGGCTCCATTTTTTATTTTTTGTTACATATCAAGGACATCAATGATAAGTTGAAGGTTCTGCAAAAGCCCATTGATATGCAAGATTTGATTGCTCTGGTTATACATAATCTTCCACCTTCATTTGATTCATTTGTGGAGTCCTTGCACATGATTACTGAGACACAAAATTTAGACTTTAAAAGGTTGTCCACATTGCTATTGTAGAAGGAGAGATGATAGGAGAAGATAGTGTTGTGTACATCTACTTCTATAGAGAGTGCATTCTTCATCAAAGGAAAGGGTAAGTAGTTTTGTAAAACCACTAGTTCTCTAGCATAAACTTCACAAGTGGGTATAATATGAGTTCTAAGTGGAAATGCTTTTATTTTAAGCAACCTGGTCACCTTAAGAAAGATTGTAGGAAAATACAATAGGATATAGCTAACCCTAAAAAGAAAGCTCATCATAAAAATGTAGTTGCAAGTGAGGAACCATCTACTAATTTTTCTTTCATGTCTTCCATGGTAATTCTATGATGGATCAAGCTTGGTACTTTGATTTAAGGGCATCTCACCATTATACATGTCATCAGGACTAGTATATGTTTTTTGCTGAAAATGATATTAATAATGAATCTATATCTTTGGGTGATGGTAGGACTCATTTTGTGAAAGGATATGGTGCTGCTCAGATCAGTTTTAATGGTGTAGTTCGGTATACATTTAAGAATGTTAGGTGTGTGACTAATATGAACAAAAAATTTCTTTCCATTAGTGAGATCACTTCAAAATATGATTTTTTTTTAAAGTTTCAAGGACAATAATGTTTAGTCACTACCAGAGATAACAAGATTATTGGTATTGGGATTGGTGAGAAAGGCTTGTACAAGATTGCAGATCCATAGAGGGCAAATGAAAGTGAACTTGAAAGGGTTGATAGCACAAGTTCACTATGGCATGAAAGGTATGGGAATTTGAATTTCTAGTATTTGACTACATTGATCAAGACTAAGATGGTTAAGGGTATTCCTTTTATTTGGGATAATCATCATATATGTATTAGATGTTAGTTGGGGAAGTAGGTTAGACATTCATTTGATGTTGGTAAAGCTTTAAGAGCTAATGGAGTATTGGATCTAATACATGTGGATGTGCATGGTTGATCTGGAGTTTAGTTTGGAAAAATTTCCCAAGTCGTGATGAAACCAATTATACAGCATAGAGCTTATCAAGAGCTTTCTAGTGCTTTTTGTAGTTTACAAAGTGGACACCATATGCCTAAGTTATAGGCTGCTAAAGTTATTTTTTGATAGGGAAAATAAGGTGTTGCAATTCATGGCACAATTTACATGCGATAAGCAGACCAATCACCTGTTGACATGTGGCAGTCAGTTTGGTACATGCATGTAAAAATTTGGTTGGTGTTTTTTTGGTTTCAATGTCCGGTCTTTGACAGCGGTCATATAGAGAATCGTGGGCCCCGCTATTGGCTCACTGGGGGCCCTCAGCTAGGGTCGACACAATTGAGTAAGGAGGGGTGCCTTGGCCTCCATCTCACATTGAATTGTATTTGCATTTGCTTTTAAATTATCATTTTTTTGCACCGAATACATGTGGGACAATTGATTTAGAATTTTGAAATGCTTTGTAATATGAATTGTTCATACTTTGTAATTACTGAACCTTTCAGCCACGTGGAGGAGCCATGATAGGCTTGAGAATTCTAAGCCACGTAATACCACGTGGAATACTGAAGACTAATTCACAACCAAATGTCTAGTTCACTTCCTACTCGCAACTTTTTAATGCCTCAAGATTGAAGCTGAGTCAATCTTGAGAATATATGCCCAGAATGGAGACAACTGCCGTAATACATTCCACATCTAAGTTAACCTAACTCGTGACCTATCTTCCAAATGACCACATCTTATGCCATGAGACATGCCAAATAGAATTTATGCTAAGGTCAAGGACTGGATAGGCTTGAGGATGCCTAAGATGGGTAAGACCCATGAAAAATGGTGAAGCATGGCTGATGCCATGACTAAAGCCTTGGAGATAAGGCTTTTTAAAGACATAAATTCATTTAAGTTTACCCAATGTGGGACTCAACGGCTAAGAACAATCTCCATGCCAAAGCTGATGGGTTTGGAACTCATGACCTACCATGTAAAATAAAAAGATCCTGACAAACTCACCCATGGGATCCAAGATAGAAATAAACCCATGAACTTCTATTTGAATGATAGCATTCAGTCGACTGTGTATTGGAGAATATAGCCTAGTTTGCAGTATTTGGTCATTTTTGAGGCCTTAGAGGCTGAACTAGAGCTTAGAGTAAACTACAAACTTGTTTAGAATTCTGATACGCTACGTGATATATATTCATTTTACCATTTTGGAGTTTTGGTGATATCATTTTGAGTTACAAATGTTTCCAATTTTGATTTGAAGAAGCCTTTGCGTGTGATTCAGGTAGGTGAAGGATGTGATGAGTCAACCAAGGTCTTTCGAAGGTCTGAAACACTATTTTTTCATAGAGTAGATCTATTTTGTTGACTATAAGTATTATTTTGGCTTGAAAATTTAGCAACAATAATGGATCGATTCGATAAGACCCTGGGGACGTAGGAATTTTTAACCCCATAAACAATTTCTATGTTTTTTATCTTTGAATTCATTTTTGAATTTTAGTTTTAGTTAATTTATAGATTATAATTTCATATTTTAATTATAATGCAAAATTTAATCATTTGATCATTTATGAGAAATTGAGTAAATCAAGAATTTGAAAAATCTATCAGTTTCAATGGATAACTAATGTGATCTTTCTATTCACCTTTATTTCAGTTTTGAAACATGATTCTTAGATCAGATTTTGATCAGATTTAAATAATCCAATGTTATAAAGTTGAGAAATTTCCGCTTCCAATTTAGTTTAATTTTTGGAATTGAGAACTTAAAAAATCCTTTTAAATGATTTAAAAAGTAGTGAAGTTCCTAGTGATGTTTACGGATCAATGGTTCAATGCAAAAAACTACCCCTTCTAGAGCATATTATTTTCTATTTTGGGTCAATGATTTCACTAAGAAAAAGTGGGTATACTTTCTAGTGAAGAAATTTGATTTTTTTCTAACTTTATTACTTGGAAAGGTATGGCTGAAAAATAAGCAGGAAGGTTAGTGAAATCTCTCAAAATAGATAATGGGGGTGAGTTCATCTCAAAATAGTTCAAGTATTTTTTTGCCACTGAAGGCATACAAAGACAATACACTATCCCTTACACTCCATAGCAAAATAGAGTTTTGGAAAGGCAAAATAGGATGGTGATGGACATGGTTTGCTATATGGTCCAAAGAAGAAATGTCCCCTATAGATATTGCGTATAAATAGTGAGTATGGTAGTTTACATCCTCAATATAAGTCCTAAAAAAGCATTAGAGAATATGACTCTAGAGGAAGCTTGGTTAGGTTGAACTCTAGATGTAAGTGCTTTCTAAATTTTTGGTTGTGTAGCCTTTTTAGTTATTCCTAGTCAAAAGAGACGTAACTTGGATGTAAAAAGCAAAACATACATGTTTATTGGGTACAATGAGCAATCAAAGGGCTATAGATTACTTTATGTTTCCACTAACAGAGTTGTGGTAAATAGAGATGCCATAATAAATGAACAAATTCCATACTTCATAGTAACTAATATAGTTTTAGATATTGAGTCATTGTTTTCTTCTAATGATTCTATTATAAGTTTTGGTGTGAAAGTTGAGCAGGATTCTAGTTCATAAGTGAAATCACATTCTAGGGAGGGAATTGATGCAGGTCATTGTGATGTTCTAGCACAACAACCAAAGAATCCAAAGTGGTAACCTGCCACAATGGAAGTAAGAAAGGAGGGAGACTTACCATAGGGTGTGGAAGAAAGAAGATTGAGATCATGAAAGCATTTTGGTAATAGAGGTGAGCATGATAATTTTTTTGTAACAATTGTTGTTTCACATGTATTTGAGCCTAATTATTTTTTAGAGGACAAAGGGAAGCCTGAGTGGGATAAACCATGCAATTGGAATATGATTCCTTACTGAAAAACAAGACTTGGGAGCTCATGGAGCTACCACCAAGAAAGAAACCCATTGGTTATAAATGGATTTACAAGGTAAAATTCAAAGCATATGGTTCCTTGGACAAACACAAAGCCATACTTGTTGAAAAAGGTTACTACAAAGATGGTAGCTTTTCTTTTGATTATTGCTATTACTACTCATTTTGGATAGCAGGGGCACAAAATGGATGTCAAGAGTGCTTTTGGTGAATAGAGATTTGGAGGAGGAAGTCTACATGGTTCATCCATAGGGTTTTTAGGTTCTTGGTGAGGAACATCTTATTTGCAGGGTGATCAAGTCCTTATATCCTAGTATACGAAGATAGATACATAGCTTAGGGAGTCTGGTTTCAAAAGGTGTAACTCTAAACCAAATCTCTATGTAAAGGTGTTTGGTGATGATATCTTGATTCTCATTATATATGTTGATGATATAGCCATCATTAGGAGTAGTTCTAGTCTCATTCATCAAATGAAGGGTGATATTTTTTATACTTTTGACATGATAGACTTAGGACTAGTGAAATACTGTGTAGGTGTTGAGTTTTGGCAAGGTGATTGTGTTGTATTCATGTCACAGAATAAGTATGCCAAATCATTGCAAGAAATGTTTAGAATGATGGATTGTAATCCAAATCACATACCTATGGAAGTTAGAGCTAATATTTCAAATGGCATTGCTTCACCTATGATCAATCAAATAGTGTATCGGTAATTAGTGGGCATTCTCATTTACCTCACTACCACTAGGCCAAATATTTGTTTTGTAGTGAGGTTTTTAAATCTTAATTCATGTCTAAACCAAAGGAAGTACATTGGTTAGCTAAAAAATGGGTGTTAAGATATGTCAAAGGTGAGTCTCTTAACTTTGGCATATTATATGAAAAGTCTATATTTTAAGATTTTAGGATATTTTGACTCTGATTGGGTAGGGTTAATAGATTCAATAAAATCTACAATAGGTTAAGTATTTACTCTTGGTTTAGTAATTTTCTCATTTCATAAAAAACTACATATTATAGTGGCATTATCTTGAATAAAAATAGAGTATAAAGTTGTGGTCTATGTAGGTTGTGAAACTATATGGATAAATAAAATCTTGGAGGATCTTTAGTTTGAGTCATAAAAGCCTACCATGATTTTATGTGATAACCAGAGTGTTCTGAAGATGGTGAAGAATCTAGTATTCTATGTCAAGACCAAACACATTGAGGTCCACCATCATTACATTTGACAGTTGGTTATGAATGAATACATTAGTCTTTTCTACTACCCTAGTGTAGAGCATCCAACTAATATAATGACCAAACCACTTGGTGCAGACAAGTTCATAAAATTCAGAGATAAACTTGGTCTTGTTTCTAGTTTTGTCATTAAGGGAGGGTGTTAGCATTATTATGTATTTACCTTGGGTTATTGATTAAGGTAATAACTCTATGGTTAGTTGCCTTAACAACTTGGGTTAAGAGGTTAGTTTGTTTAAAGGGCTTAGCTATTATCATGTTAGCTGATGTTGGTTGTTTTACCCACCCTTTTCACATGTTTCTTAGGTGGCTCATTTCTTTGCCTATTTAATAGGCCTTCCTATATTGTTTGTATAATGGAATGTATGCTATGAAAACAATCTAGTTATTTCTTACTCTCTATGTTTTATCTAATATTATGTACTTCTTTTACAAATCAACTATGTACTATAGGGTTTTATTCCCTAATAAATAGAATTATGAATCTTGGGGAAAGGGGCATGCTGAGATAATTCTTCCCTATTTTGAGAAATCGTATCATACACTATCATGTGGAATAAATTTGTTATTCTCTTACTATTTTTTGTGTTGTTTAAGGTAATATCAAGAGATATGTGTTATATTTTATTTGCATAAAACATATCCCAACTAAGTAATTTTTGAGCTCTACTAATCTTCCACATATAATTTAATTAAGTTTAAACTTAACCTAACTCATTTAAAAATGAATATGGACTTCCTCCTATTACAATGAAGTTGTTAGTTTAGGGCTTGCTCTTTGTTTTCAAATGTTTTGATGTTGTTTTCTTTCAATGTTGAGTCTATTGTTGACAATGGCTATGTCAATTATGGTCATCATCATTCTTCAAGAGATAATTCATGCAAAAATCATGGGTCGTGTAATTATAATTGTGGGAGGCCTCGATGTTATATTTTAGGGCAAAATAAAAAACATTTAATTAATTGGTTTTTTATTTGAACATGATAGATGGACTTCTATTCCTGCTCAAGGTGAAAAATCACATCTCAAGATGTAATTTTGTTACATGTATTATTTGTTCATTTCCAACTTAATTCAAAGATAGGAAATTGAAATTTGTTCATGGCCATGAATAATTTAGGCCCATACATGGTTGTCCATGGTAGTTGAAATATTGAACAATTTAAGGATGTGAAACACAAGATAACATAATTAGAAGATAAGTTTAAAATAATTAATGGAAAAAACCTATGATTTATAGGAGTTGAATATGAGAAGATAGAGGCAAAATATATCATTTTGCATGCACATTGAATATACCAATGTATTCAATTGTTGATAAATAAATAAATATGTTGTAAATTGAAAAATACAAGGATGTCATCTTCTTCCTAGTATTTCCTATACCATTTCACTTTAAACAACTTTAAAAAAATCAAATTTGGAAATATTCATAGGACATGGTTTATATTAGTTGAGACATGTAACTATGATTGAGTTTATATACTAGGTGAGTTGAGTAGGCTATTTAATTCATACTTGTGATATACATGCTAGGACTCAATAAGTCTAACAAGATTTACCAAGGTCATAAAGGTGTTAGGACGTCTGTACAAAAATATAGCTTAGACATTTTGTTTTATAAATTACATTTTGATCTACTTGAAGTCCATAAAATTTGTCACAAGTTTTTAAAATAACACCATGGTATGAGGTTATTTGAATATTTAGAGACAATTTTAATCATGAATTTAAAGAATGATGACCCTACCTAGTCTTGGACTCCTTGCACATATTGATAGTTAGAGGTATGAGAAGATAAGTAACTTATGATATTAAAATGTGACTAAGAAGTTAACGAGATAGTATCCTCATATTTTAATTTCATGTATGAGTTTTAACCTGGTCTATTTATTGGTGACCACAGTCATATGGGGGATCATAATAGAATAATAATAATCACATTAGGATCATTGATCTCAATCAATTGATTAGAATTATGTTATGGTCTAGATTGATGTTCATGATTGATCAATGAAGGAAATATATTTGATTCAATCAATGGTATTATCATGTAAATGCACAATCCTATCTATTGACAAAGATTGATAGCTATGTTTTTGTTGCGAAAATAAAGTAAGGGATATTTGAAGGTCATAAACAAACTACATCTTGTAAAATAAACTGCTTATCTTTATTCATCAAGGTTTTGGACCAAGATTTTATTAATTAATTGTAAATGTCATTTTAGAAGTCTCCCATATTTATTTGAATATTGTTTATTAATTCAACATTGTCTCCCTATAAAATTTTTGATGATCTATCTAATATTTCACTACATTTGATATAGTTTACCAAAAAAATAAAATATTCATAAAGTTTTTAGAGGCTATGTAGGTAAATATACACTTTGTTATATTGCATTTCAACACATTTCATCCAAATGGTTAAATTAAATGAAATTTGAGATTCTAGGAAGCCAAGAAAGCAAGTACATGATTCATTTTATAAACTGGGTAATGGCAAATTGACATTCTTTTTTGTACATAAATATTATTATTTTTATTTGGATCAAATTTCATAGGAATTCTCCATTGTTGCTTCCAAACCTTCATTTTCATTATCGCAAAATTTTAATTTTATCTTATTTCTCTTGTCAATGCCTTATTTTTATTTATTTTATTTATTTTAAATCTTTGTAATCATTTCAAGGGCCTTTTGATTTATTCTATTGGTATATATGTTTTTGGCTCACTAACACAATCATTATTCTTAAATTTTAACATTGTGTCCATCTACTTCTTGACCTTCTAACCAATTCCCTCTTGTTATGTATATAAAGTGAAATGGATCCATGCCCTCATCCAACTTATTTAGTGCCATTCTGGCCTTCATAAAATAATTCCATAAAGGTTATAATATATAGAGGATCCTATGAAGCAACAAATATGTTAGAATAATTAAGCTTCACCTTTTAGTAACTCAAGGTAAATGGGTATGAAGCAACAACTATGTTATTTACTAGGGACAATGAATTTCATTGACATAGATCAATTACTTTTTAAAATCAAATATGAATATAACCCAAGCCTTTTATGTGTTGGATGCCAAAACAACATGGAAATATTTTCTTAGGATTCTTGTTGATGAGCTGGCATGTGTTTGGATTTAGTTCACAACATTATTTGTGATATGAAAAAGTCATCGATTAGATGGTGTAGGTATTTTTTGTTTTTCATTGATGGTTTTTATATGATGACTTGGGTATTTTTCATAAAAATTAAATCTAATGTTTTTATTATTTTTTTTGAGTGGTTAAACTTAGTTGAAAAAAAAGGTTTGAAATTGACTACTCTTCATTGAGATAATGGAGGTGAATACACTTCAAATGATTTTTTTGATTATTTTTGAGAACATGGAATCAAATCTAAATTCATTAATTATTATTGAATGAACAGGAATTTGAAAGGAATAACTCGAGCTATGTCATATTAAAAACAAATCAATAATAAATTTTAGGTTTGGTATTGTAGTGCATTTGAGGAACAAATACCCTATGCTTGAAAATTTGGGCCAAACTCTAAATTTTTTGGGTGTACTTGTTGTGATTTAATTCCTCTTGAATATATAATTAAGTTGGAACATCAACTAATAAAATATATTTTTCTTTAGTATTCTAAAAACAAAAAAATGAGTATCTTTTGCATGTGTAAGATATAGGAAAATTCATAGTGAGTAGATATGTGGTATTTGATGACTTTTCTAATATGAACACTACATAATAAGATTAAAATTTTGATAGATTGGAGAGGAATATTTAAAAATTCACTAAGACATTGAGAGATGAAGCTAACTCTCAACAAGTTGTTGTATAAGGCAAATATCCCTTCACTTCCTCCTCCTTGAGTTATTCATCAAATGTTAACATAGAAAATAATTGAAATTCTCTAAGTTTTCTTGAAAATGACACACATGCAAAGAATTTTGGTATTCTTGATCATTTAAGATTGGACAAATATCCTATGTGGGCTCAAAATAATTTTTTTTAATTGTCCCAAGATTTCTCACAAATAGGTGAATTGTGAAATAATTGTTCCTAATTCTTCCACATATCCATCTATTTTGAGGAAGCTTCTACTAAATAGGGTTACTAAACTATAATGCAATGTGAATATGATGTAATTATGAATAATAACACTTGGGTTTTGGTTGATCCTCCTCCAAATAGTCAACCCATAGGTTAAAAATAGGTTTATAGGGTAAAATACAAATCTAATGTCTCCATTAACAAACATAAGACAAGAAATTTTGTGAATGTTTATGCACAAAAAGAATGTATTAGTTATGAAGAGACATTTTCACCATCAACCAAGTGGCACACTATTTGTATGGTTTCCCCCTCAACAACACATAATGTTTGGAAAGTACATGAAATGGATTTCAAAAGTGAATTTTTGAATGATGATTTATAGCCTAGAGAATTTTATATAACACAACCATATGGTTTTCTAAAAGTGGGTCGTGAACACAAGGTGTGAAAATCAATTAAAGCACTATATGGGATCAAATAGGCACCTTGGATTGGTATGAAAAATGGATTCATACTTGCATAAATTTGGATTTTGGCATAGTGAATTCGATGATACTCTTTATATTTGAGTTTAGGCAAATAATTTGGTAATTTTGATTCTCTATGTCAATGACTTGTTTATAATTGGCAATGACGAAAATCATAATCTATTCATTAAGAATGAACTATAATATAGGTTTGAGATGATAGATCTCTGAATTATTCACTATTATCTTGGCATAAAAGTAAGTAAGAAAGATAAAATTAGTTTAATTACTCAAACTAAGTATATTTATGGGTTATTGACAAGGTTCTATAAGAATAACTACAAAATTGCTCTCATGCTAATGGAAAGTCACTTGAAATTGTCTAAGGATGATGGTAGTGTTTTTTTATGGTATAAAATATAGATAATTAGTGAGAGGATTAATATACTTGATGACCAATAGGCTTGATATATCTTTTACACTGGGAATTTTATCAATATTTATGCATGCGCATAGAAAAAATAATTGGAAAGCAATAAAAAGGGTACTTCATTACCTTCAAGGAATGAAAACATATAGCCTTGAGTATTTCCAAAACAAAAACCTTGAAATTTTTGGGTATCATGATATCGATTTTGGTAGATGTGTAGATGATGGAGTGTCCAAATATGGTACATCATGCATACAGGTTTAATTTCCATTGCATGGTGTTGTAAGAAGTAGTATATTGTGGTAAATTCATCAATAAAATCATAATACATTGCATCATGTGATGCTTCTAAATAAATAATCTATCTATGTTGCATGCTTGAACATTTTTGGATTTCTCATATTGCTACTACATTTAGTATACTATAGTTGAAAATGCTAAAGAATTATAAAAAATATACATTTAGTTTTATATGTCTTCATTTAACCATTAGTTGACATAGTACTTTGATAACTATAAAATTTTAAATTAAAATTTTATCTTTTTTTCTTGTAATATATTTCATAATTTTTATATATAAAATACAATTATTTTATACATATCAATGATTATCACAAATAATTTTTAATACAAAAGTAAAGATTAATCATACTTGACCTTTGTTTCATTTAGAAACAAAGGTTTAATATAAAAAAATAAAATATATTTAAAATTCTCCAACATAATGGAAACATTTTAGACTAATGAACGTGGGGTTGAAAAAAAGCATCCCTCTAAATCTTGAACAATCAACTGCATATTTGAACACCACCACCTCTGGGTGCTAATATATTTATATAAATATTGTTATAATAGGTAGTGTGCACAGAATATAATATTGTTTATATGTGTGACATTGGTACTTGAGGTGATGTTGCTAGTTTACAAAATATACTAGAAATTAGTATTAGAATTTTGGTCATAGACATCTAGTGGAAGACGGGGAATCGGAATGGCATGGATATGCACTGCTCTTAGCATGGTAATACCATATACTTCTGACATATCCAAATTTTGTGGAGAAACATCTTCAGGTAGACTCCAATTGAAGCAGTGTATCAACCGTGCAAGGCCGAGATGGACCATGGACAAAGCTAAATTTAATCCCGGGCATCCTCTCCTGCCTGAACCAAATGGTATCACATCGAAATGTTGACCTTTCACATCAATTTGGTTTCCCAAAAATCTTTCTGGCTTGAATTTATTGGCTTCTTCCCAGGCAGTTGGATCCCTTGCAATAGCCCAAGCATTTACTATAACTTGAGTCTTTCCAGGTATTTGATATCTGTCTATTGTGGAACATTCCATAGACTGATGTGGAAGCAGCAGAGGAGCTGGTGGGTGAAGTCGCAGTGTTTCTTTCACCACTGATTGTAGATATTGAAGATGAGGTAGATCGTGTTCTTCTACCATATGATTCAATCCTATTACAGTATCAATCTCTTCTTGAACTCTTTTCATTGTTGACGAATTTCTCAGCAATTCTGACATTGCCCATTCCAACGTTCCGCCAGAAGTGCCTGTAGCTGCACCCAATATGTCCTGAAAACAAATTTGTGATGTAAACCAAAAAAAACATGACACTGCCACTGGATGAGAGTTAAGCAAAGGATAGCTCTCCTATGTTATCAGAAACTGTAAATCTGAAATGTAAATGTAAATGTAACTGGAAAAAGAATGCAAAGGTTTGCATATAAGAAAAGTTTGTAAACATATATCAATTATATTCATTTATATAATTAAATAGTAAAAAAATAATTTATAATTTTTTTTTTCAATAAAAATTTATTATTTAAAATATATTAATTTATTATTTTAAAAATAAAATATTTTAAAAAATATATTTGAAATTGAAACGGTCAAGAAACAACGTTTCCAAAAAGTCTCTGATTTCTTATTTTAAAAATTAAAAAAAATATTAAAAGGAAGGAAAAGATCAAATTTCTGTAATTGCTTTATCTTAAAAAGAAGTAATTAAAACTACATATATAATCAAGATGGTATAATTATCGTCACCACAGATTATATTTGAAATGGTATAATTCATATTATATCTGGAATGGTATAATTATCATCACCACAGATTATATTTGAAATGGTATAATTATTATCATCAACACATATTATATCGTCGTCACAGATTATATTTGAAATGATATGATTATCATCACCATTACAAATTATATTTGGAATGATATGTTAGAAACTGAAGTTAACAAGAGATAATTTCTCCACTTGATGTTTAACTTCCTCCCTCAGCTCTCATGCATGTACAGCAGTTAACAAACAGTTAGTTCAAGCAGTTAGAGAGTTTGTTTGCATGCAAAGACTAAAATTAGTCTTCAATTTGATTTTCTAATTATTGTTTGTTTTCAAATCTATTTAAGACACCCATCAGCACAGCATTGTAAACAAGATCAAGAAGATCTGCGAGATTCAAGAAGATCAATAAAATCTTGTTTTTTCCATGATTGTTGTAGCAATCTGAGTGTGTTCTATTTTTTGTTATGCTCTATTTTTCCTTCAAATTGGTATCAGAGCCAAAGGTCTAAAGATCGGGGGGATCGTGGGAAAGGAGCGGCGAGCTCAGTGGAGAAGAGTTACAGTCAGCATAGGAGAAAGAAAGGAAGTGGTCTGATCAGAGCCACGCCTAGGGAAAGTACGACGTGAAAGTTCTCGTGGAAAACGCGACCTATAGATAAGCTGAAGAAGCGACCAAGAAATGGTTGACCCCTACTCGTTCGATGTAAAACATAAGTTAGAGACCACGGACAGTGTACAACAAAGCTGATTGAGTGGATATCGTAGCACAACAAAGTCAAAAGCTTGAAGAAGTCATACAAAGCAAGGAGACGCCTTCCAGAAGTAATGAAATTTTCCGTAGTCACATGCACCAGGATGCACATGAGCTCTTGAATTTTCTCTTGAACGAGCTTGTGGACATTTTGGAAAAGGAAGCCAACGCGGCCAAGAAAGTGTCTGGAAATATAACCCAGCCAGAGAAGCGTACCCGAGTTTTACAATCGTGTAAGGATTTTTTTTAATTGTGTAAGGATTTATTCAATCGTGTAAGGATTTTTGTGAATTGATGTAAACAAGGTAGAAACAGTCTGAATCTTGTTTTGCAAGCAAGAATATAGATGAATTGCAGTAGCTGTTCATTGTCATCTTTCAGCGTTTGACATGGCAATGAATAACAGTATTTCTCAGCCTCAAATTTCCATTTTCAATGGTA
This sequence comes from Torreya grandis, assembly GCA_037957365.1. NCBI lineage: Eukaryota > Viridiplantae > Streptophyta > Pinopsida > Cupressales > Taxaceae > Torreya > Torreya grandis. Next base: position 23,391 of record JARHVA010001046.1, on the reverse strand, counting down.
AGAATTACGATTTTTGGGCAATTAAAATGAGAACATTGTTTTGCTCACAAGATGTTTAGGATTTGGTAGAGAATGGTTTTGTAGAACCGCATGATGAGGTTGCCTATCAGGTATTAACTCGAGCACAAAAGGATGAGCTTAAAGAGAACAAGAAAAAAGATGCAAAAACTTTATTTCTAATCCAATAGGCATTGGATGAATCTATTTTTTCTAGAGTTGCAGCAGCAACGAGATCCAGATCGGCATGGAAAATCTTGGAGACTACCTATAAAGATAATACAAAGGTAAAAATTGCTAAATTGCAATCTCTTAGGAGAAGTTTTGAAAATTTGCAAATGAATGATTCAGATTCAATAGACCAATTTATGGGTCAAGTATTGAATATTGTGAATCAAATTAGATCTAATGGAGAAACTATAATGGATCATAAGATCATAGAAAAAATACTTAGGAGTTTACCCAACAAATTTGATGCAATAGTTGTAGCTATTGAGGAAACCAAGGATTTGAAACAGTTATCAGTAGATGAATTAATGGGTTCTTTGTTAACACATGAATCCATAATGAATAGGAATAACAATACTTCTCTTGAGAATGCTTTCAAGTCACATGTATCATTTGGCAGAGGCAGAGGTAGAGGAAGGTCAAATTTCAGAGGAAGAGGCAGAGGCAGAACTGGAAGGAACAATCTGGATCAAGGTGAAAACAGTAATCAAAACTACAACAATAGAGGAAGTGGCAACAATCACTTCCAGCAAAGTTCACAGAGGTTTGATAAATCTAACATTCAATGTTATTACTGCAAAAAATATGGACATTATGCAAGTGAATGTAGAAGGAAACAAGGATATGTGGACAAGCAGAATGCTAGTTACACAAATGAATCTAGTTCTAATCTTGGAAGCTTATTTCTCACTTGTCATGTTACTCAAGAAAATACTAGAGATATTTGGTTCTTAGATAGTGGATACAGTAACCATATGACAGGGAATAAAGAATTTTTTTCTAGTCTTGATGATTCTGAAGTGAAATTAGGAAATGATAACAAAGTGGATGTAATGGGTAAAGGTGTAATAAATGTTTTGGAAAAAAATGGTGAAAGAAGGTTTATACCTGATATTTATTTTGTACCTGGACTAAAGCATAATCTTATGAATGTTGGACAGTTAGTACAAAAAGGTTATAGAGTATCTTTTATGGATAATGTTTGCACAATACTAGACAAGTTTCCAAGTGACAGGTTGATAGGAAAAGTGGAGATGACCAAGAATCGGATGTTCCCTCTTCGAATTCAGTGCATCCAAGGAGAAGAGGAAGCCCATTTCAAAACCATGCATCTAGACCAATCATGGCTATGGCACTTAAGGTATGGACATTTACATTTTGGAGGTTTGAATTTGTTACAAAAGAAAAATATGGTGAAGGGATTACCACCAATAGAACAGCCAGGAAGTACACGTGAAAGTTGCATTCTGGCAAAACAACATAGAGAGAGCTTTCCAGTAGGAGCCTCATATAGAGCAAAGGTAATATTGGAGCTAGTCCATAGTGATTTATGTGGACCAATGCAAATTCCATCATTTGGAGTTCTGCAGATCTGAAGACCAATTGGCAGATATATTCACAAAGGCGTTAGCAAAGGAGACCTTTGATTATCTAAGACAAAATTTAGGCATTGTAAACGCTGAAGTAGTTAGTGGTAGAAATTAAGGGGGAGTTTTAGAAACTGAAGTTAACAAGAGATAATTTTTCCATTTGATGTTTAACTTCCTCCCTCAGCTCTCATGCATGCACAACAATTAACAAACAGTTAGTTCAAGCAGTTAGAGAGTTAGTTTGCATGCAAAAACTAAAATTAGTCTTCAGTTTGTTTTTTTAATTATTGTTTGTTTTCAAATCTATTTAAGAGACCCATGGACACAACATTGTAAGCAAGATCAAGAAATCTGCAAGATTCAAGAAGATCAATATAATCTTGTTTTTTCCATGATTGATGTAGCAATCTGAGTGTGTTCTATTTTCTGTTATGCTCTGTTTTTCCTTCATGATATAATTATCACCATCACATATTATATCTGGAATAGTATAATTATCACCGCCACATATTGTATCTAGAATGGTATAATTATCCTCACCACAGATTATACCTGAAATGGTATAACTATCATCACTATCATATATTATATCTAGAATGGTATAATTATTGTCAACACATATTATATCTGGAACAGTATTAGCTCAATTTCTTTTTCTGAAACCCCACTACATCATGCAAAAATTCACAGGCAATAAATTTACAAGAAAGAGAATGTCAATGCCAAATATAAACAGCAGAGCAATCCTTCATGGTAAAACGTTTTTCAGTTTTTACAAGGAATTTAGCGTGTAAATATGTTTGGATTTTTTTTGTTTTTAAAAAGGATTTAGTGTGTAAATATTTTTGGATTTTTAGTTTATACAAGGGATAAGGGATTTAGTGTGTAAATTTTTTATTTCGGAACAGTAAGAAAAGCGATTCGAGTCAGTCAATTTTTTCAACTACAAAATATGGTTAGTTATAGTGTAATTTTTATAGATTTTAAAGCTACGAAAGTAAGAAGAAAAGAGGTTAGAGGGTAGATTTTTTTAGGGGATTTTTAATCCACAAATGGAACCCAAAAAAATAACAGAGAGAAAAAATACAGTTCAACAATCAAATTTTTTTGAGATCTGACATATTTTTCATCCACAATTTGAGGAAATAATAACAGAGAGAAAAAATAAAAAGGGGATAAACATACTATGATGACATTCGTGATATTGTCTCGTGTAATTTTGATTTCCATGGAGTCATCTTCACACAAAGAAAGTAGCATATCCACAAAGTCCTCACACTCCAAACTAGTGCTCCAATTCTTCCTCCTTTCAATGTGTTCATCCACAATTTTTTCCACAAACCCATGAAAAATGTTAGTAAGCTCACCTTGTTTTCGCCTAATCCCATGCACATCAACCCAACCCAACAGAGGAATGTAATTTCTGTAATTAAACCCAGCTGTGAGAGCGAGCACTTCGTCCAAAACATCCTTGAATACTCTTCCTCCCAGCTCAGCCTCGTTGCATTTCTTCCCAAATGACATTCTGCAGATAATATTATTAGTGAGAAAACCCACCTCCCTGGATACATCTACAGCACAAGGATTCACCACACTGTTAGCATAAGCATTGTGTAGTACGGAGCGTATCATGGAAGACACTTCTTGGTCTCTGAGGGATGCGAAAGACTTCATTCTCTTGGAAGAAAGGAGCTCCTGGATGACGAATTTGCGCATGAATTTCCAGTATGGGCCATATGGGGATAGTGAAACTTTCTGAGGGCTTAGAAGGTGGTTATCATCTCCCATTGGAGGACGGTCTGCAAATACGTGGTCCTGCGTTTTCAAGACATGCTCAGCCAGGTGTGAAGATGAAATTACAATGGTGGGCAGAGAACCCAAGTAGAGGGTCATTATTGGGCCATATCTGTGCGCAAGGTTCGAGAAGCATCTGTGGGGAAGATGGGATATGATATGAAGGTTGCCTATGATGGGCAATGATGTCGGGCCAGGGGGAAGATTGGATGGTTTACTTGATTTTCGAAATACCAGGGCTGAAACGAATAGGACTACAAGCAGGGAAATCCATGTAATAGTCAGGGATTCCATTGTTGTTAATATAAAGTGGGCAATGTGAGACAATAAAATGGAGAGAAAGGACGCCCTCTTAAAGGAGATAATTGAATCCTTTCCCCTGGTCAAGAACACATGCAATGAAATTCCAATCCCTCTATACTTTTCCAAAGCCAACCTACCTATAGGTGCAAGGATAAGATTTGAGAGGAAATCTTAAATCAACCAATCCCTCTATACTTTTCCAAAGCCAACCTACCTATAGGTGCAAGGATAAGATTCGAGAGGAAATCTTAAATCAACCACATGCCATATTATTAAAACGTAGTTAGTGACTCTCCTCAAACAAATGCCATATTATTAAAACGTACGTACTGATATGTCATATACCGTTATAGTCTATTTTATTAAAAGTTATGTATTGGTGTGATATATTTATTTAGTTTTTTTAATTAGTCTTTGTGTAGTAGGTATTTATTGTAATCAATTGACTTAATAATTTGTATGGAAAAACATGTAACGATAAGAATAAGAAATTTTAATTCAATAAACTACAAAATAAATTAATTTGTTGTCTTTTTATTTATTGAGTTTGAAAGATTTGACTAATTTTCTAAGGAAATTAAATATTTATCTTATCCAAAATTATTATTTTTTGAAGATGCCCATGCTTTAGAGAAGAGGGGAAGATCTTTAAGGTGCCTTTGGCACATTGCTTGGATGTTTTTGTGTTTTTTGGTGGTGGCAATCCATGTCTTCTACGGAGTCCGCATTTTGTGGTGTTCATCGCAGTGGCCTGTCTTTTGTGGTCTACATTTTGTGGTGTTAACGACAATGACATAATTTTTCTCTATTCTCTGGTCTATGCTTCGGTTTTGGGTTGGTAATGATGGTGATTTGGAAAATGGCAATGGTTCAATTTCTGCATTGTTGTTCACTGCTTTCCAATATGTGGCCTCTAGGGTCTGCTCTTTACACCCTTTCCATTCCTTTCTGATCTAGGGTTTGGTTAGGGTTTTGGGTTTTTTAGTGTTGTGTTTCCCTGTTTCACTTGGGCAACAAGTAGTGTCTAAAGGTTCATTGTTTTCACTTTCTTGGCTCTGCTTAGATGACAAGGGTGTTGTTAAGGTTTTTTGTCTTGTATTTGCTCAGCACTGCCCACCCAACAAGGGAGTTGCGAGGGCTGGTGTCATGCTTTTTGCCAACCACTTTACTGTGTAATCTTATGTGTATTATTTTTTTAATAATAAATACATCTTCAAGCATTTCAATTGTAAAAAAAACAAATGAACATTAGAAAAATGATGCAAATTGATAATTAATAGTGATTGTGTACTAAAATGCTCACATCGTGCTCTGGTGCTTGGTAACTGATAATGTAAAATATCCAAAAAAACCCTACCACTAGAGTTTGTAGGCTAACATTGAATGCTTTGTAGGCTAACATCGAATGTATTCGCATATGCCTCAACCATATAAACTATAAAAGAGTGGCATACTTACATCGAATGCACTTACATAGGCCTCAACCATATAAAAAATAATAATAATGAAAAATTGATACTGAAACTAAATGATATGTATGAAAATATAACACAAATCATAAATTAAATAAAAACAAGTAACATGCCATTGCAACCATTTGGTTATAAATGAAGTAATATTACCTAAAAGAAATTTATTTTTGATTTTTTCTAGCTTCTCCACCTGAACTAATGATTTTATTTCTTCATCAAAAACTCTTAAATAGTCTTCAGTTGATTATGATTTTCTTCCAGGTGACATGTATGCATAAATAAAACCAAAAAAAAGTGAAATAAGTTCTAAAACATGCAAGCATACATTGAATTTCAATCATTTAAAAGGGACAAACAATAAAATCAACATGCAAATTAGTAACCTAAAATAATGACATAAATACAATTCTATTGTTCTTGATATATCTGAGAAAACATACACTATCCAATATGCAAGTCTTTCAAATTGGTTAAAATAATAAGATGTGTTGAAATAAGATTATTGGAGGATGATAAATTCCTATTATTTACTATTGCAGCTCTTTCAGGTGTCATTATTAAATTAGGTTGTGCTTTACACTAAAGTAAACAACCTGCAGTTTTGAATAATGGTATTATAACCATAAAATCTCCAGGCAACTTTCCTAGCAACTCAGCTTGAAGGAATGTCTCTTGAATATATTTAGTTAGAATATGTTTTATATATTCCTCAAATATTTTGTTTATGTCTCTTGAATATGTTTATATATGGTTTTTACGTGAACTCTAAACAGGATGCCAACAAGCAGAAGCCACAAAACAAAAAATTACCATCATGAAACTCTACCACCTTACCAACACGAAACTCTACCAGCTAAGAAAATGGTCATATAGAAGATAGAGAGGCTCCCTTGAATAGAAGCAACATGCAGTGTCATGTGATAGTGAAGTAAGATAACCTACCTTAACACACAAAAAATAAAAAAAATCTGAGCCATAACCAAAGCATGAAGAAATATTAATGAGTGACAGAGCCATGCCAACCACATGTAGTAGCAAACTGTTTATCATTTCCCTGTAATTCAGTGAGCACTGAGCTCCCATTAATCAACCGACGCTATGATTTCAACAAGGGTAACGTCGGCTTGTGCTTTCCACAAAGCAATTGATGGAGAAATTTGGTGTGTTCTCCCGTCTTTTGCCACACACCATATAAAACTGTTTGTGGTTGCATATAGACTACTCTGATAGGAAGGATTATTATTATTTTCAGGGGAAAACGCTATTGGAATTCGCAAGGTGTTTAAACATTTTAAGTATTTTACATGTCAAATGTATCAGATGAGAGTCATATGGGCTTGACCCCACCGTGCTCGCCACACTCAAGAGGCAGGGCATTCATATACTAGGGAGTATATAAAACTCTTGGCTTCCTAAAATCCCTGCGTTAGAATCGACCCTAAATTTTTAAATATGACCATATGGTTGACATGTGAAAATATAAAACAATTTTAATATTTTTTATATTCAAAATTTAATCATTATATAATATTTTAATAATTTTAAATTTAATTGTAATTAATTTAATATTTATAAAAAAATTGAATAAAAATATTGTTTTTATTAATAATATGTTTTATATTTAATTAATAAATTATAAATATTTTTTAAATTCAATTAATTAAAAATTAAATTTATAATTTATAATATTTATATTACTTTAATTTTTATGACATTTTATTTCAATTATTTAATTTTTTTATTTCTTTAATTTTCTTAAAAATACAATTTATTACTCAACTTAATTTCTTTTTCTCATTCATTCATTTGATCAATCAACTTATTTATCAAATTAAACTTTGGAATGCATATATAATAATGTTTTATCAAATCATTTCTATATATTATATAGATTTAGTTCTCATTAATGACTAATGCATCAATTGATAGCAATTAAACAATCTTAAGACAACCTTTGTTCCCTCTTATGTTACTTTTATGCATTAATGTGATCAAATTGTTGTAATGGCATAATATAATAATTAGTTTTAAAACCCCATATATATATATATATATATATATATATATATATATATATATATATATATATATATATATATATATCAAAGGCTAAGTTGTAGCCATAGTATTTGTCGTGTTGTAAAGTAGAAGATTGGAGGTAGTACATGTATTGGATTAGGTATTAATTAAATATGATTTTATTTTTGGTGAGAATATTATTCAGACAAAAAGGTGGTCATTTGCTATCCATATGACAATTTACACTAAAATAAACATAAGTAATTGTGCTACATTTATCAACTACATTTGATTTTTTCTCTATGATTTATTTCATATTAGATTTTTTTGTAAATAATAATAAAAATGTAAAATAAATAATAAATTTGTAAATGCATATCTTTTTGCACATTTGTTTGAATCTATATTTACATGTTTTATTTGTGCATTTTGTTAGATGTCTATTGAAATGAATTGTCAAGGAAAAACAATTAGTAATAAACTTGTGTTTTTCACTCTTTTCTTATGATCAAATGTACAAAGTATATATGATTGAAATACATGGAGGCATTGATAAAGAAAATAAAACTACTGCATACTTTTTAACTTGCTCTTTCCAATTGAAGGTTCTTTTTGCCATTTTATATTTTCCAAATTTGTCTATTTACAATTTGCTTTGTAAAATATATTCATAAAGTTCTTTGTTTATTTTTAAAGAGAAAAGACCCAAAAAAAATTACATTATGGTCAGTCTAATATGCATAAAAGAGATTGCAATATATATATATATATATCAAATCATGCATGTATATGTAGTTCACATATTTGGGATAAGAAACAAAATGTACTTCTACATACATTGGTATAGATGTTCTTGTGAAATTTTATTTTGTATCATAGTAATATTAAAATCATTGACTAATTGAAAGAGTTGTGGTCTAACCAGTGAGGATGATGGTTGATTATATCTATCCATAAGGGTATAAATCCATTTAGGTAATCGACACAAAAAGTTAAGCGGTTAATTCTAGGATCATGCTCTAAATGAATTTGGTAGCATGGATGCCCCTTAATAGTGGCTACTTAGTCGAAAGAGCTCACTGATTCAAATGTATGGTTACTCATCATTTTAATCCACTATATGTTTATTTTAAAAATATGCAGTAAGATGCCAACTGATGCAGAAAATATAGGCCAACCTTTCGGAGGCCATAACTTTTGATCCATAGCTCCATTTGACCTCTTCCATGTGCCAAAATGATCATCTCAAAAAGTTCATTGCTATCATAAGCCACTCTATCCACTTAGATTTATTTTCAATATTTTTTGGAGGCTACACGTGATCATTTGAGGGTCAAAAATTATTGTCTAATGAACTTTTTCAAAAAAAATTATTTTTAGAAATTATATATTTTTAAGCTCAGATGTCAACTTTAGTTGAATTTCATCCCATAGACTAATTTTAGTGTTTAGATTATTTTGAGATATTTTTAGAGTTACATGTGATTGTATACGAAACTTACTATAAATAACAACTGCTAAAAATAGACTTTTTTTAGATTTTAGTTTTCTTTTCAAATTTTGCATGTCAAATATAGATTATGAGTTGAAGTTTATTTAAGCATGGTTTGGGTTTGTAATTATTTCAATTCATTCAATATGAATCAATATAAGTTATTATTTTCAGAAGCTTTGCCTATTGATAATTTAATGTCTTGATAGTTTTCAGGTTCATAATCTAGTCTCAAAGCAGGTTCGAATCTTGGAGGAGTAAAGAATGGTGAGAGGATGAGGAAGTATTGCATAGATGAACTAGAATATACAAGAGTTGTATACATAAGTAGAATAATTAACTGAGGTTATTAGTAATTAGGTGAGACAACAAGGTGGTGATGAGGTAGACACAGATCATGATGAAGAAGTTTAGTAAGAAGAAGAATAACAAGAGCAACCACCATCGATAGAAGAGATGATGATTTGGGATTTAGAAGGAAGGAATCAAGGTTGATGCTCCAAATTATGGAAGCAATTTAAAACCAAAGGAGTTGATATAAGACTATGAGAGAAGACTAGAAGGTAAAGTTTGCATGCACAAAATTGAAAGGTCATGCAATGATTTGGTGGGATCACCTACAGAAAGAGAATCAAAGGAAAGGTAAAGAGAATATTAATCTATGGAAAGAAATCGATAAAAATCTAATGGAGAAATTTCTTCTTGTGGATTATACACAAAATTTTTACCGAAGATTACAAAATTTGAGGTAAAAAGATCATAGTATACAAGAGTATACAGAAGAGTTTTATAAGCTTTCCATACGAGTGGAGAATGATGAAATAAAAGAGAAAATGGTTGAAAGGTATGAAAATGGTTTGAAATTTTCTATTCAAGATGAATTAAGTATGCATATAATACTTAGCATGGAGGAGGCTTATCAATTAGATTTGAAGGTAGAAGAAAAATAAAATAGACAAAATTTTAGAAGAACATCTCTTGGTCAAAAAATAGGTAGATCCCCTCCAAATAGGGGATGAGGTGGGTTTAATACCATCATAGGTGGGTATAATACCAATAGAGGTGAATCATCACGTGGTGCAGAAAGACAAGATGATAATAGGCAAGGGTTTCAATACCAATAAATAAGAAGAGAGTTTTAGAGAAGATGAGGTTATAGTGGTGCTAGAGGATGGTTTCTAAATCAACTTTGCTTTTATGTCTATTATAGATGTGCAGAAGAAGGGCACAGAGCATTTGAGTGTCTACACTATTAAGATCAAGAAAGGAGGCAAGAAGATCAACTACGAGTGAATCTGGTTGAGGATAAGATAGAAGAGCAAAATACTGAAGTTGTACCTACAGATGTTAGAGAGAATCTCATGATGAGAAGAACCATGATCACTCCAAGGAATAAGTGTGGAATAAAAATAGTGGTGATGCATGGATGATATTAAATAGTTTTTGAACAAGATGTACTTCAGGTGGAAAGGTATACAATGTAATTATAGATGGTGGTAGTGTGAAAATGTGGTTTCTAAAGAAATGATTAATAATAATAATAATAATAATAATAATAATAATAATAATAATAATAATAATAATAATAATGTGAAAAGCATCCTAAACCTTATCAGATTTCATGGTGTAAGAAACTTAATGTAGATAAAGTAGATAAAAGGTGGTCAATTAAGTTTTCTATAGGAAAAAGTTATAATGATGAAATATGGTGTGATGTTATTTCGATGGATGCATGCAATGTGTTATTGGGAAGACCATGACAATTTGATGTGAAAGTAATTCATAATGGAGCAAAGAACATGTATACTTTTTTTAAAGGTGGTACAAATGTATTTTTGTTAACTCTTAAAGAGGAAGAGAAGGTAGAAGCATGCTCTCTAATAAAGAATTTATCCAAGATATGAAGGCGGTAGGTTATTGTTATGTATTAGTAGTAAAGAATGAAGATACATAAATGGTGAAAATACCAATAGAAGTAGCAAGAGTGCTGAAAACATATGCAGATGTTAAGCCTAATGAGTTATTAAATGGTTTTTCACCAAAGAGAGATATTCGACATCACATTGAACTAATTCCAGGATCAACTCTACCCAATCAAGCATCTTATAGGATGAGTCTAACAGAACATGTAGAAATAAATAAATAGAATACTGAATTGCAAAGAAAGAAGGAGATAAGAGAGATTATGAGTCCATGTGTAACATCAACATTTTTAAATCTAAATAAAGATAGAGGATGGAGAATGTGTGTGGATAGTAGAGTGATTAATAAAATTACAATTAAGTATAAGTTTTCTATAACTCTTAAGATGATATGATAGATTTACTTATAGGAGCAGAATATTTTACTAAGATTGATCTAAGGAGTGGTTATTATTAGATTCAAATTCATGAAGGAGATGACTATAAAAATACATTCAAGACCAAGGATGGCTTATATGAGTGGATTGTGATGCCATTCAAATTATCTAACGCACCTAGCACATTTATGATGGTGATGAATACATTACTACAAGAATATATTGATAAGCTTATGGTTGTTTATTTTGATGATATTTTGATATTCAATAAGACTAAAAAAGAATACTTACAACATTTGAGAATGGTATTAGATTTGTTAAACAATGAAAAGTTGTATATAAATTTGAATAAGTGCAAGCCTATACAGAATAGTTTTGTATTTTTGGAATTTATTGTTTCAGTAAATGATGTGAGAATGGATGAAGAAAAAATAAAGGAAATTGTTGAGTGGCCTGTTCCAAAAAGTATTATAGAGGTAAGGAATTTCCATGGTTTAAAAAAATTTAATAGAAAATTTATTAAAAAAATTAGTAGTATTGTGGCACTAATAATAAATTGCATGAGAGGGAAGGAGTTTGCATGGGCTACAACAGTCACAGAAAGATTTGAAATTTTGAAGAAGAAGATTATAGAAAGACCAATTTTAGCATTATTATATTTTAACAAAGTGTTTGAGGTTGATTATGATGCTTCATTTATAGGGATTGGTGTTATGTTGAGTCAAGAAGGAAAGCCAATAGCATATTTTAGTGAGAATTTGAACGAGCTAAGAAAAAAGAATTCTATTTATGATGTTGAAATTTATGCAATTGTTTAAGCATTTAGACATTAGAGAAATTATCTAGCGCTAAGGAGTTTATACTATTTACAGATCATTGTGCTTTGAAGTATGTGAATACATAAAAGAAGTTGAATAATAGGCATGCAAAGTGGGTTTCTTTCTTGTAAGGGTATACTTTTATGCTGAAGCATAAATTAGGAAAATAGAATCAGATAACTAATGCATTGAGTAGGAGGGTAGCGTTATTAACTACTATGGTGAGTGAAGTAGTTAGATTTGAAGCTATCAAAGAATTATATGATATTGATCCATATTTTGGCAATGTAGTTGAGCAATGCATGAATCTATTAATAGGTGGGAAAAATGATATTCATGATGAGTATCTTATATATGAAGGTTATCTCTTCAAAGGAAAAAAAAATTATGCATTCTATTTGGGTCTCTATGAGACAATATAATAAGAGAATTACATAGTGATGGTTTGGTTGGACATTTTAGTAAGATAAAGACAATAGCTTTGGTGAATGAAAAATATTTTTGGCCAAAGATGAAAATATATGTGATAAAGTATGTTTTGAAGTGTAGGATATGTCAGGTGGCTAAAGGACATGCACAAAATATTGGATTATACGTGTCATTACTAGTTTCAAGAGGACCATGGACAAATTTGAGTATGAATTTTGTGTTGGGATTGCCAAACACATAGAGAGGTAATGATTAATTTTTTATTGTTGTAGACAAATTTTATAAAATAGCTCATTTCATTGCATGTAATAAAACCAATGATGCCACTAGAGTTGTAGAATTATTTTTTAAAGATATTATGAGTTGTGAATAGGAACTTGAAAATTTTGTTGAGATGCATAGTGGAGAGAAGCCCCAAAAATGGGACTTGGCCTTACTAGTAGTTGATTTTGTAAATAATAGTTCAGTGAATAGATCAATAGAAAAGTCATCATTTCAAATTATTTATGGGATAAATCCTATGGTTATTTTATATTTGGTACGATTACCAACTGTAGATCGAATTAGTGATGATGCAAAAGCATTTGTAGAGCATATATAGTAGCTGTAAGGAGTAAGAAGAAAATTGTAGGAAAGTAATGAGAAATATAAAGTAGTAGCATATGTCAAAAGAAGATCAAAGTAATTTGAATAAAGAGAGTTGTTAATTGTTTACTTTGGAAAATAAATATTTTTGAAAGGAATGTATAACAAGTTGAAGTACAAGAAAATTGAACCATGTAGAATTGTTAAAAAAATCAATGATAATACTTATGAGGTGAGTTTGCCACAAAATTTTGATATCTTTTTAGTATTTAATGTTTCAAATTTATATGAATTCCATGGAGAAGATGGTGAAGGTGATGAAGATGAAGAAGTAAATTGGGAGTAATAGTTTCCAAAGAAGAAGGAAAATATAGTCCAAGTTTTGGATATGAAGACAGTGAGCATAAAACAAGGGAATTATAATAGGTATTTGGTATAGTGGGAAGGATTGTAGCAAGAAGACAAAATGTATATTACATAATAGGAACTGAAGAAGATTGACAAGGAAAATGGAAGTAGTACATTCAAGGCAACTCATAGGAGTTGAGTTATTTTCAACTAGAGGAGAATGATGTAGAAAAAATAAGCCAACCTTCTAAAGGCCATGACTTTTAACCCGTAGCTTCCTTTGAGCTCTTACACATGCCAAAATGACCATCTCAAAAAAATTATTGCTATCCTAAGCCACTCTATCCACTTAGAGTTTTATTTTTGATATTTTTTGGAGGTCATATGTGATCATTTGAGGGTCCAAAATTACCATTTAATGATTTTTTAGAGAATTTTCTATTTATAGAAATTGTATGATTTTAGGACTAAACTTCAAATTCAATTGAATTTCATTATATTATCTAATTTTAGTGTTTAGAGTATTTTAGTAGATTTTTAGAGCTACACGCGCTTGCATACAAAATTTACTATATATAGTAGCTGCTAAAAATAGATGTTTTATTTTAGATTTTAGTTTTTTTTTTAATATTTTACATGTCAAATCTAAATTTTGAGTTGAGGCTTATTTAATCATGGTTTGAGTTTGTAATTATTTCAAGTCATTTAATACAAATCAATGCAAGTTATTATTTTTATAAGTTTTGCCTATTGATAATTTATTGTCTTTATAGTTTTTGGGTTCATTACCAATATTCTATGTAATTTAGTGATTCCATGTGAACGTTACCTATTGAGATACATAGAAAAAAATAAAATTTAAAAAATCATCAAAAAATATTTTCTTTGCATATGAAAAGTGTCTTGTGAGTGTGAATTTATTAAAGGAAATGATGCACGGAAATTTAAAGTGCAATACATTATGAAGGGGATAAATTCAAGCTATACTTAATAATTTAAAAATTTAATCTTTAGTTTATTCTCAAAATTAAAAAAAGGGTATTCTATAATATGAATGATTTTGACATACAAAGGCTATACTTGTAATAACAAATGATAGAAATAATACTATTATTTGGCCGAAATGCTTGATAAAAATGATAATATTAATTGGTAATTTTTTTTTCATTGAACTTTTTCTAATCCTCAATATATATTTGGGGAATAATCTATAGTTAAACCATAAGAGACAATTAATTAACCCAAAAAAGTTATTTTTGCCGCTCCTAAAAAATTAGGTGTCCCATTGAAAATTGAGACTATTCAAAACACTTAAACCAAAGGAAAGATAAAAGTACAGGTTTATTTGTGTTTAATTGATTGGAAACTATGTTTGAAAAATATAAAAAAGAAATTGTATGATGACGCATTTTTTTGATTCATATTAATTAATTCTTCTTTTAAAATTATCAAATTTAATTGATAAAGAAACTTAAGAGAGTGAGTGATGGACCCAATAACCTACATTGACATTTTAGAATATTTTGAGCAATGGATTTCATGAAATCCTCATTGAGTTGTTCTCACTAAAATATACACCAATACTTTCGATACAGTTAAATAACTACTCAAGAATATCATAATTACCTTTTGTTGGAAAACATAAAGGAATGTTTGATCTCCACATGGAGATCCCATGCAAAGGTTCACATGGATAAGAGGCTAAGGGACAACAAAAAGTGTTTAAATTTCAAGAGCGCTAGCAAATAATTTATCTCCAAACTTATCACTAACTAGGTAATATTAGCAAGAGAGTTGCGGAGGCCAAGGATACAAAAATGGCCATCAAGTGTGTACTAGTAATAAAACATGCATAATATTTTTGGTTGGGGCTTGGATTAGTTATGTTGCTGCATAATTGTGAGTGTCTAGGTGGATATGTGGTTATTTTGGGGGTATCCCTAAGAAAAAATCAATGAATAATTTTAGGGAATGTTACCTTCATAGCAGGGATTTTCACTCCCAACTAAAGTAAGAACTGGTAGATAGGAATTTGGTATGCCCAAATATTAGAGAAAATAATAGTCTGAGTGGTTAACAAAGTGGCTCCTGTATGAAACATGCCTTGTATTTTAAAGCTATTTGTAGAGGGTTGTCTCAATGTCAGATTTAAAGGTTTGATGCATTTGGTCGATAGAGAAGATGATAATAGCCAAAGCATTCAAGGTTATGATGTTGGTATTTGCTAATTTGGTTACTTTAGGTGACCATAAGCATATCTAAACTATTTAGGAGTGTTTCACATATTCGATAGAATCATGGCTGACTGGAAAGAAAATGTCAAAAGGAATGAAACCAAGTTCTTGGAAGAGCATTATGGAAGCCATTACAGGGCTGGGTAAGGTGTATGGGATTTTATTTTAGTCTTCTGCATGATAGGAAATCCACCTTAAAATTACCAAGATGGCCATGATAAGTATTAGTTTATATGGATTCTAATTGAGGAAGTGTAAAAGTTATAGAGGTGGTTATTATTTTGAATTTGGTATTTCATGGAGATGTAATGCAAGGAAACACAAAAACATATGGAAAATGTACTGCGTAAAATTCACATTCAAACTATAATGAGCTCCTAATTTTAGGCATTTTGGAGATGAGAAAAAAAAGTCCTAATAGTTAGTGATTGCCTTTTGGTTTTGGGAGGGGAGGAAGAGGAATAAGGTTAATCAAATTTAGTAGAGTGTTGGTTAGCTTAATCATGGAGGGTTACAGAGTCCAAGTTTCAAACATACCATTGATAGTCATTGCCAAGGAGTTGACCAATTATATGGAGGGTATTACTAGTAAGGGAAGTGTTTTCCCATGTGAAATTAAGATAGACAAAAAGAATCAAAATTCCAAATAATAATGTGGGGATCTTATTTTCAAGGATGAGTTATTTTATTATTTTATTCTTGTAACAATATAATTCAAGTTCTAGATTAGTTATGTTACCTAACCCAATCTAATATTATATCTTGAAGCATTTGAAATTAGGTTTCAATCACTCTTTATCAATTGGTTGTATCAAATAAATATTGATGGAGTTCAAGGAGATGATGTAGTTATGATATTATCTTAAAAAATATATAGGTTATAGTGTAAAGGAAAATAATGTATAAGTGTACATCAAATGTACTTTTCATTATATATTTAAAATTCTCTGATATTTAAAAATTAATGATATGTCAATCCAAGTTCGCATGTAAAAATATGGCTTCTAAGATTATTTTAGAAATGAATTTAGTTATTTCACCATTAATGCGGGTACCTAGAGATTGAAAAACCAAAACCGCATCATGCATATTTTAGATGTTCATGACAATAATCCTTCACGTGATCTTATAAAATTCCATAAGCAACATGCCCTCATAAAAATTTACCTTAGTACAATTTTAATTTTTTTGATCAGCATCAAAAAAATTCTTCTATTCTCACATGCATTCTAGAGGATTAGATGTTATTGAATGCTTCAACAAATATAATACATACAAAGAAATTTTTTGGTCTGCTTATATTGCATCCTATAGAGCACCAATTAAATGTGGGATACAACAAGTATCCTCTTTTGTGTGTCAAAGATACTATAAAAAACTTTGAAAACATCATCTTTGAAATTTAGTGTGTCAAACATGTATTTGAAGAGTACTATGACAGTTTATAAGTCAACAATTCAAATTTTATACATTAGATAATAAAAAGTTTACATTCCTTATCATAAGAATCAAGTATAAATATAAATCATAGTTAAACAATTCCTCTCAAGATAGATGCAATAATAAGATATGAAAAACCTTGGTTTGTCCCTCTGATTGCATGAATTGAAATTAATCCTGAAAATGATTGAATATAGCTCCTCAAAATGATACATTCTTAAAACTAAAATCTTGTAGATTATGATATCTCTAAGTGCATGAAATTTATTATGCATTTTATTTATAGAAAATAGTCTCATTTATAATAGATGAAAGCATATTCATACTAATAAATTCATGTTTATATGAAGCCCTTTGATGGTGACATAGAACTTATATTTTCACAATCCATTGCTTTAAGAAGTTGCATTGTCATTAGTGTCTGAAGCTTGAATTTAATTGGAGGGATTGCTCTCGAAAAAGGAATCATGATTATATTAACATTGTTCTCAATTAATTTTGTCATTAATTTTTACAAACACTATTGCCACAACGATGCATGTCTTCTAAATACTCTTTTTTTTTTAAAAAAAATAGAGAGCTTTCTGACAAATAAATTAACTAAAAACCTCATGCAAGCACAATATAATTAGGGAAGATGAAACCCTAACAATGTTATTCAAATTATTAAAAAATGAAGAATTCACACACATTTAAAAAACAAAAGGGAAGACAAGCCAAAATTGAAATTGAAAGAAAGATATCTACAATTGAAAAGAAGAAATAATAAAACTAAACATGACCATTTAAGGTTTGGGAAAAATATGAGTCCCGATGATAATTTTTTTATTCAAGATGAAGATAGATCTTGAAAATTCCTAAGAAACACCACAATATTATATTCATTTCATTCAAAAAATTGAGGCATGGGTAGGATAAAAAATATGAATACAACTACTTGACCATGGATATCCAATGTGTCAATATTACTTACATCCATAAAAGGATGTATGACATAATTTTTTTTGATGAATACAAATAATATGCTCTGAATGGATGGTTAGAATGTGTGATGAAATATGAATTTAGAGTTATAAGCAAGGAATAATTAAATGCAAATCAAAATTCAATTACAAATACCTCAAGACTGAGTCAAAGGAATAAGGAATTCAAGTGTAAAATAAATGAAATAAAAATTACCAAATTGATACCTTAGACTCACAATCAAACCATTCCTCCTTGATGTGTGATTGTCTTCGAGAGTGACTTCAGAAAGGTTGATGATAGATAATGGATGTTGGTTTCTCAATGTGACACAAGATTTCAGTAGCACTTTGGTTATGGGTGCTTGTATTGATTGATAGTTGAAGATTTAAATGGCAAGGTGATGATATTGTTGTTATATAATTCTCAAATATGGATTGCATGAATGTGTATCTTTCAATTTATACATCCACATGGGATCAATGGAGGGTTATATTTGTGCCATGGGGGATGGATATCAATGGCTGAAATTTGAGGAGAATATTTTTTAGTTAGGGATTAGGAATTTTTACTTCATGAAAAATTATAGAAAGGGTAGTATATGGCTCAATGAGGGTATGGAGCTCAAGGTGGTGGATTCGAGTGTTTTAAATATAGGTAAGGTTAATTAATGGAGGTTATGTGTGGATTATCTATAGATTTAGAGGGTGTTTATAGGAGATTTAGAGGTGGTAGTTGTAGGTAGTTATGGATAAATTTTAAAATCCTAGATAATACATAAGTATGATTAGTAAATGTAAGTATGATTAGTAAATGGATGAAATTATAGTAAGAATAATTAATTTGTGTAAAGTGTTTTATAAAATTTTAAATTTACGTAAAAACCCTAAATGATAGACTACTAAGTAAAATCAGGAGAATAATATAAATTTATAATAACATTCAATTTTGGAACTAGTGTAATCTAGAAACATAATAAAAATCATAATGTGTAAAAAAATTAATGACTTAGCTAGAAACTATGTTTGTGGGAGGAATATGGGCCTAAGATTCATTGTGCAAGTAGATCTAGTGAATGGCAACATTAACCAACACCTAGATCTGTGCCTAAACAATAACATTATGGGCTAAAAACTAGATATATATAAATATAGTCATCTTCTACAATGCTCACATGCACTTATGGTATGTAATTAGGGTTTTTGGGTTCACTATGTCATTTCATGTAGGTACTGTGTTTGGTGCAATAAATTGTGATGACTTGTAGATAACATGGTATGATTAATTTTTCTTTAAAACCCTAACTCATTATCTTCTAGAGTGTGATGTAATCAACTAGAATAAAAAGGGGTTAGTAGTTGAAGTTGGGCATGTCCTTAACACCCCATGTTTTGAGCACTGCCTACATATTAATATTCTGAAGAGGGATCAAACTTACTATAGTTTTCCCATGCCATGGTGGTGTGTGAATATCTGGTACAATATGCTAAATTCTATTACAAAACTGACACAATTAGATGCTTCAACCATGACTTGTGACATGTAAAATGTGTTAAAGCTTGAGATATGGGATATTATGGTCATGCATACTCAAGCTTAGATAAAAATAGGTGGTTTGATATCAATGCACAATTCAAATTCTAATATTTTTTGTGCATAATCTTCTTGTGTGAAAAACAATTTTGAATATGTTTATATAGTCTCATATTGAAAATTACTTAGAATAAAACTCATTAGGGACCTATTCTAACTTTTCCCTAACTTTGAATTTCATAAATTATTTTTTATTTGGTGGGAAGACATTTGAGGGAAGAGAGACACTAGAGGGATACACTATAGTCCCCTAGGGCATTATTGTCCAATACATAATCTAATGTGTCTAGGTAATAGGAAAGGCATAATAGATGTCTCAGACTAATAGCAACATAGTTAAGTACAATAATGGGTCATGAAATAGAGATTTGAAGAGTTATTCTTCCATGCACAAGGTGGTCTAGAAGTGATCAAAATGGCACTAATTAGGTCTAGATCTGTGTGTGTGTATGGGTGGTCACAAGTGCACTATTTTAGCATAAAATATAAATTTATCTAATCACATTTCCTCTCATTTTATTATAGCCATGTAGTGAAGAGAAAGTATTATAATAAAGGGAAGAAAGGTACGTACCTGAACTTACTTGTGAAGAGGAGTCTTGGATGTATGTTACAATGTTGATCTCTACTCATGCAAACCTACAATAGAACATATATAATATTAATTCTTACTTCATATCAATGTCTAAAGTAATAAAAAATAGTAGAGTGACAAAGGGACAAATACCCCTTATTGGGTACACAAACCATTGTGGCTTACCTTGGTTCAAACTGGAAACTTAGGAGGGTTAGACCCTTGGTTTATGTTGTGGTGGCATTGTATTTTTTTATTTGCATGTATAAAGGTATATCTTAATTTTTTATAGGCTTTACGAAATTTTGGGGTTGTTTTTGGAAATAAAAATCTCAAAAAACATGGAATTTGATGACTGAAGAAAAAATTAAGGGTCCTTTTCTGCAAAATCTAGGGTAATACTAGTATGTTGGCATTTGTATTTATTGTATTAACTGTATAAGGAAGGTTCTTTTAGATCTAAAAGGTTAGATTCAATATTTACAAAACTTTGAGTGTATTTATCCTTGAATCAACTCATGTGGGATCTATTTTCCTTAACCCATTGTGCAGGCTCCTTGCATTGAATGCATAGCATTTTGTCACTACCTTAGAGTCAAAAAATTATTGTAAAGATGTTTTAGTGTTGTTGGAAAATGCTTATGCATAGATCTATCTTAAATAAGTTATACAACATACTCACGGCCTTGCATGTACTTCTTCTTGGGTATTAGATTCAATAATGGCTTTGAATAGCCAATGTTAGAGGGCAGATCAAGTAACATACATAATTTGTTGTGTGCTAGCTTCAATTACACCAACAGATCCATCTTCAAATTACACCAACAGATCGATGCCTATATATTTTTGCCACTATTTAGAGAGGAGAAGATCAAGCTATTACATAGGTTAAAATACCCTTGGAGGCCATAGAGTATTGGTATGAGCATGGAGTCTATCTGATCTAGACACCACATAGCCCTGCCATAGCCATAGAATCTGGAGATGCCATTTGGTGGATTTTCCTCGTAGCTACAAAAATCTGGTTTTATGCATGGTTTGACACTAAAACCATATGGTTTGATGCTTTGGTGAGTGAATAGGGAAGGTGATGTCAACCAATAAAAGGTAAGCCTCCTGTGCACTATTTGGCCTTCCAACTAGACTCTCATTACCCACTCACAACAAGAAGTACTTTGGAAGGAACACTAGCTTGCATCAGATTTTGTCTCCATCTACAAATTTTGATAGATCTGGTCCAACATAGGTTCATGCTTCCCATGCCACTAATACACGACCTGCTCCCTACATGCATTTTTTTAAACACTCAACTACAGTTTTCTATCCTTCCACCTCCTCACCAAGTTTTGTGTTGGTCTCACCATCCTTAGGCTATCAAATTTCATACTCTAAGTCTCCATTTATATTTTCCAAATCATCATAGCTTGTTCTCCTCACTAGAGATTCCTAATCCTTTCCTTCCTTCACCAGTAATAGCATAGATGATGAACTAGAATCCATTGGTAGTTTTGCCAGTGTTGGCCATGTACAACATCCTTGGGCTAATCTACTTCTTTTGGGAGTTATCATATGTGAATTTGTCATTATAAATGGAGCTCATGGAACCTCTACAAGTTGCAACTACTTTACTTCATGCTTCAGTGATAATACCACCTTCTCTATGGTTTCTCAAATTAATCCATGGTCTTCTTTTATAAAATTTTGATAAAGGGGTTTTTTTTGTCGAGATCATTCACATGAATGATATTATAAAAAGCTCTTAAGTTTTATGTGGTAAGTCACACATCCTTTTTGTTGGAAATTTTTATTGATTTGTGGACAAAATCAGTAATGTGGGGAATATAATGATTGAGGCAAGTGGGGAGTCATTTTGTGGTGAATACATGGTGGGGTTTCTATTACGAGTGGAGCACGTGTATTTTTAATTATTTTTATTTAAAAATAATATATTGTAAGGATTGTTTTATTGTATAGGTAATTTATTTTGTAATTTTGTTTGTTAAAGTTAAAGGGTGAGGCTCAAGTTTTAGTTGGTTAATTTTCCCTCATAAACTAAACCATTTCATTCTATATTTTGTTCTAGTTCCAACGAGTAGTTAGAAGGCTAGGTCTGCCTGAGCTGCAGTGCATTATTAAAATTTTAATGCAAATTTTTATGAAATAAGCTATTAATAACAAAAAAATGTATTTTACTATAAATTTTAATTCATAACTCAAAATTCAGTGCCACATTTTCCACATTTTTCAAAAGTGTATCTCTTTTCATCATCTTTTTGTTGGTCTATTTTATTTTATAAAATATACTAAAATATAAAGTGTCACATTTTGGAGAGTTTCTTCATATTGGTTGTGATGCCTTGTTCTTATGGTTTGTTTCATATGGTGACATTTTTGTGGCGATGCATTTTCTATGTTATGCAAATTATTGAGGGAATATTCCTTATTTTGCACATACCTTATCTCTTTCATTTGTCAAAGATCAGAGGGTGAGGTATAGTCTAGCAAGAGATCAAACCCCTCATAGGAACACAAACATCCTTATTTCTTCTTTGGAGTGCATTTTCATCATTTTTTCACTCATGGATGTGTTAGGTTGTGGAGCTAAAAGCTTCACCAGGATGCAAACAGGAGAAGTTAAGGGGGATCTAGAGATGCGGGGAGTTGCAGAATAGTTGCAGGAAAAACGGCGTTAGTCTGATCACCGACGTCGATCAGATAGCAAGGGGAAGCAACCGGCGTCGGTTACCAGTCGGCCGACATCGGTCATGGAGGTGCCGACGTCGGCAGCCTGTGTGAGAACAGGCAGTTCGCATGGCGAATCCGGGAGAGTCTAATTTAGACTGTCAGTTTGCATGTTGAAGGCTAATCTTAGTCTTGAGTTGCGAGTCTAATTATTGTAAGCATGAGATCTATATATGGACTCATGGGCTGTATTTTTTGTGTGTGCTAGAAAGCCATAGAGCTTTTAGAGAGAGCTAGTGTAGCTCCTCCTAGTTCCAAAGGAGTGCTGAGAGTGTTTGATCAGGGAGAGTTGCAAGGTCTGCAAGGTCAAGGAGCTGATCCACTGGGGTACTGGTTGAAGAAGGGTTCTTCAAGGGTGTAGAGAGATCTACAATGGTGAGTATGATCTAGTTATTTGCAGGTAGCAGCAGAGAGCAGGGGATCTACTTGGAGTGCGTGGAGCACTGGATTACTGGCAGTGAAGGATACTGACTGGTTGGTGAGGTGAACATCAATTCTATACTAGAGTTGATTGTTGTGACCGAGAGAGAGAGGGAAGAAGATCTTGAGGAGTGGCGAACCTTTGAGGTGGAGGAAGAAGTGGCATCTTCCTTATTGTATTTTCTTCTGTGTATATAATACAATTGTGTATTGTTTCTTATATCCTGTGTTGTTTCATATTCCTAGTTACTTATTGATTCTGGTTAAATTC